>JAJHZJ010000092.1:701238-1088738 GCA_023548195.1 Bettongia penicillata ogilbyi
ATGGCAAACAACCTCCATGAAAGTGGTAAAAACTTTTTAAAGGAAGCTAAATTCAGACAAAGCATTCCTCTTGTACTACATTCAGTCTATTCTCAAATGAAAGCTGAATATTTCTTACCATCTTATTTTTCTGTATAGTTCAGATGCCACCATACTTTGAATCATTCAATATCTATAATTAGGAGTGGTCAAAATATTGTTTCCAAATAAGCCGGCTTTAATTAATCAAAAACAAACAAAAAACTTGACACTCAGTGGACAAGTTATATAGTCTGCTTTTGAGATAGGCCTAAGTGATACGTTAATATATAAAATTACAGTAATTATGAGACAATCCCAGGAAAGTTAGACCCTTGCTTTCATATCCCTGGGATTCCCCACTTTTAAAAGGCATCAAATTCTACTGGGCATTTTCTGACTGGCTACTCTGTGGTTTAAATATACCAAGTCAGTTAATCCACAGAATCACAGAACTTCAAGTTTGGAAGGATCTCCCTTTTTAGTTCAATCTAAACCTGAAAAAGAATTTTCTCAATTACACACGCACCCACACCCACCCCCCCCCACACACACATATCATTGATATATACCACTAAAAATGCATTTCTCACCTTTCTGTGAAGATATAAGAAGAGTGAAGTAAAAAAAGAATGTTATCTTTATTGTCAGATTATGTGGCTGAATCAGTTGGGTTTTTGCTTAACTGGTTTTCTTTGTTACAAGATGAGAAGGTTCCCAAAAGGTTTGTAGAGAAAGAAAGCCAGGGAAGGAGATATATCCAGAAACAACTCTAATATTTAAAAGGTATCAATGTCTGTTTTTCCTTTTTTAGAGAATGCCATTCCAGATAAGAAATTAATTACTAACTAACAGCAAGCAACAAGAGCCTCATTTCATCTAAAGAAAACATATTAAGCTCGGTCTTTCTAGGACAATACAGTGTTATCTCCACTCTATCAGTGTCTACTACCTACACTTACCAATACACATCTTTAAAAATGTTTATAACAGAGAAATACCAAAAAAGACTGGGAAGATTGGGGCAAAAGGTAGCTCTTCTCTGACCAAATAAAACAACAACAAAAAATCCAAATAAAATGCTTCTAAATTCAGAAAACTCAGCAACCTAACAAGAAAATAAGTGAAAAACCATGCCAAAATATAATTATTACATTACTATGTGCAAAGCACTGTGCTTAGCCAGGGATAAAATACTTTCAGTGGGGAAGACAGTACATATGGAAGGTTTTAGTTGCAAGCTAAATGGAAAAGTCCCATGGTCCTCAGAGTGCAGTAGCTAAGCAAATGGTAATGCCTCTTCCTGAATGTCACTTTCACTGATAAAAATCATCAATTTCTGACGCTGAGCTATTTGGTAATGTCAAAGACTTCGGTACCAAGAACTTTTTTTTTGGGTCTTCAACTGATGTGGCTGTAGCAGCTGCAGAAGCAGGTGCCAGACTGCACCTCCACAGACTTGCTTAGCACTTAGCACAGCACTTAGCACACGTATATATTTAATAAATACTTGTTGAATTGGGATGGCAGTTTCTTCTACCAATGCCTCTTCAAATGATAATTGGTCTGGAAGCAAGACTGGTGTGGGAGAGGGGAAGTGCTGCCACTCCCCCGGCTCCTGTGCTCGACAGTTAGTCAATAATTGTTTGAGAATTAACAAAGAAAAATTACATGGGGAAGAATTTTTAAACAAGAAATATGCTGAGAAAAATGCAAAGCAATTAACAGAAATTAGGTTTACATCAACATCTTATACTATGTTTTACATGCTCAAAATGGATACAAGACCTAAAAAGGTCAAGTCATTAAAAAAATTAAAAAGAGAACCCAAAATAAGCACTCTGAACATTTATGGTCTCCCTAACATAAAAATCATAAAAGATAAAATAGATTCTAATGTTAATTATATTACAACTTAGTTAAGAATGTAAGCTGTTGACTGAGAAAACAATCTTTGAATCAAACAGCTCTGATAAAGGTTTGTCCAGTAAAGGTCTGATAGTCAAACCACATACAGAATTAACATAATACATAAGATTAAGAGTCACTCACTATTTTCCAATGAATAAGTGGTCAAAGAATATTAACAAACTTTTCTCAGAAGACTTGCAAAACCATTAACAATCATATGAAAGATTACTCCAAATCACTAATCATGAGAGAAATAAAAAACAAAACAACTCTCATCTGGAGCAAATGGGCAAAAATGAGAGAATATGGGAATAGTCAATGTTGGAGAAGTTTAATGTCTGTTGATAAAACTTTGAATAGGTCTCTTATGGAAAGATATTTGGAATTGTAAGAAAACATAGACTAAAATGTCCATACCTAAAAACCCTGAGATTCTTACTAGAGATCCCCACTTTGAACCCTAGGTGTCAAATGCAAAAAGAACAATCCACATACCATATCACATTTTATGGTAGCAATAAACTCGAAATTAAGTAGATGCTCATCTGGGAAATATCTAAACAAATTGCAGTATATAATATAGTGAAGTATTATTATACCAAAATAATATGAAAAATTCAGAGAAGCTTTGAAAGACATGAACTGATAAAAAACAAAGTAGGTAAAACTATGCCTAATGGTACTACAATTTGTAGCAACCTCAAAAATTAATCATTAATATTGTAAAAGTGTCCTTGGTCTCCTGTGATATGCTGACATCAGAATTGGGAGAATCCCTAATTTTCAGAGAAGTTATTATTGCCAAATTACATGGAATAAAAAAGCTTACAAATATAGAGATCTAGCAAAAGAAATCAAAATCATGATGAAACAGTAGGAGATATATATATATATCATCCTCATTCTGCCTGCCAGTGGTAGTTATCCCCAAAATGCTTATATATGACAGACAAAATGAGGATTCATATATTTTTCAAGCAGTAAACTGCAAATCAACTGATTAGTACTAAGAAACCTGACACTGTAATAAGATCAAGGTGCTTTGTAAATACAGAATTCAACAGAATCGATTTATTGGTTATTGGTGATAATTAAAATAAAAGCAAAACTAAACTTCCTATGCACTAACTGAAGATTAATACTGATACAAGACAGTAAGAGAGGATGAGAAAAACTTTAAATAACATTTTATATAAATAATTGATGTGAATTTTATATTTTTAAAATAACTAGAGCAATTCCCCTGATGATCTTTAATCAATTATTTAATCAATGAGCAGTTATTATGTGTCTATTGTGTGCTAGACATTGGGGATATAAGAACAAACATGAAATAATCCTTGCCCTGAAAGGGCTTCATTTAAGGAACACTTTGTTGATCCCAGTTGAAATGCTTCATGTCCTTAAAACTACATTTCTTCTCCTCCTGTATTTTTTGGTCCAGTCTCAAACTGGCCTTCTCCCTGTTCTTCATATGGGACACTTCATGTCCCACCTCTGTGCCTTTGCACCGGCTATCCCACAGGCTTGCAATGTACCCTCCTGCCTTAGGTCTATCCCAGAGAGTCCTCTTCTTAGAGGATGTACTGTAGAAAGCCTTCACTGATCTCCCAACTGCTAATGTCCTCTCTCTCAAACTATACTGTATTTTACTACTTTGTATGTATTAAAAGTTATTAACTTCAAACTTACGCTATATATATATTTATATGTACTTTTTATAAGCTCCTTTGTTAGTAGGAATTGTTTCATTCTTTGTACCTGTACCCTTAGCACAGTGCCTGGTACACAGTAGACATTTAATACATGCTGACTGATTTAAAAATATTCTGTTACATATTTCAATCTAGTTTTTTCACCACAATTATCACAAATAAGTGACATTTTATTACACACTATCAAAACAAATGATTGAAACCGCTATGGAAGTTTTGTTTTTTAACTGAAAGACCACCGAGAACTTCATCATGGTTAAAAACAGTAAGCTGTTATGAGTGGCATTATGGTGTAGAGGAAAAAACATTGAATTTATACTAAGAAGACTTGAGTAAAACAGCTGATCTGTTCTTTCACTAGATTTGTGACCTTTACTAAGTCAACTAATATTTCTACATTTCTTCATTTTCAAAATAGTTTGTAAGTTAATTTTAACATTCTCTCCAATTCTAAATCCTATAATCTTAGCAGAAAGCTATCTGATAACTCTTTAGTGCAAGAGCATTATTCTGTTCTTTCCTGCATGCCCGCAGTGCCTTATACGTAACAGCCACTCAATTATCAATATTTACTGAATAAATAAATGAAGACAAGGATGAAAGGGTTTTATCTATGATCTGTGAAGAAAGCTAAATAAATTATTGCTCCTACAATGGTTAGGTCTCATCAGAATGAGTGAATTCTAGTAAACACTATAAAAATCTTACCTTCTTTGGCTTCATTTAATTTTCCCAAAGCTGTTCTTGCAGTACCTCTTCTGGCAAAAGCCTTCAAATAGGAACCATCTAACAGTATTGCTTGTGTGCAGTCTTTTTCGGCTTCTTCATATCTAATAAACATAATTTTACCATAAGCTTTTAAAAAATCTTAAAAGATTACATGAATAATACCATTTAAAATGAAATACCATTCAAGAGTATTCGTACTTATTTAGATGAACTACTTTTCACATCTGAAACTTCTAAGATCAATTGAAAACGTTAACAGTGAAGTTAGGCAAAGGGAGGAAGTAAAATCTCAAAAGAAAATAAGAATGAAAATGTTGCCAGTTGTATTGCCCCCTCCAGGACTGGAAAAGACCTTAGAGATGATCCAGTACAGCCCCTTATTCTAAGGGGAAACCCCAGGCACAATGAGGCTGAGGAGCTTATACAAGTCCATATAGCTATTTAGTAATAGCTAGAGCCTAGGTCTCCTAACTTCTATTCCTTAGCTTATCTCTAAAGTCCCTTTTTAAATCTGAGAAATCTTTCCACTGCATTAATGTAAGCTCTTCAGAGAATAAACTATTTCATTTTCATACTGTATCCCAAGCACCAAGCACCTAGCACAGTATTGGAAAATGATGGTTGCTTAAAAAATGCTTAATAAATGAAAACAGTTATTCTATCAGAACCTTTTTTAGGTTACTATCTCTCTTTTGTTGACATTTTTTCTACTCTATGATTTTGTTTTCTACTGAACTGATCACAACCTCTACTTCTCAAAAAGAGGAACAAACCAAGGCAACACATACTGAGTTTCTTGCACCCAGTCTCTCCTTTCAAGGTCTTGTAGCTTCTCTTTTCTCCTTCTGTAAAATATCCCTTATATAAATTCTCTTTTTCTTCTTTCTGCTGTTTGTGTTCTAGCAATAGTAACTGTTGCTCTTTCCCTCCCAGCTCCATTTACTTATTTTTTTCTTTCTTTTGCTCATTCTTTTGCCATTCCATTTACTTCTTAAAGAGGCCTATTCACTGAATAAGCATTACTTCACTCTAAGTGAGTACATGAATAGGCCAAGGTCTCCCAGTGCATCCTGGGCCTTCTCCAGTCATCCTGGTAAATATCTGGTCACTGGATCCAGATGATCCAGGAGGGGAAATGAGGCTGGTGACCTGCACAGTCCTCCATCACTCAAAACAAAGTCAAGTGCAAGTCATGCCATTATTTCTCTGATGTTATGGTTTTCTTCGAAAACAAAAGACGAATACAGATTCTACCAATACAATGGAGCCCAGTTTGCACAGGTAAAAATCCATTAACTTAAAATTTATAACAGACAGGAAGAATTTTAAAAGCATAAAAATGTTATAGAAACAGTATAGCACAAAAAAGGGAATAGCCCTACAATTTTCCCCTTGAGTTCCTCTAAGTCTCTGGGCTAGGCAGGTGGGGAGGGGGAGATCTTTTGAATTTAAAGTTATTATGAGCACTTTCTTCTCTATAGATTTATTCAAATCCATTTCTAATTTTCTAAATTTGGACATTCCTTCCAACAATGCAGATCAGACAGACTCCATCCACATCCGCCCTCCCTGTCCAACTTTTGTCCAGTTCCTCTCAGAAACCACAGTAGGTCCACCCAACATGCTGAGGGACTTTCTCTAGACACTAAAAGTATAGAAACATTTAAGCTATCCATCATTAGTTCGTTATCTTTTGCCCTTATCACATGAACAGCCCAATTTTTGGGGGGGCGAGGGGGAATCATACATTTCTCTGATGACATCCTTTACTTTTTTGGTAGTTCCTTATTTGCTATGTACCTCAACTTTGACTTCTGAGTGTAATCTTCAGCATCTAAAATGTCACACAACTCACAGCTATTCAATACTGGGCAAAAATCATTATTAAAAAGATGGACCTCTGTTTCATAGAAAAGTTTGGGATGATTAAAGGAGCTATGCATTTTCCTGAAGTCTAATTCTAGGCCCAAATGTTTGTTGACAAATGTTGCCTGTTTGTCATAATCTAGACAACGGATATTTTACATCAATTTGATTTTTCGTAAATACTATTAAAACAAACCAGGAGGCTCATGCAACTAACATGTTATTCAAAAAGACCATCTGGAAGACCACATCATCCTCAGAGAATCCTCCTCATCTTGAATCCTGAATATATCCTCTGAGGAATCTTGAAAACTTTTGAGTACAGATGGGAGATACTGTGCTGAAAGAGAACCTTTGAGGCTAAACTGTCCTCCACCAAATCAAACCTTATTTGAAACTATAAATCAACAAACAAAAACAGTGGGATCTTAAATTATCTACAGCTTTCAGTCAACGCATCAGTCAACGATGGTATGATCTATTAGGAATTATCAGTTGATAAACATTTATTAAGTACCAACTACATGTCAGGCACTGTGTTATATGCTGAGGATACAAAAGCAAAAAGGAAATAATTCTTGTGTTCAAGGAGCTAATTTTCAATCACTTGCAAAAGTTTTTCTGTTCCTTAGAAGCACTCTCATCACGGATGTTTGCAATGTGTGAGTGGATGTATATATTTTTTTTATTCTCGTAAAAAATTACATATATGTGGAAAAGCAAGCATTTGGATCAGCAATTGATGTTTTCCATCACCTTTTTTCCAATGCTAATAAGTTCTAGTATTAATAAAGTTTAAGATGTCTCCCATGCCTTTTGTATCTTCATACTCTTCAAATTTCTTTTTCAATGTCTCAATGCCCCAATAATTGTGAAGCATCCAACACTGATCTCCTCTGTATATCCTTTGTCTAATACAGTTACTTTTCCCATCTTTATTTTATCTTTAGCACATCTGAGGTCTTGATATTAGAATCTCTGGCTTCATGGTTCTTGGTGGTAAATGTTAAAAAACCCCAAAATACCGCAATTTTTTTCCATTTTTCTTTTCTTTGCTGTGATCCTACCATTTTCAGTTTTAAACAGTTCTGAACAACTATATTTATCTGGATCCCTCACCAAGCTTTCTAAAATTGGTTATACTCCTTCACTGTTTGTCTCTGCTCATAATCTTGAATAATCCACCCCTACTAAAATTTTTAAAATTACTTCACATCATAAACTGACACTGCCTTTGATGCCATCTCTCTCCACTTGGGACAAGTCAAATATGTGCCAATTATGGAGTTATAAGGAACTTGTGTTCTCCCTTGTGAAAACATAGGTTAAATTTCCATATGAAATTATTAAACTAGATGTCAAGATCATTTTATCTATTAAATATTTTTCAAGAATAGTTTAAATTGACCAGATTGGAGTTGTTTTAAATGCCCAGCAAGTCTTTGGTCACTCACCATTATCCTTTTTTTCTCATTTTTATTTTTCTGTCTAGCTTTGTACGAATTTTGATCTTTGCTTTAACAAAGAGATGGTCTGATCAGGCATAGATAGATGATTCAGTAATCTTATCAGTAATGACTTAACTCCTGTCTACTGATAATCGATTTCACTTTTGTTGCTAGTCAATGTCTGCCATATCCATCCCCTTCTAGTTCTTTTCTAGAATCAAATATTCATAATATAAAGGCATGATGCATCTATATATTCTCACTATATTTCTCATAAAGTCCTAGCCTTTAAAGAGAAACCATTAAGTATTAAACTGCAAGCTGATTTAATTTGAGGATCTTATCAAGTCATTCACAGAGAATTTTTTCTCTTTCTAGTCTTTACAACATGTAGGTGCTTACGCTGCAGTTATTTTCTTGATGGTCCTTTTGCAACTACTCACATGATCACTACGAGGTGACCAAATGTTCCATGTAACAATGTTGCTTGTTTCCTGAGCACATGATAAAACCATTTATTTGCCTTTCCAAGTAGAACCATACATTAATTTCCTTTCTCTCTTCAATCACAGACAAAGCAATATAGAAGTACCATGAGACTTTTAAATTACTACCCAATCCTTGAAAGATATGGCAAAAGTCTGATCAACAATTTCAGAGATAGAGGAGTGGCACTGTAGAAAGAGCATTAGGTCTAGAATTAGGAAGACCTCAAATCTCTGGCCTCAGGCACTTTGTCTATGACTTTGGTCAAATCTCATCTGTAAAATGAGGATAATGAGAGCCTTACCTCCCAAGGTTGTTATTAAAATGTAATAATTACTGTAAAGGACTTAGCACAGTGCTTGGCACATAGCAAGTACTATATGAATGCAAGGCAAAGCAGCAGATACAGCACCAGGCCAGAGTCAGAAAGACTTGAATTCAAGTCCAGCTTTAGACACTCACAAGCTGTGGAACCCTGGCCAAGTCACTTAACCCTGTTTGTCTCATTTCCTTATCTGTAAAATGAACTGGAGAAAGAAATGGCAAACCACACTGGTACCTTTGCCAAGAAAAACCCAAATGGGGTCACAAAGCATTGGACATGACTTAAACGAATGAACTTAAACCAAAATGTAAATGTAAATATAATATATTCTGCCTTGTCAAAGTTTAGTGCAAAATTTCTAGCTATAATATTTGTTTAAATAAAATATTCAATATAATAGTGACATTATAGTATTAGTCCTAATATTTTCTATATGTATCTATCTGTATTTTCTATCTGTATCTAAAAAATTCATTACCAAGACAGTAATATAACTAATGAGGGCTGGCCTTCAGGTCTCAAAGACCAAGGTTCAAGTCTTGCATCTGGCATATGCTATGTGATCACAGACAAGTCACTTTAACCTCTCAGTGGCCCTAGCAACTCTAAAAATTACTGATTTGTATTGGGAGTAAAGAGAATAAAGAGAAGGAGAAGCAATCGGATTTCAACCAAGTATATAAAAAAGAGATTCTTTACAAGTCTCCACACTAGAAGTACTCACAATGATGAAATCATGAGCACAGACTACTCCTCCTGTCTACCCCAACCCACCAAATTAATTACCCATTTTAATCCCATTACTCTGTTAGTTCTAGTTATTAAAAACCTTACGTTAAAATCTGCAAGACAAGACTAAGTTAAAGCAAGGTTTTATGGAAAGAGAACTAGATTTCAAATAAGGAAGGTAAGGAAAAGCCATAGTGGGTACTGTTCCCTTTCCCTACCACTGCTGTTCCTAACAATCCAAGCACTGGTCTTTGAGGCTTGGTCAACAATTGTGACAAAGTTCCCAGAGACTGACTTGAATCTAGACATTCTTCCAAAATGTGGAAGAATTTCACTTTAATCCTCTTAAGTAATAATAACAATAGGGCAAAGTGAACTTGAAATCAGGAGAGACCATGTTTCAAATTCCCCTCCAGTATTCTATGGATGGGTGTCCATGGGCAGGTCACAAACTCCCTCAGCCTCATTTTCTTCATTTGTAAAGTAAGTTATCTATTGTAACTGTCTCACAGGTTTACTAATAGGAATAAATGAGAAAACATGTGATCAACTTAACATGCTAAATTACTGTCAGCTTCTGTTAAATAAAGCAAGAATCTCTTCTTTATGCACTTGGTTGAAATCCGATAATTTTTATAGGTTATTTTTCATTTCTCTTCTCTTGGTGTCCTTCAATGGCCTTGGGATGGCTTTGCTTAGATGCATTTACCAAGCTTTCTCTAAACTGGCTTCATCCTCCCCTAATTCTCTGCTTTAGATACTGTTCATAGTCATCCATCATTATGCCAAGATTTTTATAAGCAAATGTATATTCTAAATCAGTTTTGCCAGCTACTAACTCACTTCTTGAGGCATGGAAGTATTCAACTAAAGTACTTTCTAGTCTCTTGTAGAATTTTTATTAGCTAAACTTCTATATGAATTATTAAAATCGGTATTTGAGTCATTTCTCTTGTCCATTACCAATTTTCCATCATTATTTTTTGAACAGTCAAGGCTGGGTGGTTTCACCTGTACCCCATATCTTTCTTCTCATTATTATCTCTGACAAGTCTGACTAAGCAGAGACAGCAGATTCAGGAATGGCAGGTTTTTTTCCTGTCAGTTAAAATACAATCAGTTTTATTTTTTGTGATACTACTTGGTTTTTGCTGTATCCAGTATCTTTCTCACATAAAGTGTTCATGTAAAAAGACAAGAGACTTCTATGTATTAAATGTGTATGGCTATTCATAATCCTTCTTTCCCAAGTCATGTCTTTTGATATATTTCTCAACACTCTCACCTTTTACTACCTTTGTATTCAAGTTATCAAGATCAAAGTGTATGGTGATTTAATTTGGTGAGCCTTATCTACGCTACTGAAAGCTTTCTTGACTCAGAAGATATCTGAAGAAGAGGAAGATAGCAGAGACATTGAAAAAAATTCTTGGGCATTAATACAAAAAAAAAAGGTCAAAAAACATAAAAAATTATCGAATTTATGCCTACTTTCCCTTTATGAGACTCATCTCACATCAATCAAGGATATCCTGAGGATATCAACAGACAAGAAAAAAGAACTTCCCAATCAATACTCTATAAAGGACCACACCTTAGCTACTTCACACTGGACTGAAAGATGTAGCGAATACAAGATCTCGTATTTATTATTTGTTGCAGCATTTGATTTGATAGAGCAAAATGATGCCTAATAAAGTCTCTTCTAACAAGGAATCTATCCATATATCATAATTATTCAATTTTCCTTGAAAAATGTAACAGAAATAACTCTGTTCAATCACCTTCTGATTATAAATGTAGCTGAAACATAAAACAGGAAGATATGTTTACCAAAGGTGTTCACCACTAATAGGAGAGATTTAGTGGCGTAATCAAATTGAAGAAGGATTTCCTAAGGATGTTGAGGACTTCTAGGGACTCAAGTTTATAGAAGACACTGTGCTGGCAAAATAATGTAGAACACCTCTCCTGGAAGAGATCTGTAACCACTCAAAAGAGTTTGGCCCAGTTGTCAACATAGGGAAAAGCAAGTGAATGAAGGACATCTATTGCTTAAGATTATGACACACATGTGGATGGACAAATCCACAGAGTATGTCTATTAGTAAGTATAATATGTCTGGGACCAACAATAAATATAGATGGACAAGTTGGACCCAAAGTTAAAAGAGAGAAGAAAAAGGGACTGGATTGCCTTCAGAAAATCGCAAAACTCCTTTAATGATCCCAAACTTCTTCCAGAAACAAATGCCATTCTTTATACTATACTAGTATTCTAAAGGTGTTACCGCAGGGTGTCAAAACATGGAACACAAGTCTCTAAAGATCTGAACATGAGAGTATCATACAGAAGGCAATGTAGAGGCTCATAGCAGACGTGAGAAGGCTGCAAAATACAGCCAGTGAGGAACTTCAAATAACAGAAGCAAAGATAAGGAAACATGACAGTAAGATGGGCTGGGCACTATGAGGGGAAAGGTAGACAGCCAGTCTGCTTGACTGGCTCACAGGAGAAACTGGGGAAGGCCTGCAGCATGTTGGTTTAAACCCCTCAGTGGAGAAATTATGGACATGGACAAGAGTCATACAGGATAAGTAGGAATGGATGGATTGGAATCTGTATCATTAGAAGGTACATCCAAATGGATGAGATCACAGGTCTAACTGTGTATCTCAGTATTAACATCAGCTATTGTCATTATTATTATTATAAAACAATTAGAGATTGAACATAAACTGTAATATACATATAAAAGTAGGAAATACAATATACAGTCTATGTATGATAGTCTCCCCAGTAGTTTATAAACTCTCTGAAGGCAGAACTATCATTTTTTATTTCCTCAAGCATTTAGTAAATACCACCAGGTTCTCTGCTAAAAAACGAAAATAAAATAGCAAAAATGAAAATTGTTGCCCTAAAGTAGTTTACAATTTGCTGGGGGGAAAACAGCATGTATTGGATACATTAAAATATATACAAAATCATTTCAGGGAGAGGAAGCAAAAGGAGATCAATAAAGGTCTCATATAGGAGGTAGAATAGAGCTAAGCTATGAAGGAAGCTAGGAATTTCAAGAGGCAGGTGAGTAGAGAGAGTATTCCAGGAAAGAATAGTTTGTATAGAAAGGCACATAAGCTAAACATAGGGAATGTCATGTAAAGGGAAAACCACGTTGGCCAGTGTGGCAGGAACACAGACTTTGTGAGAGGATGTACTGTAAAATTATTCTGGAAAAATAGGCTGGAGTCAGCCTAAGAAGAATTTTAAATGTAAAATAGAGATAATTTTATTTTATCCCAGAGGCAAAAGAGTCACTGAAAATTCTTGAGCCTGGACATGGTCAAATCTGAGTTTTAGGGACATTAAACTTGGCAGCTCCATGGGGCATGAATTAGATAGGGATGAAATGAGAAAGAGAGATAAGAGGGCCCCCGACAGGGCCTTGGAATATAACCAAGCATAGCAATGATCCAGCAAGAGACAGCAATGTCCCAAAAATCTAAAGAGGGAAGAGTACCTAAGAGGGCAGTGTAATCAACACTAACAACTATTAGCAAAAGGTCAAGTACTTAGATGGAGAAACAACTACTGGATTTAGAAATCATTTAGAAATCAAAGACATCATCGGTAACCTTTTGGGGAAGTTTCAGTTGAGTTGTGAGGTCAGAAATCAGACTGCAAGAGACCGAGGCATAGGATGTCAGGAAATAGACAAATATATTTAGGTTTTTCACCTTGTATTACTAGCACGAAGACTAGAGCAGGTAGGATCCTTAACTTTTTTTTAAAGTGCATGTATATAAATTAACACTATATACATTTACATCTTCACACAATGATCTTTCCATGCAGTATTTCATTTGACTTTCACAATAAAGCTATGAGACACATACAGATCACTGAACATAAACAGTGCTCAAAGCAATAAATTACACTTTAGTAAATCATTTCAATATATTGCCAAAAGAAAAAATATTCAATTTTCATTTGAAAACAGCACAAAATACAGAAAACTTACTTGTGAATCTTTAAATAGGCCATAGCCCTGTTGGCTGGGAGAAGAGCATTGGTGCCATCTGCTGCTATACCTCTAGTATAACATTCAATTGCTAGTTCATACTTCCCTTCTTTGAAAAATCCATTTCCCTAAACATAGGAAAGAAAGCATACTAGATAAGAGCTGATATACACTAGAGCATGTATGTATGCATAAAAGAATTTATTAAAATCAATGTCACCAACAACAAAAAATTAAATAACATTAATGTACTTTTTACTACAGGAATTAGGAAACATAAAAACTTCAAACATTTTATAAAATGCCACTTCAACAGAAGAGTGCAGAAAGAAAAATTTCTGTATTAAAAGTTGGTATTTTCTTGTATCGTTTTTTCATTAGTCATTATCTTTAGAACTAGTTTTGCTTAAATGTTTAACTACATCAACCCAGTTCCAGTCTTGTAGAAGTTCACCTTTGTGACTTGTCTTGTTTGCCTACTTTCATTTCAGTTTGCAAAAGGTATTTTTTTTAATCTTTTTTTCTTACTTGAGGAAACTTTATTAGGTATTTCAAGTAAAATAATATTGCTTATTGATGTCACAGAATTAAAAAGATGATGATTCTCCAAGAACTGTTTACTGTCCATGGAATATTCAAATCTACGTGTCATACAAGTTCCAAGATTAATTTCAACTTCTTCATGTAATTTAGCCAGAATATTTTGCTTTGTTGCTGATGATATGGTATTGCTGAAAAAAGCATTCATAGATATGATTGGAGATGCTTGTGAATATGTTTTGGTCCAAGAAATTTCTATTAAGAAGGCTTTTGGATCACCATTTTTACTTATCCTACACTGAAATGAAACTGGACTCAAGTCATTAGAAATTTTTATTCCTTTCACAAATAGAATGCAATGCTTCCAGTTTCATCTCCTGGTTCTCTTTGGTGCTCCCGGTTGTGGCACTAAGGTCCTCCTCCCTCTGATAGGAAGGCAGGTGAGTTGGGGTGGGAGAGGTAAGAGGCAGCCAAGGACAGGGTAAACACTCAAGGACCAGAGGGCACCCACCATCTCACCACACCTCAAATGACAAGAGCATATATTAATAAAAATACTCCACATATGCAAATGTAACAAACATACACCAGAATTAAGATTTTTCCATTAAAAATATTTAAGTTGACAACAGGCAATTCCATTAGATATACACTTCATCATACATTAGTTTTTATGGCTTATGAATTACAGATTGCAATTTCTTACATGTTCCTCCTTGACTTTATAAATTTGTTTTTCCATGAGCTGTGTTTTTCTATTATCAAAAAGTAATTTCTTCCACAAGTCCAATTTATTTACTGTCCAAATATATGCTATTTTTCTAAAAATGTACAAGATAGCAATAAATTTTCATTTAAAAAATTTTAATGCGTGCTACCTTACAATGTTAATTTTCAGGTTAAATTATACTAATATTTTGAAATTATTCAAACTTGAAAAAGAAACACTTATTTTACAGCCTAAAAGGTGACCACCTTTTCAGTTGTATTCCATAAAAGAATTATTCCAATGTCTTATTGTGCTATGGAGGTGACCCTAGGTCCTCAAAGGCTATCTAAGCAAAGCATAATCTTTAGAAGAGGCTACCATGAATGACAAGGCTTTGAGTACCATTCTGACCACAGACTGTCTCTTTTCCAAGGTAACTATGTAAGTAGTAAGAGACTTAATACCAGTAGCCTGGCCATTAAGTGACAAATTCGTTGACCATGAGAACCTATGAAATAAGAAATGACCCTCACAAGAAAAAGCTTTTACAGTGGAGGGGAAGAGTGAGGAGGTGAGAGGGAATGAGTAAACCTTATTCTCATAGGATTTGGCTTAAGGAGGGAATAACATACACACTCAATTGGGTATGGAAATCTATCTTACTCAACAGGAAAATAGGGGGGAAGGGGATAAGAGAGGGAGGGCACAGTGGTGGAGGGGGTAATCAGAAGCAAACACTTGAGGAGGGATAGGGTCAAAGGGGAGCATAGGAGGGTGGGAGAGGATGGAGGAAATATAATTAGTCTTTCACAATATGACTATTATGGAAGTACTTTACATGACTACACAGGTATAGCCTATATCGAATTGCCTGCCTTCTCAATGACGATGGTTAGGGAGAGAGGAGGGCAGAGAATTTGGAACTCAGTTTAAAAAAAACGTTAAAAATTGTTTTTGCATGCAACTGGAAAATAAGATATACAAGCAAAGGGGTATAGAAATATATCTTGCCCTACAGGAAAATAGAAAGGAAGGGGATAAGAGAAGGTGGGGGGTGGGGGCGGTGATAGAAAGGAGGGCAGATTGGGAGAAGAGGTAATCAGAATGCACACTGTCTTGGGATGGGCAGAGGGAGAGATGGGGAGAAAATCTGGAATGCAAAACCTTGTGGAAGCGAATGTTGAAAACTAAAAATAAGCAAATTAAGGAACAAATAGTCCTTTGTGCTCCTACTGTAGTTTAGAATCAAAGAGTTTTTAGACCATTACAGCCATAAAAAACAGAGAGGTATTTGCCATTGTAGGGAAGAATATCCAATACAGAGTCCAAATGGAAGAGTTACTCCATATAGGTAGTGAAAGTATATGAGGTATGAAGCCCCACAACTTTTCTAAGTTTCCTAAATATATTTTATAATCATTAAAGGAGTTTGTCCTAGTTATCCATAGAGAATGAAGAATGCCTACTTGTCCAGACTATGTTATGCAGTTAGATAAACAGTCCACAGATTTGAATCCATCAGTACCTCTATCTTGATTAGACAAACAGATGGACAAGAAGTCAGGCCCAAAAGTAAACAAGAGGAAGAGACCAGGTCAGGTTGCATTTGGGAAAACACACAGCACTTCCAACAATGTCAAATTTCTTCTAGTAATGCCATGTTACTCAGAATCAGAATACCATAATCTCTACAGATTAAAAATTGCAGGTAACCCAAAGAGCAGAGATGTTCTTGGTGGGTATAAATGGGTTATTATAGCCAATTACCAAAGACAAAATTTACACACATATAAGAGAAGAGAATTGTTAACAAGAAAAGGAGGTGAAAGCAAGAGTTAACAGAGGAGCAATTTATATGCTGTATTTGTATTTATATAATATCAAGAGACTTAGAAGCAAGGTCCTCATGCTACCGAGTGGACTCACTATGCAGGACTTAGAGCAGGCTACAGGAAGGATAAGAAAACATGGAGGGCAAACAATCTGTATCAACGGAGGGAAGAATCATCTCTGGTGAAATCAGAGATATGTTAAATTACTGAAGTATTTTTAGTAGCATTATCAGTGATATAGAGTAATTTCACAAATCTGGTCTTGTGAAGTTTTATCAAATATATTATATCAAAGTATAGACTACACTAAGATTTGTCAAATTCCAGAATAAAAGAACTCATTATTAACTAATGCAACTATTTATTAAATTATCTTCAACGCCTGGGCATGGAGCTAGATGGCTCAACACATAAAAACTAAACAAAATCACATCTCCCCAAAATACACATCAAAGAAGTATTATTAATGTTAATAAAGCTTACGGAAAAATCTAAAATTCAAGCATTAGTAGTAGTTCCCCATTTCAATATTACAGAGGCATTTCATAGCAGATCAAAAAATTCACCTAATTCATATTGAGGCCAGTTGAATTTACTGGAGTATGAATTGAATGTTCATTTTAAAAATACAGTCCATACACTGCCATGAACTAGGCTCACCAAAATATTGTCAGAATATGCTAATCAAGTAGAAAACTAATTTCAATGAGTAATTAAGAATTATCTCATTTTAAGATAAAACTATTCTTACAACTTTATGCCATTTACATATTTAACTACTCTAACCTGCTTCAACTACCAAAAATCCTGAGTTAATCAGGTTTTACTACACCTTATTTCAAGATTCTATTAATTTGCTATTTGCCCTAAAAATAACTCTTTTTGGATTCAATTTTGCTATCACAGGGTTTGGTTTTCACCTGATAGTACACATTTTTACAAAACACTTTTTATTCCTAAGTAACCATGTGGTACAAAATTGAGGTATAAAGAAACTAAATTATCTATTTCTAAGCTGGTCTCTTGCTGGAACTATAATCTTTTCCCAAGTACATAAAAAACTTTTAGTCCCACTACCGTAACATCAGTCATACTAGGATGGCTTGATTACATGCAATAGCTACTATCCTAGTAATTTCTAAAGTGAAGTTCCATAATAATTTAAGAATGAGAATAATATGAAAGGCAGTAAGGTATATAGCTTACAGTAGTTTGGAGTCAGAAAACCCTGAGTTCAAATTCCACTTCAGATATTTACTAGCTCTGTGATTCCAGACAAGTCATACAAATTACTGTCTATAAATCACAGTTTTCTGATTAAATGGGAGTAATAAAAGTATGTATTTCACAGGTTGATTGTATCAAACTAGTGAATACAAGTAAAGTGCTTTGTAAATTTTGAGGTCCTATAAAAATGCTAATTGTGATGATGATAATTAAGACAAAATACAGGTAGCAAATAAAGAACCAAGGGAAAAATATTCAGCAGAATCATCATCTGTGATACATGTTACAATGTCCTCAGAATATTTTGTTAAGACTAAGCAACTTTAATGAATGAGGGAAATTTTGTGAAATTCAATTTTCTTCGGATAATTTTTTTTTTTTTTACCAAATCTTTCTCTCGGATGGCTTGTAGCCTATACTGCTGTTCTTTAAGTTGTTTTTTTTCTTCCTCAGTTACTTCAATCGCTGCATCATTTTCTTTTACGTGAGAACCTTCTTTGGACAGCAGTGCCTAGGAAATACAATTTTTTCAATTATAAAAACAATTAACTAGAAACAAAAATACGATGTACTTGTACATTTTGCATGAAATGCCCGTGAAGAATTTGTAAACTATTTCAAAACAATTCCTAAAATACCAAATGACAAGTTTGATTCAAAATCTACACTCCCTCAAAGTAAAAATAAACAAATATTGGACATGGCTCTCAAACCAGAAACATCTATTAAAGTAGATCTCTATCTCAGATGTATATATGCAAGATATTTCCTAAATCTCACAGACTTGGTAAAACTAAAAATAAAACAAATTCTCAATTCTATAATACAGAGATATTGTTCTAATATGAAACTATATTCATCTTCTAAAGTAGATATATTTTCCTATATTCTCAAAAATAGTACAAACAGAAAATCAGGAAAAAGTCTTAGAAACTATAAAGCACTACATAACTGTGACATTATTTTTTTTTAGTTTTAAAATTCACTTGTATAAGATTTTGAGTTCTAACTTTTTTCCTTCCTCCCATCCCCACAAGAAGGCATGCAATCTAATACAGGCTATACATGTACAAACATATTAAACATATTTCCCTATTAGTCATATTGTGAAAGAAGAATCCGAAGAAAAACTATGAGAAAGAAAAAAACAAAGAGAAAATAGTGTGCTTCTATCTACATTCAGGCTCCATGATTCTTTTTCTGGATGTGGATAGCATATTCCATCTTGAGTTTTCTGGAATTGACTTAGAGCACTGTATTGCTGAGAAGAGTTAAGTCCATTAGAGCTGGTCATCACAGTGTGGCTATTACTGTATACAATGTTCTCCTGATTCTCCTCACTTAGCTCCGCATCAATTCATCTAAGCCTTTCCAGGTTTTTCTGAAATCTGCCTGCTTATAATTTCTTATAGAACAATAGTATTTCATTACATTCATATACCACAACTTGTCTAGCCATTCCCCATTTGATGGGCATCCCCTCAATTTCCAATTCCTAGATACCACAAAAAAAAAGCTGCTATAAATATTTTTGTACATGTGGGTCCTTTCCCCTTTTTTATGATCTCGTTGGGATACAGACCTAGTAGTGGTATTGATGGATCAAAGGGTATGCATAGCCATTTGGGCATAGTTCCAAATTGCTTTCCAGAATGGCTGGATCAGTTCACAACTCTACCAAAAACATGTGTTTCAATTTTCTCACATCTTCTCCAACATTTAACATTTTCTATCATATTAATAACTGTGACATAGTATCTCAAAGTTGTTTTAATTTGCATTTCTCTAATCAATTCAGAGCATTTTTACATGACTATAAATACCTTTAATCTCTTTCTCTAAAACTGCCTGTTCATATCTTTTGAAAATTTATCAACTGGGGAATGATTTTTATCATAAATTTGACTCAGTTCTCTATATATTTTAGAAATGAGGCCTTCATCAGAGACAACAGTTGTAAAAATTGTTTCCCAGCTTTCTGCTTTTCTAATCTTGGTTGCATTGACTTTGTTTGTGTAAAAACTTTTAAATTTAATGCAATCAAAATTATCCATATTGCATTTCATAATGTTTTCTCTCATTTGCTCATAAATTCTTTCCTTCTGTGATCTACTAATTAATGCCAATGGTAGTATACAGTGATATAATTGTTAACTCCTGCCAAACTGAAAAAATTTGGAACTAACTACAGTAATACTTGCGAGCTAATGTAAGTAGTAATACCGAAATCTTCAATGTTAAAATGTTTTTGTATTTTAAAAAAATTCATGTTAAGAAAACTCTATTACTATATGAAATTTTAAAATTTGCTTTTCATAAAGCTAGGCACAAAGGATTGAACACCATTTATAAATACTATTTAAGAGAAGCAACTTTATTTTTTTTACCTGATTGATTTTCTTGAGTTCATTTTTTGCTTCAAAGTTATTTGGTTCCAGTTCTAATACTCTTTCATAATCTAAGTGAGACATGGGAACATAAAACTTAAAAATATATGAAAAGAAATTTTTATTGGTAGTCAAATATTAAGAAGGCTTTAAGAAACAATTAGCAGTTGACATCAGGCAAACTGACATGACTTAATCTCAACTCTAACTCCAACACCCAACTTAAAAGAAAATACTAGCACAAACCATAATCCTTCACTAGACCCAAGATCACTACTTCCAAGTTATGTACTATGCATGACAAATTAGTAAGCTATTAAATCCTATTATATATCCACTTCAGGCAGAGACTTTGTGATATACACACAAAATAAAAAGCTTGTACTGTCAGGTCAATAAAATTAGAAATTTAAATGAAAACTCTAAAATCCTTTTACCAAATATTAAGACTCACTTAATCCCTTACATAGCTGGCTCATTTTGTCAATACTACCGAATAATTTTAGTAATGGGAATAAAATTAAATACACAAAAATTATTTTTAAAATAACCCCTTAAAGAGCAAAGGTGGTCACTATATAGTTTTCTTTGTATGACAAAATGAAAAATGAATGCAATCTGATAATGTCTTAAGATTTTATTACCTTCTTTGGCATCCTCTAACTTCTGGAGTGCAAAACGAGCAGCGCCTCTTCTAACATAAGCCTTTGTATAATTCCTATTCAATGCAATTGCCAAATTACAATCAGACTCAGCAACAGCAAATCTGTAATACATGGAATATCTTTATTAGTAACATGAAATATTAATAAATTTTCTTAGACATAGTCCTCCTCTGATGCCTTACCACAGCAAGAAGACAACCTTGAGTTTCTGAAGGTTTTGACAGCAGAGGGGAAGCTCTGAAAGGTTTACATGTTTAGAGAGGTTTTGAGAAAGGTTCTGTCCATGGATGAATAAATGAGTTAAAAGGGATTTGTTAAGTGTTTAGTGCTACACAAAATAAGAAAGCAAAGACAGTTTTTACCTTCAAAGCAATAAGACTATACTGTTGATAACAAGTCTAGAGTTTGGATTCCACCTCGTACACTTACTATGTATGACCCTGTGAGGTCACTTTGCCTTTTTGGCCTCAGTTTCCTTATGTATAAAATGAGCAAAATAAAAGCACCCATCAATCTCACAGGTTGTTAGAAGTACCAGCTGAGATAACATGTCAAGTGTCATATGTATACTACCTATCATGATTACTATTCTAATGGGGAAAAAATACACAGAGGAGAGAGCTGACCAGAGAAGGGCATTCTAGTGAGTCAAGTTAAAGTGTCATATAAAATAGTGACACTCCATTCAAGAATAATGAATCTCTATTTAAGGAGGGTGCCTTGGTCAGCCATATCCCATTAGTCTCCAAGGTACACTCCGGACTTTATCAACCATGACCTTCATTCTCATCCCCCCTCCACACCTTTTCAGCTTCATTTTATGTTGTCTTCCCCCATTAGAATGTAAGCTCCTTGAAGGTAAGAGACTATTTTTCTACTTATACCTGAATTGCCAGTACTCAGCACACTGCCTGGAACACAAGAAATATTTAATAAAACCTTGCTGACTGACAATGGCAGAATTGTCCAGATCAAACTTCCTTATCTGAACACAGTACATGGCTACAGAACCAGAGCGTTATGGGAGGGGACAGAAAAGAAACACCTCAGATAGGAAGGAACCTGTGGAGGCTGGAGAGGAAGAAGGGAAGGATGGTTAAGGCTTTACTGAATATGGAATAGAAGAGGCAGTGACCAGTCAGAAGGGCAGCGCCCAGGGCAGAGTTCTCCAGCATACAGTTGATCAAGAAGTTTGTGAAGGAGGGTGCCAAAGAGTAACTGGTCAAATCTACTTTCCAGGAACCAACCTTGGAACTACAGAGAAGGAGAGCACTAGTAGAACAGCCATGAGACAATAAATTTTTTTGACCATGGCAACTTAGAAAACAAAGTAAAATAAACCTGGCCCATAGTCCAGTGTGGCTGCAGAAGGGATGGAAAGGGGACTACTCAAAATGCAAGATCCTTGTCCAATGAGTGATGGTCATTACAGTTGTGAATCATATCAATCTTGGCCATCTTGCTACAAAAACAAAACCAGAAGACAGAAGTTACAGCTAAATAGAAGAATGGCTTCCAATACTCCTTAGAGAAGAAAGGAGATGAAGCAATGGATTTTATTGTATTCCTAAAGACAACAAGAAACATTATGTCATGGAATAATTGGTTATCAGGTATTATGACAACTGCAAAAAACAGCAAAAAAGTACTTGCAAAAAACCACTAAGAAAATAATTGCAGATACTGTATATAAATGTCAAAATAATATAACTAAATAACTATTTAAAAAATGAAACAAATTATACTTTGGCAGGAAAGGATAAATGATGTAGGTGTTACCCCTGAGCTAGCTGTCAGGCATGCAAGCCTGGATCCTAGTAAGATAGGCAAAAGACATTTCAGTTAACTGAAAGATGTAGTTATAAATAAGCTCATTACATTTAATGTTTCTTGATTATAAAAACACATTTAACTTAGTAAGGTCACCTTCTACTTCATTTACAGCAGGGTAAAACTCCCTGCTCAATGACCCTCTGATGATAAACATAAGGCACGGCATAAAACAGGGAGATGGATGCCCACTGAAAGTATTCACCATTGTGATAGAGGATGAGGTCCTCCAGATGCTCCTGTTTGTAGATCATATTATGATTCCATAAAGCCTCAGAACACTGTAGAGTTCTAAAAGAGATCTATAATCATTCAAAGTAATTTGGCCTATCCATCCCCACAGACCAAGTGGATAAAGAGTATCTATTGCCCACATTTCACTAGTTTGCCCAAGAGTGTGCATAACTAGGATAGAGAGAGTAGATGGACAATGAGTTGGGCCCAGAGTTTAATAGAAGAACAGGCTGGATTACCTTTGAAAAACTGCATTGCTCCTTTATGGATCTCAAACTTTTCAGAAAAGCAAGACTCTTCTTTTTATTATTAACATTGTATTAGTGGTGTTATATGGCAGTGACACAAGGAAGTTATACAAGATAGTTATAATTACCTCTAAAGAAACTAAAAATTGGCATCATACAGAGGACATGGAAAGTTGTATGGTGAGCACTGGGTAGACCGATAAATACACACACAACACATATATAACACACTCAATGAGTAATTTGGAAGAATAACTGTAAAAGAAGTCATCAAGGAAATACATGGACTGGTAATGTGACAAGAAAGAGAACACCAGCAGAAAGCCTCTCACCACAGGGGGTGGATCCTCTAAAGGAAGAAGAGAACAGGACACATCACTTTATGGGAGGATATGAGCAAGAGTCACATGGGATGGCTGGTCATGGATGGGTGGCTGCTTGCATTGTTCAAGAGAATTACTGAAACGGGGCAGCTAAGCGGTGCAGGAGGACCTGCGTTCATAGCCACCCTCAGACACTTGATACTTGTGTGACCATGGGCAAGTCACTTAACCCTACTTGTCTCGCCTCTCCCCCACAAAGAAGGGAGAGGGGGGATAGAAGGAAAGAGAGAATTACTGAATCAATGAGACTACAGGTCCATTTGAGTATTAAATATCGAAACCACAAAGAATTCCCTGAAGTCCACTGTTGTAGTATCAAGAAAATGGAGCCTTTTCTTCTTTTGTTCTTTTCATGGCGTCCAAAAATTTAATCTCTTAATTGATTTTTCCTGAGCCAACAAAGGTAAGCTAAAAGAGTAAAACTGGAACACAAGATCCTATCTGATATAAGAATCTAACACATTTTATTTGTATTCTTACTTAACCGTTAAGTATCACCTCTTTCATTCTCTCCTCAAAAAGAAACTTCCTTTACGTTAAGAAAGAAAATTCACTCTACAAGTTCCAAAAAACCTCCTATGGAACAGGTATATCAAAATCCAGGCACTAATACCAACGACTAAGATCCAATTCTATTGCCAAAAAATAATTATCTCTAACAAAAATACCATTTATTCTGCCTTTTCTATTAGCATACTATTGTCATAGAAACCAGTCATATATAGTTCAACTTTCTTCATTCTAAAAATGAGGAAATTGAGTCCCAAATAGGTTAAATGACCAGCTCATGGTTACATACACATAAAATAGCAGCAGAGTTGGGAGCTGAACCCAGGTCTTGAATCCAAATTCATACAGCCTCATTTTGCTTCAACATTAAATTAACCTTTAAACATATCTGTATGGATTTTGTTTTTAAAAGAATTTACAGGAAACAAAATTTTAAATATACAAAATGTTTAAAATGCTGCAAGTGTGTCAACTTGAGACTGTTACAAGTAAAATTCAATACATCTAAAAATCTTCTGGAAGTTTACCCATAAATGGTATGAATTAAATGATTAAACAACCATTTCTAAACACAGTGGGAGAGATAATGAAGAAATGGTCCCTACACTCATGCAAGTTACAATCAAATAAATGAGGGACCTGCACAAATATGCAACACCATACAATATAGTATAGAACAAATAATACCTATATAAGCATACAAATCTACCTTACTTTTTCATTCTAAAGAATGCTGATGCTCTGTTTGTTGGTAAAACTGGATTATATGGATCTGCAGCCATGCCTTTTGTGTAACAGTCAATTGCTTCATCATATTTTCCTTGTTTGAAGTATTTATTTCCCTAAAAAAAGAATAATTTTGGTCAATTTTCATGATAATGGAGCACAATTTCACAGCAATTTTTTTTTAACACATCTACAAATATCTTCCTTCCATTAATTTCACCATGGAGCCTAGAAAAAAACAAAAAAGGTAGCTTTGCAAGCTGAAGTCTTGCTACAACTCTTTTTATGCCACAAACCAAACTGTCCCCAGAGCCCTGGTTAAAAAAATGAACTGACTCTCCTTCTAACTGACAAGAGAAGCCCGAGAGACATGAGGGAAAGTACCAGTCAAAGAAGAGAAAGGTATCAAAATAAAAGTTTAACCAAAATAACTTTCCCTTTGCTTTGGCTAAAATTTGCTATGATCCTCCCTGGCTCTTAGAATATCTGGTAGATCCACTTGGGACTGTTCCTACCAAGAAGCTCACTCCTGACTGTATCTGGCCCTCCATCCCTAGCTTAGAGGTTCTTAACCTTTTTTGTGTCACTGATTCCCTAAGGCAATCTGGTGAAACCAACAGACCCTCTCTGAGAATGTTTTTAAATGCATAAAACACACAGAGGATCACAAAGCAAACCAATTATATTAAAATACAGTTATCAAAGTATCTTTTAAAAAATATTTCACAGGGCTCAGGTAAAGAAACCTTGTCCTAGTGATACCAATGACACAAGTTCCTGATAGCAGAAAGAAACCACAAAACAATGCCATGTGCTAGTAATTCATAAAGGATATACCATCACACCTTCATGCAGGGGAGGGGGTGGGGGAGCAGAAGACATTGAAGGTAAGGCTGGTACAGTAAAAAGATTGCTGGATTTAGATCAAAATAGTAGTTCAAATTTCTGCTTGGCCATTTATTATCTATCTGACTTTGGGCAAATCATTTAACCTTTATGCCTCAGTTTCCTTATCTGGAAAATGAGGGAGCTGGATGGCATCTAAAATCTCTTCCAGCCCTAACCTTACTGACCCACTAAGGTATATTATTAATTCTACCATGTGGTACCTTCTCTTTCTCAGCAAGAGCCTTTTGTGAATCTATGTGAATCCCTTCTTCTTCTGAATCTGATTCTGCAGATACTGAATCATGAGTACTGTCTTCTTTATCAAGCTCTTCAAGTATTGTGTCCTGAAATCACATAGGATAATAAAACATAATCACAACAGATAAGTTTAAAGAAAAAAATACATATTACATCAGAATGATGGAACATTCAAATCAGAACATAGCATGGCATAGCAGGCTACATTAACAAAATTCCCTGGGATCATTTCTCAAGAATAGCTGTATACCAATAACTATGCTCTCAGAAGACACGTCATTTTTGAAAATGACAAGCCACAAATTAGGGATATTAAAATTTACAGCAGCAACAACAAAAGGCCAAAATCACTTTAGAGGCAGAATTTGGATTCAGAAGAGAAATGGGTTCAAATCTGCTTCCAATATTTACTAGTCAATCATTGTTATGAGTAAAATAAAACTGACCTCAAATTATACTAGCCAGGGTAGATATGTGCAGTAGACATGAGAGGGGGAGTATTCAAGAATCAAAAAGTGCTTATTAAAGTTATAGCAATTAAAATTGTATAGCTAGTAAACTTAAACGTAATATACTGTTACCTTGTTCTGTTAAGTACTGAGACCTTAAGACAACATTCTGTTGTTTGTTCTACAGTATCACCAAATATTTAACCAAAAATAACACCCTAGAGATATTCTGATTTTATAAATTACATGGTTTTATCCATCTTACAGAATTCTTGTGGATATCAAGATTGAAAACTGCCCCGCAAACTGTTTGTAAATAAACATGATTCTGAAAGATCTATATTCATATAAGCCCATGAATTATAAAGAAATGCAAAGCTTGAAAGTGTCCAAATAGGGATAATAATAGTCCCTACCTCTGAGGGCTGTTGTGAAAACCAAATGAGATAATGTACACAAAGTGCTTAGAAATTTTTAAAACTCGACATAAATGTCAGCTATTATGATTATTACCAATCTCAAACCAAAAAGCCTTTTTACATAGCAAAAATAGAAAGGCAATAATAGTTATGAATACATTCCGCTAAACTGACAATACTCTTACATACTATATGTTAGCAGATAAAAATCAGAACAGAAAATATAAAAGCCCTTCAAGAAACTGGCTGACAGTAGTGTCAAATAATTACGTGGCAAACCACAGATCCAGCTAACCACTGAGCAGTAATGTTCAAGCAACTAAATAAGGCTGGTTTTGGAATTCCTACAGATAAATGAATCTGATTCGTTTAAAAATACTTAGCATTACATGGTATTAAGAGGAAAAACAGGAATTAAAAAATTGGTAGATGCCTGGTTCATCTAAACCAGTACTGTTGCCATAAAGAGGCATGAACTACATTGAGTAGCAATTTATAAATGCCTCATCACAAATTTTTCTCAACTCATTTTTTTTTTTTATATTTTGTTTTTCTGTCCACACTAGGGTTAACATTTATTACCCATTGTGAGACACTGTAATTGGTCCTTAAGACTTTCTCATTGAGCAATTTGAAACTAGGCCCAAAGGGCAATCAAACTGTGTATACCCTTTGATCCAGCAATACCACTACAAGGACTGTATCCCAAATATATTTCTAAAAATCAAAAATGTTTTATGGTAAAAAAATATTTTCAGCAGCTCATTCTGTGGTGGCTGGCTAAGAATTGGAAATTCCCCATCAACTGGGGAGTGGCTGACCAAGTTGTGGTATATGAATGTAATGCAATACTACTGTGCTACAAGAAATGATGAGCAGGTGGATTTCAGAAAAACCTGGAAAGACTTAAATGAACTGATGCTGAGTAAAGTGAGAAGAACCAAGAGAACACTGTACACAGTAACAGCAATATTGTACAATGCTCAATCATAAATGATTTAGCTCTTCTCAGCAATACAAGATACAAGACAATTCCAAAAGACTCCTGATGGAAATGCTATCCACATCCAGAGAGAGAACTAGAAAGTCTCAATGCAGATCAAAGCATACTATTTTCACCTCTTTAAGGAGGTAGCATTTGAGTTTAACCACGAAGGGAGCTAGGGGTTCCAAGCAATGAAGCCAAAGAGGGCATTCCAGACAAAGAGACAAAGATAGGAGATAGAACATTATATGTGGAGAAGAGCAAATGGGCCAATTTGTTTGGAGCATGTAGTAACATAAAAAGAGTAATGGATAATTAGTCTGGAAAGATAAACTTAAGCCAAATAGTTAAGGGCTTTAAACGTCAAACAAATGAATTTATATTTTATCCTAAAGACAAGATATTTTGGGAGCAGAAACAACAGGGTCACACACTTGTGCTTCAGGAATGTCAATTTGGAGGCTGTGTAGAAGATGGAATGGAAAGGTCAAACACTAGATGAAGGAGGGACCAAGTAAGAAATAATTTCCATAATCTAATCAAGAGATAAGGGTCTGGACTAAGGTGCCTGTGATGTGAACTAAATAGAGTGGGCAGACAGACGGGAAAGATGTTGAGAAGAATCAACAAGACTTCGACAACTGACTGGATACAGAAGGTAAGTGAGAATGAAGACTCAAGAACAACTCTTGGGTTATAAACCTGAGTAACTAGAAAAACAGTGCAGCTAGGTGGTGCAGTGGATGGAGTGCTAGGCCTGGAGTCAGGAAGCCTCATCTTCCTGAGTTCAAATCTGGCCTCAGGCACTTACTAGCTATGTGACCTAGGCAAATCACCTAACTCTGTTTATCTCAGTTTCCCATTTGTAAAATTAGATAGAGAAAGAAAGGGCAAACCATATCAGTATCTTTGCCAAGAAAACTCGAAATGGGGTCATGAAGAGTCAAACACAACTGAAAATGATTGAACTGGAGGAATAGCAATGTCCACTACAGAAATATAAGAGTTGGGAGAAGGAGTAAGTTTAGAGAGAAAAATGATATTGACCAGTTTTTAAGGCTAAGATATTAAAAATGTAGATAAAGCAGTATACTTTTGATACCACATCCATCAGTGGTGCTTATTATTTTTTTAAATAAATCTGTCTTAAGACAGCCAAAGAGGTAAGATAAAGTCACTTTATGCATTCTATGTGTCATTTTATTCAGGCTAAACACAGTAACAGTTCTAGGGAAACCGAAAAATGGAAACCTTAGAAAAAAATTATAACAAAAATCATATACACAAGATCCCATTATCATGACCACTAGTCTTAGGAAAGTATTATCATAACTTACTTGGAAACGAATTTATAAAAGACAAAGAAGGGAAGAAATAACAGCAGAACCTCAAAGAGCGTATTCTGGAAATACTTCACTCAAAAATTTTAATTAACTATGTTCATTAAAGGAGAAGCAGAAAATCTTTTTATTTCAATATTAATTGAAACCTTTCTAAAATGAAGGCTTCAATTCATCAATTCCTCCACATGTAAAAAGAATAAGAAACTGAGGTTATTGACCCCAGAGAATATACGGACTTGACTTTTAAATAAATCCCTGATATTGGCTTGATTTATTATTTGCCTTTTCCTTAAGGGTGAATTACAGAAGGAAAAAAAAAATATGGTTAATGGGGGATTCAAGATAAAGTTTTATTGTACCATGAAATAATCTATAATAGGTAAAGAAAAATTACATAGAAACTCTTAGAGCTCTTTAATTTGCAGATTGCTGTTACCAGCAAATTTGTATTTGTACATCAAATAGCATTTGACTAAAGTAACTTACCACATCAAGTTTTCCCCATGCTTCATAATCGTAAGATTTTATCCTGTTTTTTTTGTTTTCTTCTGTGGTTTTTTTAGAAGACATTTTTGTTTTATTTTTCTTCTTTTTCTTAAAATTTTTATTTCGAACAGGAAATAAGTTCTAGGGAAAAAAACATTTTTTAAAGTGTTGCATGATTTTACTTTTAACTAACATCTGAAAGATATTATCACTAGCAGTATGGCATTTTCAAGAAAAAAGTGCTTATTAGTCATGAACTGAATCTACCTATCATTTGTAACGATTATCTACGCTCAAGTTAATTTCTATTTAAAGACTTAAATTTTCATGAATTCCTCAATGTGGATACTAATACTGCACATATAACTCACCTCAATATCTGATTTGCTATGGCAGAGAAATCAGTCACATTGGGGCCAAATCTATTGATAAACATCTTCAAATTTACCTAGGCTGGTCCTTCGACAGACATGCCCATGCTGGGCTACTACTTGAAGTTTTTCCAGTTTGGTAGGACATGTCAAAGCTTGTATTTTCTCTAGCATAATCCTCTAGAACAAAGGGTCATGGAGAAACTTTTGTGAACAACTAAAGCAAGTTTAGTTTTGGTTAATTTAAGCAGTTATTTTCAGCCAGCATCAACTTCAGAAGAAATATTTTTAATCACAAAAAATTTATTAACTGACAGTTGTAATTATAAATCAATTTAAAATCATAGATAAAATATCAAACACTAAACTGTTACTGTATGGGTTCAGCAGCAATACAAAGGCCTCCAAGTAATAATACAATCTGTCGCAAAAGTTTTATCTTCTCCCTCATATGAAAATCTTTTCTTCACCCATAAAAAAATTATAAAATATATTTGCTTAAGGATTATTTTGAAAGACTTAGAAATCTGATCACTTCAAAGACCTACCAAGATACCAGAGGACCAATAATAAAGCATATTACCTACTTCCTGTCAGAGAAGTGATGGACTCAAAATGCAGAATATTTTTAGACACAGGCAAATGTGGTAATTTGTTTTACTTAATTATGTTTATCTGTTTAAAAGGATTTTATTTTTCTTTTCAATTGGGCACAGGGAGATGGGAGAGGAAAAGGGACTAGGGATAAGAAAGCTTCCAGAAAAGGAAGGACAAAGAAAAATAGCTTTTGAAGCATTTTTATAAAATTCAGTGAAAAGAATTAAAGACAGATAAGGACAGCTCTGAAAATTACATATTGAATTTCTTGTATTTAAAAAAAAAGGAAGCTGTACGTAAGACATACACTTTCATGTCTTACTGTGCATATGAAGTTGCCCATTTAATTTGATAAAATTTAAATTCAGAAAAAATAATTTAGAAAATGAGGTAAACATTTAATAAAATCAGTGTAATGCCATGAGATACATAATTTCCTATGAAAACATTCTACACTGTAAGGCTCAAATTATTTAATTATGTGTTTAGTGACTAGTTTACCTTTAGATTATAATACATACTAATTACTGTTATTCTAATTATTCACTAAACATATCTGCAAAAAATGATAAAAAATAGGATTTAATAGCAAAGTAATTCATTTCAATTTTGCAGCTCTAACTATACAGTTTAACAGCTTGTTTAGGTTTTATTTTTAAAAATATAGTTGTGCTGGATATTAAATTAAAAACTCTCAATTTACCTCTCCTGAAACACCATTTTGATTTCTCAACTCCAAATCCACTTGTTTAATGTCTTTTTCCCAGCTTTCTAAATCCCTCACGAAGTCTTGCAGTTCCTCAGCATTATGCTTCATCTGTAATTGTAACTCAACTGCTTTGCTTGCTGAAGTCATTATGGTCTGCAAAGTTTTAGAAACATCCAACCTCTAATGAGAATTTTTTAAAATATATTGTTCATTTTCCTGAAATTAGAAATATTCTTATAGAAACAAAAAATAAGGATTCTTCCAACCACTTCAGATACAGTCAAGGCATAAAGACAGGAGAAAGAATAAAACAAAATTCATTAAACAGTATATATTCAATGGGTTTCACAAATCAGGGTACCAAATAAAATATTTTAGTAGGGAAAATCTGATTGTGTAGTCCAGTTCATCTATGAGTGAAATATGAATGCATAAGAGCTCCTTATAGGAACAAGCAGGACCATCTCTATATCTCATATCATTTCCTTAGTTGTCTCTGATATTCCTAGATCATACCAATTCACTTGAGATACCTACTAGAAAAGTACCTACTTTTTTAAAACACATTTTAAAGTTTATAGTTGGACCTTTGCTTGAAGTGGGTTTTTATTATTTCTCAAAAATGTCTAGCATATTTACAAAAGTAGGAACACTTTAAAAAGCCATGATTTCTTCAGTGTGCATAATTCCCTGTGCCAACTCAAATCATAAGTCCTTTCTGCCTTAAAAGACATTCTTCGCTAACTGAATGGCCAAAAAATTTTATCACCTGGTAGCCAATCTTCTAGAGACCAGACCGGTGATAGAGTGGCAGATACACCTCCATTCAAAGCCTTTCCAATTTGACAGGAACTGTTAAGAGTTTTACCCTCAGGTAGCATCTATTTTGAGAACCCATGGTCACTTCCATGCCACACTGAGGCCTCAAATGAGGATTTTAGGACTCCAAAAGCAAAGATGAATTTAAAAAAAAACTCAAACCATCAAGCTAGTAAATGCCACAGAGGAAAAATGAAGATACAAGAAAAAAAAATTACTACGTAAAAAAATAGCAGAGAGAGAGTTGGCTGTAGAGTAGGAGGACCTGAGTTCAAATCAAGGCTCTGACACTTGTAACTTTTGGCAAGTCACTTCCTCTCCCTTTCTTCATCGGTAAAATGAGGGAGCTGACTTCTCAAGGTCCCTCCCAAATGCAGGTCTAGGATACTATGACCCTGAGTGAAGACAAACAGTAATTTATCTGCTTTTCAACTACTACACATATCTTATCAAAAGCCACAAAATTAAAGACAATGGAAATACGATGGAAAACCAATTAATCAGAGTTTGGAATAAAAAAGCCAACAATAATAAGATTAGTTAGCAACAACAGTGGAACATGAAAAATATTTCCAACATTTTCATTAAAAGTTAATGTAGTTTAGTTGTGAAACTAAACTCACAAAACAGATAAATTGGGGCACTCATATTAAAAAAATTCTTCACGATTACAAAACTATTATAGATAAGGAAGTCTCCTTGTGTAATTGTATCAGGTCATTACCTATCTGACCCAGAAGAAAGAAAACTCTAAAGTGTTGAAAAGTACTAGGAAGATAAAGTGAAAAACAGAGCAATCATCTCTGAAATTAATTCAACTTTTCAGGAACATACACTAGATAAGACAAGGTAAGATCCAAGTGTCCTGCATAAATCCACTCATTAACTCCTCACCTTTGATACTTTTATAAGTTTCCTTATAAGGACAAAGGTGTTTACAAGTAATTTAATTTATATGAAGATAAACACAAATACAGTAAACTACTGATTGTTCAGAGTAACGGAGAAAACTGTTGTTACCCTTAACTGCAGAAAAAATCTAGGAAGTATTATACTACGGTCTAGTTTGAGAATCCTCTTCGTAATTCATTCACCTTCTTTTCCCAATAAATTATTTATTACAAGGAAACATTTGTACTGAAATATTTGTATTGAATTTGAAGCTATACTGCTCTGGCCCCAAGTCACCTTTAGTTAAGTTTAGTTTACAGTCCCTATTTCCGTGCCTTAACAACTTGCAATGGATGGCCACAGAGGCAAGTCATTTATTAAGTATCTACTGTATACCCAGGCCAAGTGCTAAGAGCTGGAGCTGTCGGTAAATGAAGAACGTACAAGAAGTTTGGGGGTTTTAGAGCTCTAGTTCACTCTCATTTTGTAGATAAGGAAAACGACCATTCGGTGAGGTTCTGAGTCTTCCAAAAGGCTAGCATTTTATACATGGCTTTAATGTTTGCACGGCGCTTTACGCGTCACTTCATTTTCTCTCTACAAGCCTAATACAAGAGATAAATAAGGCTGAGTTTAGTCATTGCCCAGGGTCACAGAGCTTATGAAGTGTCTATGGGCCGGGCAGGGCGATCAGTGCTGGGAATAAAAAGGAAGGAAAAAGACGGGCCCCAGAGCTCACAGTCTACCAGGGGCCACAACATGCCAACAACTCCGCATCGCCAAGATACAGACAGGGCAGACGGGAAATGATCAAGGGAGGGAAGGCAAAGGCGTGACGGGGAACGGGGAGGGGCTTCTTGCAGCCAGGAGAGTCTTGGGCAGAATTCGAACCCGGGTCTTCCCGTCTCTAGGTCCGGCGCCCTCGCCACACTACGGGCACCTGTGTGCACCAAGGCTCTCCCACTCCGGATCCTACAGCTAACTAGAAGCTTGGGGGGAAGGGAGGAAGGCGACACTTCTGGAAAGTTCTGCTAACTGGTCCCACTTCGTCCGCTCTCGCCCGTCATTTCACGCGTGGGGTGAGGTTTGTGGACGCCCCGCCCCCGGCGGAAGGCTCCGCTACCCGGGAGACCCCATGGCCACCGCCGCACCACCGCCGTCAACAAACGCGCTCCTCCCCTCCTCCCCCTCGGCTGCCCTCACCCGGGGCCTGCCGCCGCTCCTCGTCTCGGTGCCGAGGTGCCCCGCGTAGTCTGCCTCCGGTCACCCCCGAGGACACTAGCACCGACCCCCGCGCTGCGCACCACAGCCACCGAGCAAGCACCGCTTCCCACAATGCCTGGCGCGCCCCGCCTCCTTTCGTGCCCGGGGAACGACGGGAGAAAAGCTCCAGGCCCCGCCCCCGCGCGCTCCGGAGCCTCGGTTTCGGAAGCCGGAGCCGGCGGCGTGTCTGAGAAGGGCGACCCCTGCTGTCCGGAAACTGCTCTCCTGTAACAGCTACCCCATCTAGGGCTCTCAGGTTGCGATGCCGTGGATAGAGCGTCGGACTGGCCATGAGGAAGAGCTAGTTCGAATCCCGCTCGCATACTTTCTGGCTGCGCGACCCAAGTCATTTAGTGGAGGTGTGATCTACGCAAGCTCTCGAAGCCTGAGATCCCACAAGTCAGCTGCCCCGATGGACAGTCGTTGGGACGCCCCTCCCCCTCCCAGATGCTAACGGGGAGGATGAGTAAAGCCCGACATCGCTGGAGGCGCCCCCAAAGAGCGCCCAGAGCGTCGGGCTCTGCTGGTGTCGTCTTTTTGATGGGGCGGGGAGTGGAGGCAAGAGGAGGAGACAGGGCTGGGAGAGTCGGAAGGAGAGAAAGCAGAGAGGGTCATTTTGCATTTTTAAATGCGAATAAAAGTGCACAGGGAAACAGAACAACTTAGAAAGTCACGTGTTGGATTTATATCTGAAAAGAAAAGCAAACAGCACGTAACAGAACCGCAGTCCTTTTACTGGATATTTGTTGATTCAGAATAAGCCCTTTAATTAAAACCAAAATAAAATCCCTTTCCCCACTTTTCCTCAAGGAGGTTTTTTACTTTTACAAAGATCTGTCTTTTCTGCTTCCCTTTCTTCTTTGAGAAAGCAAGAAACACAAAACTCTCGTTAGCAACCAGTTTAGAGTCAAGCAGAATTCTCCCTCTCTCTCTCCCTCCCTCCCTCTCTCTCTCTCTCTCTCTCTCTCTCTCTCTCTCTATATATATATATATATATATATATATATATATATATATATATATATATATATATATAGTCACCATAACTCATATAGTCATACCATACCTCAGATTGAGGTATACATACATACACACACACACACACACACATATACATACCTCAATCTGCACGCAATCGCAATCCCTTTTCTATTCCATTTTCCATGGTGACCCTTCAAATCTTTTGAGCTTTCCTCGAAGCTCCCAAGGCTCCTCCCTCACCCTATCCTTTGAGCTAAGAACCTTGCCACATATATTACAGAAAAAAAAAAGAAACCATTCTGCATGAGCTCCCTCTTGTCACTTCTCCCTCATCTCATATCCCTTATATTCCTTCTGCCATCATCTCCTCCTTTACCCCTGTCTCACATGATGAGGTGGCTTTACTCCTTTCTTAAGCTAACTCTTCCACCTCAAGAGATCCATCCCATCTCCTCCAACAGATTACTCTTCTATCGTTCCTGCTCTGTCACTTACTTTAAATTTCTCCGTGTACTGGTTCATTTCCTACTGCCTACAAATATGTTCATGGCCCCCCATCCTCTAAAAATATTCATTTGATTCTTTCATCCCTGCTATCATACTATATATCTTGTGTCTTTTTGGGCTAAACTTCTTCGATAATTTCTTCTATAATCTAAAATAGGTACCTCTAACTTTCCTCTCTGTCTCTCTCTCTCTCTCTGTCTTTCTCTCTCATTCCTGACAATCCTATTTCCAAACTCATACACACTCTGTGTGTTTATTCATTTCAAGTATGTTTCTTGTAAATAATAATTGCTGGATTCTGATTTCCAATCCATTCTGTAATTTTCCATTTTTTGGTGTGAGTTCATCCCATTAACATTCATAGTCATGATTGTTAATTCTCTGTTTCCCCCCATGTTATTCTTTCATACTTAGTTTCATTTTTTTTTCTTTTTAAGAGTCTGTTTTGCCAATGCCTCCCTTAATGGACCATCCCTCTTATTTCTTCCCCTTTTCCTTAACTTGTTTCCTTCCTTTTTGCTATGAATAGCATGTGTTTTGGTGCCCATTTATGTGTTTATGTATATTCTTCCCTCTTTTACCGATTCAGATTAAAATGAGGTTTGTGTTGTACAATTCCACCATTGTCCCCTCTTTGTTGTATAACCTCTTTTGTGTACTCAGTTTATGTGAGATAATTTTCCCCATTCTTCCTTTCCCCTCCCAATGCTTCCAGTGCATTTCTCTCCCCCACACACTCCCATTTCATTCTTTCTTGAGATTATCCAAAAGAAACGGAATCACATCCAAGCCCTCTGTTTAATTAGACTCTCTATATGACTTCTGGTGATGATAAAGTTCTAAGAAGCTACATGTATCATTTTCCCATTTAAGAATATAAATAGTCGAGCCTTGTTTAGTTCCTTATGATTTCTTATTCATATTTACTTTACTATGCCTCTCTTGAATCCTATACTATTGTTTATATAGGATTAAAATCATTTTTGCTAGGTAGGTTATTCTTTGTTGTAAACCTAGGTCTTTTATATTCTGGAATATCATATTCCAAGCTCTCTAATTCTTTTAAAGTGGTGACTGCTAAATCTTGTGTGATCCTAATTGTGAGTGCTTTGTACTTGAATTCTTTCTTTCTGGTTGCTGCAGTATTTTTTGGCTATAATATTCCTGGAAGTTTTCATTTTCAAGTTTCTTTTAGGAGATGACTAGTGGATTCTTTCAACTTCTCCTTTGCCCTTTGGTTCTAAGAGATCAGCACGGTTATCCTCTATGATATCTTGAAATATATCTAAGCTCTTTTGTTCATGGCTTTCAAGTAGTCTAATGATTCTTAAATAACTTCTTGATCTGTTTTCCAGGTTAGTTTTTCCTATGATATACTTCACATTCTCTTCAGTTTTTTTTTTTTAATTTTGTTTTATTATTTCTCCTGGAGTCTCATGGAGTCATTAACTTCCATGTGGTCAATTCTAATTTTCAAGGAGTAATTTTAGTCAGTAAAGTTTTGTGCCTTTTTTTCCCAAGATGTTAATTCTCTTTTCATATCTTTTTTCCCCCTAGTTCTTGCCTCTTTTCCTATTCTTTCCTCTACTGCTCTCATTTGGGTTTTAAAATTATTTTTAGCTCCTTCTTTAGTTTTTCTAGGAAATCTGGTTGAACTTGTGTCCAAGATACATTTTTTTTTCTTTCAAGCTTTGCTCGCAAATATTTTTTAGTCTTTCTTTTTTTCTATGTTTGTGAGTTGAGATTTTCGGTCACCATAATAGCTTTTTATGGTCAGGTTCTTTTTTTGTTTGCTCACTTTTCCAGCCTACTTCTTCACTTTGGACTTTATTTCAAGGCTGGCTTCTGAACACTTCTAGGAAGGATATCTAATTTGAGCTTCTATTCTCTTACATCCTGCTACTTTCATGGTTCTGGCTGGATTCTGCAAGCTTTCAGTGCTCCCAAAGTGGCATGATCTGGTGGGAGGTCTCTTTACTGCCCTCCTGACTTGAATTCAGCAAATTCCTGACACGTTTGGGTCTATTGACTTTTTAGTAAACTGTTGCTTAATTCAACCACTAGCCCACTGAAAAACTCTAGTTTCAGAGAGACTCAACTGCCAGTTCCCCTTTGGTTAGGGATGTTGTGCTCCGCTCTGCTTCCTGAAAGTTGTTTTGTGTTCAGTCAAAGTTTACACTACTCCTCTCCACCTTGTATTCATGAGCTGGCGCTGAGTAGTAGGTGACAGAATTGCTAAAAGGAACCCATTCCTGCACCTAATGCTTTCTCAGGGATCCCCTAGGTTCTCCTTCTTGTTTTGCCCCTCTCTAAATCTCTGAGTGCTGCAGTGTTCTTCACCACACTTCTGACCAGACTCCTTCCCCAGAGTCCACAGACCTCTTTGTCTCTCTACCTAAGCCACTGTGATCTGGAAAAGTGATTCACTGTGATTTCCTCTAAGCTTTTCTAATCAGAATTCTGTCTGGTGTATTCTTAAGATCTTTGCTGAGGAAGCGTGGAGGGTAGAGTTGGACTCTAATGCTTTCTCTTGGCCATATTGATTCTCCATCTCCCAGCCCATTTCTGGTCTACTTCCTAGATCTGGTTAGAGGAGATTTGTAGATAGGAATGTGCCTTCACCAGATCCTATCACTCCATTTTATGCACAACATCCTTTTAAGCTTAATCTGTATTAACATTTTCCCATCATTTTCTTTAATCTAGACAATCAACAAAACAATATAAAATAATAAGAGAACCTTATGTGTATTAAGGGCCTTCTCCCATCTGTAGCATGGGGAGGGTAGCTGAAAAAGAGGCAGAATAGACATGTCTAGCTTCTACCATCCTCCACCTTTCTTCAAAGGAGACTTTCATTCCTGCCAGGAAGAGAAATAGGAAGTTGGAGCTAGAGGTCATTCTGCTCTCCTCAGAGAGAGGGAAGTACCAGACTAGAGTTATATGTATCTGTTCCCTTAAATATTGTTAGTCAAGGGAATACGATCAGGTTCTAACTTCTGATCACTGTTTGTCATTGGGGGAGAAATGGGACCTCAAAATCTATTCCCCAAGCTTTAAGGAGAAAAGCTTGAACCCTTTCCCACCTAATAGTGGAAAATGAACATACATAACAAGTAGCCAAGAAACTCATTTATCCAAATTGTAGCAAAACAGAAATCAAAAAATGTGTAGCTAGAAAATTATATATCAGACTATATAGAATAAGGGAGCTCTCCCATTGGGAGTGAGGTAACAACTCAATGGAGAAAGTCTCAAATTTCACTCAAAGGAAAACTCCCAGAAGTCTCTGGTGTAATAAACTGTGGATAAGGAACATGATGAAGACTGATGGCTCATCTCATGTCTTCCCAGAGAGATGTCCTTCAGTCTCATCCCTCTTCTTTCTTGAAAGTGGAAGCTAGGAGAGAGCCCAAGGTGACTCAAAGAAGGCTGGAGTTCTCTCCATCAGTAAGGAAAGAGTTCTATGCTTACTAGCTTTGGAATAGGAGTTATAATATCAAGCCCTGATTGGTAGCATTTGTCAATTTCTGAGTTATAATGCTCACATTGAAAATTTAAAAATTGACTCTTGTGAGTCTATAGAAGTTGGCTCCAGCACCTCCTTACACATAATACATTGCATAAGACTCCAAAGTCAAAAAGACCTTGACAGACTAGAAAACTATGTTAAATCAATAATATCAAAATTTATAAGGATATATATATAAAAAGTTCTAAATTTGTAGTAAAATAATCAACTGTATAATATGATGATGACGGAGGTATGAGTAGACAACAATTCCTGTGAGAAATATCTAGGGGGTTTAGTGAACTTAATAAGTCATTGCTGGGTCATGAAAGTAAAGAAAAGATAATGCTGTCTTAAGCCACATTAAGGAAAGCATGGTATCTAGATAGTGGCTGTATGGCAATCTGGCCTAAGAAGTGAGACTGAGGTCCAACTGACATACTGCCTGTATGACCCCTGGCAAATCACTTAATTCTCAATCCCCCTCCAGCTCTCTAACAGAATAGTGTTCAATCTACCCTGCATTAGGTAGGAGTTTTCCTACACTATTTTTTTTAGAGCCCAGAATAAAGGGTGTAGTAATTGGGTTATGCTCTGCTTTGATCAGGTCATGAGGGGAGGGCTATGTTTTGGGAACTACTTTTTTAGGAAAGATTAGGTTGAACTGGAATAACTACAGAAGAGAGCAACCAGGCTAGCCAGAGTCCTGGAGAAGATATTGAAAGATCCTGCTGAATGAACTAGAGATGTTTTAGACTACAGAAGTTAGCTACTGGCTAATCCTTAGAGGAAGGTTGAGAATATAGAAATTACAGCAATTTGGTTGCTAAGGAAAATTAGGGCAAAGTTCAGCACCTGCTTCACCAGCTCCATTCTACACCTGTTCATCTATCTCCCAAGGTGATCTTCATGGACTCTGGCTAGTAACTAGGTGCATTGGGTTGGGGGAGGGGAGGGCGAAGAGTAGGGTGAAGGAGAAATCTCATCAGGGATCCCCTTTGCTGTCCAGATGAAGTGCAGGTGTATAGGCTAGTCTGAACAGGTATGATAGGCATTTTGGTCAGAGTGAGCACAAACTTTAGTAGGGAGGTTCTGTTCAGGTTTTTTTTTTACAAACTTAAATGCCTATGGATTTCCCCAGTCAGTAGCTACCTGGGTTCAAGTGTGGTCTGGAATCACAAATTGAAATAGACCTGGGACCATAAACTAAAAGACCTGAAATCCCAGCGGACACAAATGCTATCCGGAATATTCACCAGCAGATGGCAAAAGAGATCAGCAGGAAGACTGAGCAACAGAAGCCACCTCCCCCTTCACTAACTCGGAAGAAATGACCAGAGGACGTCAGCTGCTACGCAGGGGAGAAAATAGCAATATCTGCTGAATCACTTCTGCCAATATCTCCTGGGTGTTTTCAATGGCCTCTGCCCAGCATGCTCTCCCTCCTCTTCTCTGCCTCCTGGCTTCTCTGGTTTCCTTCAAGTTCCAGCTAAAATGCCACTTTTTTCAGGAAACCTTTCCTAATCTTCATTCTGGTGTCTTCTCTCTTTTGATTATATCCTATGTATCCTGTATATAGCTTTGTGTATAATTGTTTGCCTCTTTTTTCTCTTATTAGATTGTATGTAGTTTGTATGTAGTTGTTTGCATGTTTCTCCTGCTGAATTATAATGAAAGGACTACCTTTTGCCTTTTTTTTGTATCCCAAGCATATTCAGAACTGAATGCATTATCTTTTCCCCAAAATATTGTACTTTTCTAAACTTCTCTTTTGCTACTGAGGTCACCACCATTCTTCTGGTTACCCAAGTATACAATCTCAATGTCATCCTCCACTCACTCTTATACCCTATATCCAATCTATTGGCAAATGTTGTTGATTCTTGTAACATCTCTTGTAAATGCCTCCTCTCATCTGACACTCCCGCTAGTGTATATCCTTATACACTGTAAGGTGTACAAGCCCTAAACATCTCAGTCCTGGACTATTTCAATAGCCTTCTACTTTACCTCTGCCTGAAATCTCTTCTTACTTTCAGTCCATTCTTCACTTAGCTATCAAAGTGATCTTACTAAAGGTCAGGCCTGACCATGTCACTCCCCTAGTCAATAAATTCCAATGACTCCCTATTGCTTCCAAGATCAAATGTAAAATCTGCTGTTTGACCTCACCTCTGTGGTTACTGAACTCAACCTTCAGGCTTGCTCTCTTTCTCCATCATCTCTCAATGTTTTTTTCTATGAACCTTCAACCATAAATCTCGATCTGGAAGAATTAACTTTTGTTTTATCGGGATAAATTCTAATACTCTAGATCTGTTTCCTTACCAGGCTTTTGTTCTCTCAGTTCCCAGTCTCACCATTTGCATTCAAATAAACAGAATTAACACAGATTTTAATGGCCATCTGGATTTTAATGCATAGACACATAAGTGCTGATAAAATGATTAAAACAACATGGTTTACTAAAATAGCAGCTTTAGAAGCCACCATGTTCTCCTACTACAAATGAAGGGAGAGGCATCAAGTGCTAGTGAACTGCCCCTCTATCCAGTTCTCCATTAGGAAACAGGTAAAGAAAGGGTCTATGCCCCCCAAGGAAATACAAGAAATTAATCATAGCCCTGTTCCTGAATCTTTGATGGTTTCTGACCAGTTTGGGGATTCTGTCCTTGGCTCTTACTTGCCTTCATTGATGGGAACAGTGATGTCTCACAGTGTTGAGCTCCACCAATGATCAATAATCAGTCCACCAATAAACATTTAGTAAGAGCCTACTATGTATCAGGCATTGTGCTAAATACCCAGGGTACAAAAAGAAGCAAAATACAATCCTTGTCTTCAAGGATCTTACAATCTAATTATAGGAGAGTTCACCATAGAGATTCAATATTGGGGAGAGGGATTCTGGAAAGATGGCAGAGTAGGTTGGAAAATTCCAAGCTTTCCAGATTTCTTTCACAAATAAGACAGAGCATCACCTCAGAGTAAAATGTAAAGTGGCAAAAACAAACAAGAGTTGGAATGGAGCAGTGGTCTTCCTGGAACAACTGAAGAAGACCTTAGGAAAGACCTCAGGGATGGACATTTGGCCTAAGTGAAGTACAAACACCCCCAGACCTTCTCAGCTTAGGAGGCAGCTTCAGTCCTGGCTACAGTATTAGGGTCAGACATCCAAGTAGGGAAGGACCGGAAGGACCTCTGTTGTCCAGGGATGCTAGGCCCAGCTGTGCTGGTGGTGGGAAGGAGCTAGTCTATGTTGGGTGAGTGCAGTGGCAAAGGGGTGGGGATACTGCTGACTATGGGCACTTACAGGAGAGCTATGGCCCTGGTTTCCTTCCAGGCCAGAGTGGGGAGCTGAAGGTTGCAGCTGGTGGAGGGAAGGGTCCTCAGTGAGTGTTTGCAGCACAATGAGGCTGGGGGCCCTGGCTGAGACTTAGGGGGAGAGGAGTGCCAAGGTTGCTCCTACTCCCCTCAGAAACCAATAGTAAGAAGGTGCCTGGGGTACCATTCCCCACACCCTGGGTGTAGAGTTGATTATAATGAGCTGCTAAAGGTAAAATAAAACAAAATAAAAAGGAATAAGCACAGGAGAAAGAACTCAACCATAGACAGGTACTATAGGGATGGAGAAGATCTGGGTTCATATATAGAAGAAGATGCTGAAGTAAAAAAAATCCAAAAAACACACCTACCTGAAAGAATGACATCAAATGGTCATGTGCCCAAAAAAGAGTTATTGGAAGAACTTAAAAAGGACTTTAAAAATCAAATAAGAGAGATAAAGAAAATCTTAGGGAAAAAAATAAGAGCAATCCAAGGAAACCAAGAAAATTATGAAAAGAAACTGGAAAAAAAGAGATCCAGAATCTTAAGGAAGAAAACAACTTCTTGAAAACAAGAATTGGGCAAGGGAAAGTTAATGACATTATAAGACACCAAGAAATAATAAAACAAAACCAAAAGAATGAAAAAATAGAAGAGAATATAAAACCCCTCATTAAAAAACTGATCTAGAGAACAGATCAAGAACAGATAATATAAGAATTATTGGACTACCTGAAAATTATGACAAAAAAAAATCTTGATGCCATATTACAAGAAATAATTAAAGAAAATTGCCCTAAAGTTTTAGAACAATAGGATAAAGTAGAAATAGAAAAAAAAATCCACCAATCACCACCTGAAAGTAATCCCAGGATGAAAACCTACAGGAATATCATAGCCAAGTTTCAAAGGTCCCAGGTTAAAAAGAAAGTATTGTGAGCAATAAGAAAAAAACAACTTAAATTCTATGGAACCACAATCAGAATTATACATTCTAGAAGCCACCACACAAAAAAGACCATAGGCTTTGGAACACAATATTTTAAAGAACAAAAAATCTGGGATTATGGACAAAAATAACTCTACATATAACATTTAGTATAATCCAGAATTTAAAAAAATGTTTAATAAGTTGAAAGACTTTCAGGTATTTGTTGCAAAATGACCAGAACTTAATGGAAAATTTAATATATAAGATCCAATTACATTAAAGGTAATTTTAAAGGTAAACGTTAAAGACTAATTAAAGGGACTCAATAAGGTCAAACAAATTTACTTCTTATATGTGAAAATGTTATCACTATTCTTAAAACTGTCATTAGTATTTGGATAGTTTGAAAGAAAAATTGTGGCTGAACTGAGTATGATGGAGGGATTCTAAAAAACAAAAATGGATAGCAAAAGGTAAAAAAAGGAGCAATTATCTCATACAAATGAAATATAAGAGGAAGAACTGATACACAGCAAGCAGGTTGGGGTAAAGAGTGGGTAATGCTAGGATCTTATTCCCTTTAGATCTAGGTTAAAGAGGGAACAAACATATATATCTAGAAAAGTATTTGTAAATTAATAAAGAAATAAGAGGGTAAGGGGACAGGATAAAGCGGGGACTTTTAGAAGGGTGTGTAGATTAAGATTTAGAAGGGGAGGGAGACAGAAAAGGTAGGGACTCTTAGAGGAGTGAGTAAAATAAGGATTAGGAGGGTGGGGGAGAGGATTAAAAAGGTGTGGATTAGGGAGATCGTAGAAGTAAACTAGAGAGGGGATGGGTAAAAAGAGAGGCTGAGATGAACAATAGTGAGGAAAAATAGGAGGGAGGAAAATATACAAATAGTAATTATAACATTGATTGTGAATAGGATCAACTCATCCATTAAATAGAAATGAACAGCAGAATGGATTAAAAACCAGAATCCAACAATATGTTGCTTACAGGAAACATATCTAAAAATGAGAGATACACACAGAGTTAAAATAAAGGGCTAGAGTGGAATTTATTATGCTTCAGCTGATGCAAAAAAGCAGTCATAGAATCATGATCTGAGACAAAGTTAAAACTAAAATAGATTTAATTAAAAGAGATAAACCAGGAAACTATATTATGATAAAAGGTACCATAGACAATGAAACAATATCAATCCCAAACCTATATGCACCAAATATTTTAGCATCTGAATTTTTAAAAGAAAAGTCAAATGAATTACAAATAGAAATAAATAGTAGTGCTATTATTGGGGGATTTTAATTTTCCCCTCACAGCACTAGATAAATCTATCCAAAAAAAAAAAAAAAAAAGGAAGTAAGGGAAGTGAATAGAATTTTAGATAAGCTAGACATGATAGATATCTGGAGAGAACTGAATGGAAATAGAAACGAATGTATCTTTCTCTCAGTGGTATGTGGTACTTCTACATAGATTGGCCACATATTAAGGCATAAAAATTTTGTAGCCAAAAGCAGAAATATTAAATGCTTTCTTTTCAGACTACAATGCAATAAAAAATTACATTTCACAAGGGACTGTACAAACATAGGAAAAATCTAATTGGAGACTGAACAACCTAAACTTAAAGAATGAGTGGGTTAAAGAACAAGTCATGGAAACAATCAATAATTTCACTGAAGAGGATGACAATAATGAGTCAACATTAAAACTTAACCAGAGAAAAATTTATATCTCTAACTGCTTAAATCATTAAAATAGAGAAAAGAGTAACCAACTGAATTGTGCATGCATTTTTTTAAAAACTAGAAAAGGAAGAAATTACAAATCCCCTCAACACTAAATTGGACATTCTAAAAAGTAAAGGTGAGATTGATGCAATTGAGTGTAAGAAAATCATTGAATTAATAGAGCTTGTATTATGAAAAATCCAATAAAATAAATCATTGGTTAACATGGTTTTAAAAAGAGAAAAAAAAACAAATCAGTATTAAAAATGAAAAGGGTGACTATACCACAAACAAATTTGAAATCAAAGCAATTATAAGGAGTTATTTTGCCCAATTATATGTCAATAAAATTTAACAATTTAATGAAACAGAAGAATATTTACAAAGATATAAAATGCCTACATCATTAGAAGAGGAAAAAGAATACCTAAATAGACCAATTTTAGAAAAAAGAAATTGAACAGGCTGTAAATGAGCTTCTAAAGGAAAAAAAAACACCAGGACTAGATGGATCTACAAGTGAATGCTATTAAACATTTAAAGGCCAACTAATTCCAATATTTACTAAATTATTTGGAATAATAGGCAAAGAAAGGGTTCTTTCAAACTCCTTTTATGAAACAAATATTATACTGATACCTAAAAGCAAGAAGAGTAAAAACAGAGAAAGAAGACCAATTTAATTAATAAATATGGTTGCAAAATTCTTAAATAAAAGTCTAGTTAAAAGATTACAACAATGCATCACAAAAATTATACATAATGACCAAGTGGGATTTATACCAGAATTGCAGGAATGGTTTAAAATAAGGAAAACTGTAAACATAATTGATTATATCAGTAGCAAAAGTAACAAAAATCATATAATTATATCAATAGATGCATAAAAAGCATTTTATAAAGTTCAATACTCGTTCCTATTAAAAATACTTGAAAGTTTAGGTGTAAATGAACTTTTCTTCAAATTGATAAGAAACATTAACCTAAAACCACCAGTGATTATTACTGAGGGTAAGCAATAAGCCTTCCTAGTAAAATCAGCTGTCAAACAAAGATGCCCATTGTCACCAATATTATTTAGTATTGTATTTGAAATCCTAGTAAGAGCAATGAGAGAAGAAAAAGAAATAGAAGGAATAGCATGGGCAATGAGATAATAAAACTATCTCTTTTTGCAGATGGTATGATGATGTACTTGGACAATCCTAAAGATTTAGCTAAAAAATTAATTGAAATAATTATTAATTTTAGAAAATTAGCAGGATATAAAGTAAACTCACATAAACTGTCAGCATTCCTGTATGTCACCAACAGAACCGTGCAAGAAAAGATAGCTAGAGATACTCTATTTAAAATAATTCTAGATAGTATAAAACACCTGGGATCACACCTGCCAAAACAAATCCAGGGACTATATGAACAAAATAGTAACAAAACAAAACAAAAAAAAAACCTTTTATAAAAATAAAATCAGATTTAAATAAATGGAGAAATGTGAATTGTGCAGGTAGGCAGGGTCAATAATGACAATTTAACCTAAATTAGTCTACATATTCAATGACATCCCAATTAAATACAAAAACATATTTTTACTGAGCTGGAAAAAAATAATAACAGAATTCATCTGGAGGAAAAAAGGTCAAGGATATCAAAACTAATGGGAAAAAATGTAAAGAAAGGAAGTTTAGCAGGACTAAATCTTAAACTATATTATAAGACAGTAATTATCAAATTATCTGGTACTGATTAAGAAATAGAAAGGTAAATCAATGGAATAGAGTGAACATACAATTTTCAGCAGCAAACAAATATAGTAACCTAGTGTTTGACAAGTGTAAAGACTTAAGTTTTGGGGACAAGAATATATTATGTGGTAAAAAAAAAAACTCCTGGGAAATCTGGAAAGCAGTCTGGCAGAAACTGTACATAGACCAATATCTTACCCTATTTACCAAGATAAGGTCAAAATGAACACATATTCTATATAAAGGGAGATATAAAAAATTTGAAGAACATGAGACATATTACCTATCAGCCTTATGGATAGGTGAACAATTGATGAAGAAACAAGAAATAGAGAACACGATGAGTTTTGTAAAATGGATAATTTTGATTACATTAAATTAAAAAGGATTTTTACAAACAAAACCAGTGTAGCCAGATCAGAAGGAAAGCAGAAAACTTGAGGAAAAAATTTATAGATAGTTCCTCAGATAAAGATCTCATATCTCAAATATATAAAGAATTTTGTCCAATCTGTAAGAATATGAGTCATTCCCCAATTGATAAATGATCAAAGGATATGAACAGGCAGTTTTTAAATGAAGAAATCAAAACAATTTATAATATGAAAAAATGCTCTAAATCATTATTGATTAGAGAAATGCAAAATAAAATAACCCTGAGATATAATTTTATACCTATCAGATTGGCTTAAAAGATAGAAGGGGAAAGCTACAAATGTTGGCGATGTGGAAAAATTGGAACCTTAACTCGTTGTTGGATCTGTGAGTTGATACAACCATTTTGGAGAACAATCTGAAATTATGCACAAAGAGGTATTAAACTGCTTATACCCTCTTACCAGCAATACCACTATTAGGTCTATTTCTCAAGGTGATTAGAGAAAAAGGAAAATAACCTATATGTTACAAAATATTGATAGCATCTCTCTTTGTGGTGGCAAAGAACTGGAAATTGTAGGGTTGCACATCAATTGGGGAATGGCTAATGTGGTATATGTGATGGAATGTTACTCTTCTATAAGAAATTATAAGCTTGATTTTAGAAAAACATGGAAAGAATTGCATGAAATAATGAGGAATGAAATGAGCAGAATGAAGAGAACATTGTATACAGTAACAGCAATATTGTTTTAAGAACAATACACACACACACACACATACTTGTGCCTAATGGTAGCCATCTCTAGGGGTGAAGGGAGGAAGGGAATATATGTATATCTGAAAGGAATAGCACGTTACATATAACAGATCTGCAGTTTCAGGTGCAATCTTCTTTTTTTCTATTCCACTTTGTAATGGAAATGCTTGTTTTATTTGTTAAGATCAGGAGAGAGAGAGAGAGAGAGAGAGAGAGAGAGAGAGAGAGAGAGAGAGAGAGAGAGAGAGAGAGAGAGAGAGAGAGAGAGAGAGAGAGAGAGAATGAGAGAGAGAGATTCAGTATGGGATGCTGCTGTGGTATTAACCCTCTACTGTTCTTTACCTGTCTTCCTGCTCATTGACTTTTTCCTTTCTCTTTGCTTCTCTATCCCTCACCTGTTTGAGGTTTTTTTTTTGTTTGTTTTGCTTTGTTTTAATACCCACCAGTTCTCTTCAAAGTCAGTCAAACAAAAAGGGAAGTTTACCCTCAGGTGAAATTTCCTGGTGCACAGTTTGGCTCATGGACTGCTCCACCTGCAGGCAACTCTGTCCAGTCTTCCCTTGATTTGTGTCCGAGTCGTGTTTGAGGAACTCCAAAGTCTTTTTTAACAGTGAAGAAAAGTTGACAGTATTAGGCAAATAGTTTGGAAAGAGAGAAGTTATAATATAAATATTAAGTATTAAGCTGTTTTGTGTAATTTGAAGCCTCCAGTACTAAGCAAATCAAATTACCCTACCAGATAGCAAAAGAACTTGCAGAGATGATTATACAACCAATCTGTAGCAGAATAAGGAATATAGAATAAAAGAAATGTCAAAGAGATGTCGATGAGTAAATGACTTCATTTTCCAAAGGGAAGTGGGGAGATGTTTTTGGAAGCTAACCACCAATGAGTTTGTAATCCCTAGCATGCAAACATCTCAGCTGATGAACACTGGTCTATCTGCTACCCCATACTAAGGGACAAGATAATGGAAGGAGAAGGAGGGAGAAATTTTAAATAACCCGTGGCTCAAAAGGTCAATAATATGGGACTTTTCTCCTCATTGGAAATCAATGCCACATACTTGCATAAGAGGCAGGGCAGAGTGTGGGAACAGGAGACAGGAGAGAGATTTTCAGCCCCTTCAGGTTTTTCAGGCTCTCTAGCTCCTCTGGCTTCCAGGGTCACAAGAGATAAAATGCAGGTGATTCTAACCTGTCGTCAGAGCCATGAAAGATTTTAAGAAGAAGCAAACATATGATCATGACCCTATTCCCAGCTTGCTATAATTATCCTTCTTTTTCTAGAGTCTCTAGAAACAGAGTATATTGTGGATGCTAGATAAATCACAATTATCAATGCATTATTGGATCTAGCAAAATGGGGAGCAAAGAACAGGCATATCTGGTCTCCACCAGTTAGAGAACAGCCAATAGAGTATTGAGATTGTGTCCTAGGCACTTTAGGGTAAACCTGGCTCAACACTGAAGGAATTTGGTGCTTTGGTATGATACAGCAAACCTATAATGGTCCTTGATCCACATCCACACACCTACCCCCCACCCTAAGTCAGTGACATTTGCAGGAAGGCAGCATGCTATGTTGCTTAAAAAAGAAAGCCAATCCCCAGATCACGCTCTTCCTTCCTGTTTCTTGAAATATACCAAAGTAACTCTCCTTCCCTGGGCTTCTCTTGTGGGTCTGGGAAGGGCTTGTGCCCTTCCCCCATGGTAGCAGATTGCTTGCATATGACAATTATAACAGGGAGTCAGCTAAGTAGGCTGAGCCTTGGGCCTTGGGTTGCCTTTTCTGTTTTTCATTTCTTTCTTTCCCTAAGCATAGGTGACCAAATGAATCCCCAAGATGGACATGTCCAGCCTTGGAGTCAGTCTCAGAAACTGTACTTTGCAGATCTGATCAAACTGCCTCTGGGGCAAAGAATTAGGACCTACTTCTGAGTGTGCAGCTCAACATGACCTTGTGGGACTGGAAAGGCAAGAATCAGATATGTTCATCTGATGGAGACAAGAGGTATAGAGCCAGGGAGCCCAGCCCTCTCAAGATTCCACAAACACTTCAAAGAGCACAGACACACCAGGGTAAAGCATGCTCCTGGACTGGGGCTAAGAGGGGAGCAGAGGCAGACAAGGAGAGAGAGGTAGGGGCTTTGGTGGGAGGGGGCAGGGGAGGCTCTTGTTTGCAAGGTGAGCAGTGTTAATTCTGAGGATTTATGGCACTGCTTGGAGGAAGTGAGGGGACTGGGGTGGTGATGGAAGGGACGAAGAGAGAGAGAGTGGAGGAGGAAGGGAAAGGGAGGGGAAGAGAGAGGAGTCATTGTTTGACTTTTGAGTCGTCTTTGATTTTTGAAATCATCAATTCCATGCAAGAACTGACATCTTCGCTTGTAATACTCTTGAGGTAGTCTCATCAACATTCAGTGGGGTGTCCAAGGCAGTAAGGGAAGACCACTGATGTATCCACTAATGTGGTTTGAATAAACTTGAGAACAAATAAGTTACTTTCTAAGCTGTGTCCTATCAAGATGGTGCTGAACTGAACATGTTAAAAAATACTGCCTGGACTGCAGGTCTTTTTCTGTTATCCTGGAAAATTTGATTTTTCAATCTACAACTCTTATCTGGTTCAAGAAGCTAGGAGTATTTGGGTCTCTCAGTTGGAGCCAACTTGAGGCAAATTTCTACATGGGGGAGGATGACCAACAGGAGGAGGGTAAGTCCAGCCCCTATCCTGGCTTGCCAAATGACATGGACATTGTTTGGATAGTACAGGTCAAAGGTGAAATATAAAATATCTATTTAGCAATCCCACCAACTGCTTCATATATTGAAGTTTAAGTTTTAATTTCCCAGTGGAGTACAATAGTAGTTCTATTACTTTTACTGCTAATTTAAGTTTTGCGTCCATTAAAGTTTGTGGGTTTTGCAAATGTTTTCTGTAAAAGGAAACATATAGTTGTCCTATATATCTGATCTAAATTGTACATTAAGTACCATTGTATTCCCTCTTTTGGGGAGACTCTGGACATGAGACAAATATAACTTTAAGCAATTATCTTCAGACTTCCAAGGCAAGTAAAATAAAGAACCAGAGAGTGGTTCTTTAGGGGCCGGATTCCCCCACTGATTTAAAAAAATCTATTATTTGTAATAACCAGCATGAAAAATCAAAGGTGTAAAACCATTTAAGGATATGCACACAATCATTCCATTAATCAACAAGTATTTATTAAGTGGTTCCTATGTGCCAGGCCCTATCCTAGGCATATGCAGAGGTAACAGTAAAATCCAGAGAAAGAATTGTGGACCTATGAAGGAATACAACTATGCACATACGTCAAACACCATCATGACTGAAGTGACTTGAGGAAACTATTAAACAGAAAGGCATTGATTCGAAGATTTTGCTTATATCTGGTTGGGACATATTACCCAATTAAAAGTAACAAAAAAAAACACAGAAAAAGAATTCAGAAAACAAAAATATATCAGAAAATTGAGATTCCTTCTATTGGTAATTGAAAACAAAGGTTACAAGTTTCAGGCAATCTAAGGAGTCAAAGCAGAGCTAAACAAAATGAAATAAAAAAAAAAACCAAAATAACAGCAACAATTCAACATCAAACAAAACTTTATTACAGTGTCGTGAGAAGTCAAGAAATTACAGGTGAGAGAGGACTCCCACTAAAGAAGAGTATGGACAACTTCTGCCTATCTCTGGTTACAAGAAATACAATACAATGAAAATATGTATTGGATCAAACAAAAACAGAAAACTGAGCACTGTCAGTATAACGAAAGGTAGAAGAATCATGTCAAAAGAAGAGATAGAAACTAGCTTTTCTTCAAAACCACAAAGCAGTAGGGCCAGATAAACTACATAATCATTGGCTCAAACACTTCACAGTCAGTCGCATACAGATTAAGAGCAATATATAAGTCTGATCTCATCTTTCTTAACAGAGGACATGACATTTCTACTAACAAAAGATAACAACATTCAAAATATGAGTCATGTCCTTCAAACAAAGCATTCACAGCTTGTCTCACAAGAAAAAAATATCTATAAACACAAGGAAATAATATATTATCTAAGGAGCAAAACAAGTGTGCTAAAAGGTCCCAGGCATATAAAGAACAACTTATTATCCATTTGCTAATTATTGAACATGTCACAAAAAGTACTGTGATATTTTAGTATAAATAAAAACACTAACTGTCTTTATTGATGATCACAAGTCCTTTGATTTAGTCCTTTGATACATGACTTGTGTATTGCACATTTACAAAAACAGACTCAAGTATTGTGTGAATGATGTTTATATGGAAAACTGTTTCTTAAAACTATGCCATTGACATACCAAGATTGGATTGATATAAAACAAGGTATTTTTCAGGGAGATTGTTTAAGTCCATCATGGTTCTGTCCAGTCTTGAATCTACTACGATCTATCCTAAATAGAACTAAAAATCTTATTACTCACTTGATGTCAGTGGATGACATCAAGCTATATGGCTCCACCACAAAAACATGTTAAACAGGTCTTTCAGTATGTAATCCTTCTCTAATGATGTATCAATATTGAGGGTGGCCTCAGAAAGTGTAAAATTATTTTTATTTTTATCATCTCATTCTCATCTTTTTTAATGAAGGTCAGAGAGAAACAATCCTGGCCCACACTGGTATCCTGTTCTTTTTCTTTTATATTTCCTGTGCTACAGATTATTTCAAGGTACACAAAATAACTACTATTTGCAGCTGAATAAAAGTATTAGGAGGTAGGGTCATTTTCTGTAGACTTTCTGATAGCATCCTTGGTACAACTCATAGCAGACAGGAAAATAGGGATCACATGCATCACACTCTGTTTCTGCATGATTTTAATCTCCTCTGCTAGGTTTTCATATTGTGAAAACTTTTTGTTCCATGGAGTTTGGAGATTAGGAAATTTTGGTATAGCTAAAGCTGTTAAAAATATAAGCGTTTGTGGATCAATGCTATGCCTAGACAATTGTGAATGGCACTTTTGTCTGTGATAATTACTTATTTTTAATATGGTTTATTGGTTGAGTTCTCCAGTATATTTGAAGTCTGTATTGGTGGAATATATATATATATATATATATATATATATATATATATATGTAACATACATATATATATGTACATGTATATATGTATTATTCCTATTATTATTGTTGTGGCTCTATAACATATTGGTATTAAAAAAAAAGTTATCTTGCTCTTTCACTTACAGATTTTATCCACTAGTCTGCACTGCAGAAATACTAGAGGATATTAGTCTGAATATTCCTTTTTTGTGGTGGTGGTGAGTTTTTCCCCCTAATTTAAATCTTTCCTCCTTTTCTTTTTTTGGACTTTTCTGAGCTCGAGAACCTTTGCTCACACAGTCATTTCCTTGATAAAAGCTCCAGTTTAGATGGATATATGATACCTCCCAACTCTAGCCCAGGGCTAGATAGGGCAGAAAGCTCCACAGCTCAGGAAGAGCTCCGGTGTCCCTCATGTTCTTTCCTTGCCCAGAACTCTAATTTGTAGATGACACCACATAGGCTGTAGCAATGTACTTCTTGCCATTTCCATAGGTGATCTTGTCCCAGGAATATGTCTGGATGGCCAAGGGGTACCCACCTAGGCTCAAATGACACCTATAGAGACAAAACCCACAATCACAAACGTCTTCCATTCTCTCTAAACTTCTGACTCTAGGCTACAATTCAAGAAACCCAATAAAACAGGAATCTCTCCTGTTTCTAAATATCTGAGAAGATAATGTAGCAGTTTTCTTTGATTATATTTTCTGGTGCCTTAAATCCTGATAGCTAGGAAAGTACTTTGTAAACCTTAAAGTGCAATAGATTATAGGGATTAATATTATTATTTATTACTACTTTCAATCTCTTCTACAGTTTCAACCCATGAACCTTTATTCTTCATCTAAGGGAAGAAGGGAATAGAGAAAGAGAATTGTAGAATTTTGGAGCTGAAGGCCTAAATGTTAAAGAATTTGCCCAAGATCACATATTTCCTTAGATTCACAGAGTTTTAGAGGTATTTTAAAGGTCATCTAATTCAGTCCCCTCATTATACAGATAAGGAAACTGAGACCCAGAGAAATGAAGTTCTGTGATAACTGAAGATACTGGGCAGCTAGAAGGTGACCATCAGGCCTTGAGTCAGGAAGACCTGAGTTTAAATCTGACCTCAGACACTTACTAGTAGTGTGACCCTGGGCAAGTCACTTAATTCTGTTTGTCTCAGTTTCCTCATCTGTAAAATGAGCTGGAAAGGAAATGGAAAACCAATCCAGTTATCTTTGCCAAGAAAACTCCAAATGGGGTTATAAAGAGTAGGACACTGAAACAACTGAACAACAACAGGTCTAATAGTCCTCCTTGTGTTAAGACTGCTAGTGCATCCTACTTATTATTTGTATCATGTATATATTTTACAACTTCCTTTGTTACACTATGGAGGGTTAAAGATTTTTACCTTTCTTAAAAGAAGTATATTTGAACTTTTGGAGGTTAACTTAATGAGGTTGGAAGGATCTGGGTCTTTCAGTTGGAGCTAACTGGCAGTGTTTCCACTGGACTAAAAACCTATAAGACTTATGGGTAGGAGTGTACTGGGAAATATTTAACAATCAGCTCTGGGGGGGGAGTGTTAAATTTAACCTGAATTATTAGTATTTTCTTAAGTCTAAACAATAAATATGACCCTGATTTAAAGAGTCTGATGATTTCTGAGGTATAAATGCTCACACTGAAAATTTAACAATTGGCTGCTTTGAGCTGGCTCCAGTACACCCCTGCTATGAGGCACATGAGAGCTGTTTTTAAGTATCTGAAAACCTATATCCTATCCCATGGAAGAAAGACTGTCCTAAGTGTTAGGACTACTTTTCGGGTATGCTGTAAAGGGGATTTTTGTTCAGTTACAAGTCAGACTGGATGACATTGGAGGTTCCTCCCATCCCTAAGCTTCACTGATCCTGTAAAGTTGCTTAATTCAAGGTCAGAGGCAGCAGAACTAGAACTCAATACCAGGTCTTCTAAGACTCAAAGAAAGTTATGTACACACCTAATCCCAGAGCCAGCTTGTGGGCTAGGACCCCGGTCTCCTGGCTCTCTTTCCATTGTGAAGACTGCTATATATTCCTCAGCCTGCTGGAATATTCCTGGCTAGCCATGTACTCACACTCTGCTGGGCCTGCTGATGAAGCACAAGGAATAGAGAGCGAACTCAAACTCAGGACTGCTGCCGATGAAAGCTGAGCCCACTTCTTTGTAGTAGCCATCCCAGTTGAATTGCATTCCCAGAACGTCAGGATAAGAGTCCCACTGCAGAGAGAAGAGGAGGAAAGGGATGAGCCTTGGGAAAGGGGAGAGTTAGCCAACCTGAGCCCTACGAAGTAGGAGGAGAGGATGACAGGGATGTAACTTTGGAAGGAAATAGCTCAAGTCAAGTTAGCTAAGATTTAATGAGCACCCGTTATGTGCCCAATACTTATAGGGATCATGGTTCATAGGGAAATATTTGTATTCCTGAGATCGGGTAATGTCTTAATGAGGTCAGTTCCCATCCTACAAAGTCTGCTTAAGTAAGAGCAAAGAATAGAGAAATTCCAATACAAAGGAGAAAAAGCATCTGGTATCTTATTTTCAAGCCCACACTTGGAAAATGAAAACCATTTATTTTCTTCCAAAGATATCCTGGTACAATTTTTTTAAATACCCTTTGACAAGACATGAAGATATCAATCAATTTGGGCAGGCTGAAGCTTCTAGCCATTTTCATAGCTGCTGGGGGGAAAAGTCATTGTTGGCACAGTGAACAAAACCGAAAGATAACTACGATCTATTTGTTTTCTTCTCTGAGCTAGAAAATGTTTCCCTAAATGTCTGAAAAAAACCTGTGGCATATGCGTACAATGAAGTATTATTGTGCTGAAAGAAATGATAAATAGGATGGATTCAGGGAAACTTTGGAAGACTTACACAAGCTGATATAGAATCAAAGGAGCAGAACCAGGGAAACCATTTGCACTGTAAATATAATAATATAAAAGAGAACAATTTTGAAAGATTTCAGAGCTCTAAACAATGTAATCCCCAATCATGACTTCACAAGACTGATGATGAAAACATGGTTTCCACTTCTTGGCACAGGGAGGTGAGGGAATAGAGGTTAAGAATGAAACCTATGTTTTTATACACAGCACTTGGGTGAATTTGTTTTGCCCAGCTGTACTTGTTTGTTATCAGGGAAAGCTTCTTTTAGGGGTAAAGGGTGAGTTAGTAAGTAATGATAGAGATGACCCCCCTCAAAAAAAAAAAGGAAAAAAAAAAGGATCAACATTTTAAAAAATCAGAAGAAAACAAAAACTTCAGAAAGAGACATGAGACAAATAGGGCATTTAAAAAATATCATCATGTTAAATTTAATATATACTTTAAAAAGCCTAACTATATGAAATAGAAATTCATGATTTCATTTACAATTTTCTTTATATATTGAAATGTTTGTATTTGTTGATAATTAATAAAATTTCATAATAAAAATAACCTTCAAAGAAATATTCCCCTTAAGGAAACTCTCTTTCTTGTAGCCTTTATTTCAGTCAAACTGGCCTCTTCTCCATAATTTCCCCCTTCTTGCTTTTGCCCGCAGTGTTTCCTATGTCTGGAATGTTCTCCCTCCTGATTTCACTTGCTGAATTCCTACCCATCCTTTAAAATTCAACCCAGAAACCACCTTCTCTTATCCCCTGCCAGAGATACCTTTCCCCTCAGGGTTCAAATGGCATTTTACGCCCCTTGATAATGCACATGCCAGGCAATATTCTACACTATAGTTTTTCTTTGTATATATATTTGTTTTCATGTTGTGTCCTCCATTAGATTGTAAGCTCCTTGAAAGAAGCTGTCCTTTGCCTCTTTTTGTCTTCCTCATGTTTAGCACTGTGCTTACAGTAAGTGCTAAATAGATGTTTATTTTTTAATAATTATCAGTCTACCAGAGCATTAGCTCCAGGAATCTTTTTAGCTAGTGTAACAGTTTCTCCAGATCCAGCATGGGATTTGGCATACCTTGGGTGCTTAATAACTGTAACCATTTGTTGAATAAGTAATTTTCAGTTGTCCTTGGCTTCTTGGGCTTTTATTCTTTTGAAGTGAACCAAAGAGAACAACTATACATGTGCCTATCTTTCTTGAGTACCCTCAAACTAAGCCTGCTTTCTGGAAGATGAAACTGCTTACCATCCCCCATATTGAACTGCTGATGGAGAGAAAAACAATGACAACTTTGGCACCTCTAGGTTGGAGGCGATGAAGGCAGAGAGTGAGGACACCTAATGAGCCTTTTTCAATCTATAGGAGTAATCCTCAGCACTCACCGGCCCATCGTAGTTGTGGCTATAGTAGTCGACCAGACCTTCCTTCTCCTGCAGGTAGAAGCGGATCCAGTTATGGAATCCTGTCACTTTCCCCTTTTTCACTTCACCTAAAATAACCAAGAATTTCAGGGTTGATCACTCATCCTGAGGCACCTCTGAGATTCCAAGAAGTTTTTACTTCATGGGGATCATCAAGCCTAGATCCCTGAAGTTTAAGTGGAGTTTTCCATCATTCCAGAGAGATACAAGTCTCTCCACAACTTTCCTGAACTTTCTTTCTCAGAATCTTCTACTCCCCACATTCAGGAAAATTATTCCTTTGTGTTTCTTTACATACTGGCTTCAAGTTTTTGAGATTAGTCTCCCTCCTGGAACAGGCCTACTCCAGTTCTCCAAAGGTAAGGAGCTCCGGTTGTGTTATAAGGCTAAGACCAAAGAAATCAGGTAGTCTACAGATGGACTTGAGGAAACACGGTGAGGAGATAATCATAGACTCTTTTTTCACCTTTGTAAACTTGAAAGCAAAGATACCAAAATGACTAGAATGCTACCCAGAAACAAATCTTCCCTACAGGGTCTCCTGCTAGAAATAGTGTTTAGAAATCCCAGTGTTCAGAGTTCTTACCTACCTGGGTTCTTGTAGGGGAGAGATTGTCTCAAAATAGCATCCTAGTCTCCTCTAGCTTGGAGTGGTTGGGGAAGAAAACAAAAAAGAACAGGAAAAACTCCTTCCCATCCATTGGCATGGTTTCAAGTTCTCTGGTCTGAGTTGGGTCCCTCAGACCTTTGAGTTAGAGAAATTAAATAGTTTCCTACCACCTTCACCACAACTGTCAAGCAGAAAGGCCTTACCTGAGAAAACATGTTCAAAACCACTGGAGTCACCCTCATCATTGCCACGGGAATACAGCCCAAACCACATGTTCTTTAGGTCACTGACAAATTCCTGCTCTGAGCTGTATCTGTCTGGGGAAATGGACACAGACAATAAGAACCTGGGAACTGACTTGGGCCAGATTTTAGTTGTCAGAGGAGAGGAGAGGATCTCAGGATCAAACCATTAAGATGCTAACGGGTTTTAATAAAGCAACAAATATTAATTGAGATATGTAGTATATAGGCAATATGGTTTTAGGTATATAACAAAAAGATTACTCCACTCAAAGAATTTATAATCTAATGGCAGAGAAAAGATTAATACACATAGTAGGAAACAATATATTATTCTAAACAATTATACTGTTGTAGGGGATATAGGAAAATTGGGATACTAATGCACTGTTGGTGGAATCATGAACTAATCCAACCATTCTGGAAAGTAATTTGGGATTATACCCAAAAGGTTATAAAACTGCATACTCCTTTAATCTAGTAATACCACTACTAGGTCTATGTCCCAAAGACATTAAAAAATAGAATGAAAGGAAAGGAAAGGAAAAGGACATATATGTACTAAAGTATTTATAGCATCTCTTTTTGTGGTCAGAAAGAATTGGAAATTGAGAAGATTCCCATCAATTAGGGAATGGTTGAACAAGTTGTAGTATATGATTGTGATGGAGTACTATTGTGATATAAGAAATGATGAGCACAATGCTTTCAGGAAAACCTGGAAAGACTTACATGAACTGGTAGAAACTGATATGAGCAGAACCAGGAGAACATTGTACACAGGAACAGCAATATTGCACAGTGATTGACTGTAAATGACTTAGAAATTCTCAGCAGTACATTGATCTGACAGGCCTGAATAACCTGTGGCCCGTAGGCCATAAGGGGCAGGTTGTACAGGCCTAATCTAAAACAATTCTGAAGGACTTGTGAAGAAAAATGTTATCTACCTCCAGAAAAAGAATTGACAGAATCTGAATGCAAATCAAAGCACACTTTTTTAAAACTTTCTTTATTTTTCTTGGAGCTTTTGCCTGTATTTTCTTTCACAACATGACTAATATAGAAATGTTTTGCATGACTGCACATGTATAACCAATATCAGATTGCTTGTCTTCTCAATGAGGAGGGAGGGGAGAGAGGAAGGGAGAGAATTTGGGACTAAACATTTTTTTTTAAACTGAACATTAAAACTTTTTACATGTAATTGGAACAATACTTTTAAATAAATATACCATATGGGTTAGCATGGTGGGAAGGCATCATAAAGGAGGTGGGATGGGCTCTGAAGAATGTAGTAGGATCTGACCTGGGGCAGAGTAAAAGACTTAAAAAACATTCCAAGTAAGAGAAACCCAATGTCAGGAAAGAACATATAAATAGAATTATGTGCAGGACTACCCCCTTCCCTTAATGGAAATCTGTTTTCACTGTGTTTGAAAATCTTACAATTTAAAAATCAAGAGGCCCTCAGAAAACATATTCTACCTGAGTAGAAACCAACATATTGCCACAAAGGTTCCCACCACCAGAAGTGAGTGAAGCTCTTAACCTCTGAGTGATTGCCCTGGATGTAAGTCAAGCATCCACAGGTAAACAAATTGAGAATCCTAGGCTGTGCAGAAACCTGATAAAATAAGCAGGATCAAGGGAACTCCAAGATTCTAGAGTAGCAAAGAAATTCAATATTCAGCAAGAATGTGGAATAATCAGCACAAGGGCATAGATTTAGAGCCATATGAGACCCTAGAGTCTAATCCTCTCATTTTATAGATGAAGAAACTGAGGCACAGAGAAGTTAAGTAACTGCTTAAGGTTATAGAACTAGTTAACATCTGTGGGGGAATTTAAGGGTCCTTTAATGTCCAACACTATCCACAAATCCATGCTGCCTTATCATAATGATTATGACAGGTGGTGTCCTGTAGAGAATGGAGAGAGGGACAAAAGACTTAGGTTCAAATCTTGCCTCTGACATATAGTAGTTATGACCCTGGATACAGCTTCAAGCAACTCTTTAACTTTAACTTTAAGACTGTGCAGACAAGTTGCCAGTATGAATCAGTAAACAGACAGTTCTTCTATCAAGAGTTCCCTACATAGTTAAAATCGCAAGTCCAAATCAAAAATAATGATGACTGACATTTGCACAGCATTTTAAGATTTACACAAACCTGTAAGAGTGCTACACCTGGAATTGATGAAGTTTGAGTGGTTCAGGGACCCCTCATGGACCAAAGTACAGGACAGGGTCATCTAGAAAGAATTCACGGACTCAAGCATTTTTTTAAGTCAAGTTGGCAAAGGCTCATTGTAATACTAATATGGTGGGCAGAGTTCCTTAGGGAACTTGCATCCTAACAGGAACGATGTTAAAGCTTACATAGGAAAAGTAGTGGATTATGTGACAAGTATGCTACTTAGGCGATAACATACAACCTTGGTTATAGGCATCATTCACTACTGGAAACCCAGGGGCAAGGGGATTCTTAAGGAGTGTGTTTTTGTTCTACTAAATCTGTAACAAGATAACTTAGGGAGTTGATGTCTATAGCTTGACCTCTGGATTGTATACAGTAACTGTGGGAATCAGTACATGATAGTTCTGCTGGTACAAGATAGTCCTGTTCGAAAAAGGGAAATTCTACGGAGGTAAGCTTATTCTTGTAATAAGGAGACATAGTTTGCCTCACTAGGGCTCTCTCATGAGTTGTGGCTAGGCATAGTGTCCGTGGTCTTGGGAGAAAACTGTCAGGGATAGTGTTTTGAGGCTAGGCAGAAATGTGGTCTTGAAATTGGGGTCCAAGCACACAAGCACCCCATCAGAATCAAGAAAACCTAAGTTCAAATCAAGCCTCAGATATTTACTATCTATATGCCTTTAGGCAAATCACTTATCCTATATTTGCCTCAGTTTCCTAAACTGTGGAATGGGAATAAATTACAGCATTTATCTCACAGGGTGGTTATGAGAATCAAATGCAATAATGTTTGAAAAGTGCTTAGCATAGTACCTGGCACATAGTAGGTGCAATAATATTAGGTGCAATAGAAATGCTTATTCCTTTCCTCACACTATGCAGTCAATATGTGATTGAATTGGGACTCAAATGGAGGTCTCCTGACTCCAGATCTGATGTTTATTCTATTACACTATCCTGGAAGGAGAAGATGCAATGTGGTAGATCTAAAAAATGGAACCTTTTGAAGTGGAAGGAAAATAGGGTGCCCATTGTCCTGATGGCAACCACTCATGACACTGGACTTGGCTACTACTTTACCATAACAGTTGAGAAGACAACTCACAGAGGAAGGATTTTCAGGAGGAGTAATGACCAATGAGCATGTTATTTTGAGACAAAGAGAGACAGGAAAGAACAGGGAAATGAAAATGGACTTCTGATTTAGAGTAAGAAGATAGTCTATCAAGCCAAGAAGTTGTGCCAACCAAAAATACCGTTGGCTTGATTAGGCTTAGTTTGTATCAGGAACCTGTACTGTGTAGGAGTTTCCTTCCTGTGTCTTTGTTGCTTTTTAAAATCCGTCCCACCCCCTTAGTTTCCCAGTAAAAGCTTTTGCAAACTAGAACATCTTTTTGGAAGGGTTCCCTGGTTGGTTAATAAAGGAAGGTGAAGTCAAGGACAGGCTGGCTATTGTGGTATTAGCACAAGTTTCCAAGTCAGTTAAAGGATTCCCCCAAAAGGGCAGAGACTCACCTGGGAATTACCTAGAAGGGAAGGAGGGAACCTGGAAGGAAAACGTACATCCTTTTCTCCATTAGATTTTTGGGGGGGGATTTAGTTGAATACTCCCCTCCCACGCCAATCATCTCCCAGTAATTTTGATTTTCCAGACTATATTCTCATTTGATAAGGCTATTGGCAGAATTGGAGGAGAAGACTTCAGGAGTTAGTTAGAGATGCTATTGATTCTTCTGCTTTGGAGTTTTGTCACATAGTAAGAGTAAGAAGGTGGCATACTATATCCTAGGGGAAAAGAGAGAGACAGATAGAGAGACTGGTAGAAAGAGAGACAGAGATGGGGGGAGAAAGTGAAAGAGAAAGAGGGAGAGAGTGAAAGAGAGCGAACGAGAGAGAGACAGACACTCAGACAGAGACAGAGAGAATGTATTTGGGAAGCAGTGGAAAATAAGATCAGATAGATAAGCACCTTTTAAGCATTTGCTATACTCCAGGCACTGTTCTAAATCCTTTCCTTTCCTCACACTATGCAGCCAATATGTGATTGAATTGGGACTCAAATGGAGGTCTCCTGACTCCAGATCTGATGTTTATTCTATTACACTATACTGGAAGGAGAAGATGCAATGTGGTAGATCTAAAAAATGGAACCCTTTGAAGTGGAAGGAAAATGGGGTGCCCATTGTCCTGATGGCAACCACTCACATACAGGCATACACAAAAAAGACAATCTCTACCCTCAAGTACCTTACATTCTAATGAACAAGGAATATATTTATTACTGAAGGTTTTGAAAACCAGATGATTTCTCACCTCTTTAGGGTCTAGTCATCTTTCCATTCCCCAAGTTTTCTTTGGCCCCCTCCTATAGATCTTTGCAGCCCTTTCATAAATCTTCCCCATTGCCTCTCCAAGTGCTCACTCTCTTCTACCAAAGGGTTGGGGGCTCACTCACTCTTTTGATGGAGAAAGCCATAGAGTTCCTTCATGACTGCTGTCTTCATTATCTCTTGAAGGAAGGTATCCTGTTCCCCAAGCTGCTGGGGAGTGAAATGTTCCCTGTGACCTGTCACCCGCTGGTAGTTATTAAGTAGGTTGATGAATGCAGCATAGGTTGGCTTGGAGAAGAGTTCTTCATTTACATAGCTGTAGAGCCTAGGTAACATCAAGAGAAATTGGATTGGGTCCCATAGCAGAACAAAAACTATAGTCCCATAACAGAGCAAGAGGCAGTTTGGTGTTATGAACTATCTCTTACAGATACGCACACAAGACCCATGCCCTAATTTATACTTTGTCCCTTGCCCTCCACTCCTCCTACTGAGACTCTCTTCCTTAAATAACCTAAAAATAACTCAGAAAATGCTGAATTCAGAACTGTTATATGAGGCTAAATCTGATTACATCTTTTCCATGTATATATACATATTCACAGAATATATATGTATACATACATATATGTTTATATACATGCATCCATATGTATATAGGCATAGAGTGTGTATATATACACATACATACATATATACTATATTTTATATATTTGTATATATAGTCATATATACATATACACACATATATAATATATACCACAATGCCCTCCCTTATACACATAGGGAAGGGTGTTAGAGTTCTAACCCAGAGTCCTACAACGTGACTCCCACTCAGTTCAGTGCTTAAACAAACAGCCAGGGCATACCAGCTCTGCATTTTCTCCAGCTTTCATCATTATTATTTTTATCATTACCATTTTATCTCTGTCATGCCACTCTCATATAAGAGTTAACTCACTTGTTCACCTCACTCTTCTCTTTCTTCTTGAAACAAATAACAAATTTCCAAGCACTAAACACAAACACTGGGCTTTGGTCCAGGTTCCTTCCTTCACCACACCCAGGCTAGTTTCCATCTACTTAGAAATCAGCACTACCCCTGAGGCAACTTCCTGAAACTTTTAAATAGGCCTGGGGAAGAGCCCCAGGGAATCACTGCATACTGCCTGCTCTCACAGACCCAAGCACATAGAAGTTCTGCCTATATCCTTTGGCCCATAGCATCTTCAATTTCTGACAAGTGTCTGGCTACCCCAATCCCCACTATACTATATTACATACTAGAATATAAGATACTATATTCTGTCCTGAAAAGAAAGTCAATTGGCATAAATTATTATTCACTGGAAGCTTACTGCTCCCCAATGTGGCATGAGAAATTGTGTTAACTACCAGATGTCACTTCTATGAACTCCATTCCTGCCTCTCACCTTGCTTTTTGAATTCAGTAATCTGATGAACTAGAGCTTGACTTGACAGAGCCAAGGTTTCAACAATAGGGACTGACAAGCCAGAACTTTGAGGACAGCCAGGACTATAGTATGTGCAATTACTTTAGTACTAAGTCTAGAACCCCTGCTCTGGTGCAGAGACTGTCTGCAATACGTGAAGAGGAACTTCCAAAAAAGGTCAAGGACCAGCACAGGATTTACTTAGGAAGGGGAGAGATGAAATGGTAGGAGAAGATAAGAGTTCTAATTCTTACATGCCTTTTTTTCACCAGATTCCTGGGGCTAATAGGATCCCACCTCAGGTCATCTTGTCTTTCATCTTGCCAATAGGAAGATTCTACAGTCATTCTAGACTGTCTGTCCAGTGATTTCTTCCCAACTGCCACTGTGATCTTCTATGATGCTCACTACCCAAGTCAATCAGAAGAGTTATCTAAAGACAATCTGTCTAATTCCAATCTCTCTCACTTTAAGACAATCTCACTTTCCTAAACCTTTTATCTTTTTTACTTACAACCTCCCTTAAAATGTCTTCCCCATCTAATTCATTGTTACTCTTCTGTTTCTCAGCCGAAAGACTTGGAAATTCCAGAACTGAGTCAGGATCAAAAGAAATAGGAATGGGAAAGAAACAGAAAAAAGTCCGGAGAAAGAGGAAGACTCACGGCTCAGGGCATCGATCCACACGGTCATTTGTCTCAGAAGGAGAGATACGGTTCTGGCTGTTGAGAATGATATCTTCCTTCCGAGCTTTGTTGGTGTCTACCTTATAGATCTTCTCTGAGATAGTCAGGAGTTCCTCCTGAGTGATGGCATCGCTGCTTCGGGAGAAACCATCTAGAAGGAATGAAGAGTGGAATGTGGAATACATAAAGGGAGGGAGTCAGAGCAGGCAGCTCATTCTGTCTGGAGAGCCACCAAAAAGGGAAAAAGGAACAGATAGGGAAGTCATTTGCATGTAGGATGACTCCCCCATTAGTTTCCCTGAAAGTTGGGTGTATGCAAGAAATTGTGTAGGATCATGTCTGTTGTCCAATGCAGCACTTTCCTCCTCTGGCATTCATCTTTTTTTAGACAGAATATGATTAGAAGTCATCACAGAGGGGCTCACCATGGGCACACAGACTCTCATAATCTTCACAGCAATTCTCAAACTTCTGGCATTTTGAATTGCAGTGGCATGGGTGGTGTTTGTCAAAGCCTTCATGACATCGGCCATGGCAAGAATTAGGAGCCAAGTAGAGATCTAAAATGTTGAGAAAGCAAGGGTTACTTGTATACAGGTCCTCCCAACAAAAACAAGCTTATCTACGAACCCAGCTAGAGGTCATTTTGTCCTCTCCTTACAACCTGAGACAATCAAGAAAGAAGAGGGTAAAGGGAATTATTTCTTCTTAAAGATCTCCAGGAAAAGCATCAGCCTAATTTTGCTCATACCCCCAGTCAGGAAGTCAACCTTGATGTCTAATTTCGTTTTCCTTGATGCTCTTTTCCTTTGCTCCTACTCTTTCAATGAATGCCTCATTGACTCTAGATGAAGCTTCCTGGAATCTGACCCTAGAATCCTTTTTCTGGCTCTGTCCCAGTTGCCTAAGTCTTGTACTATTTCAAATCCCTGGAGGTCAAAACCCCTTAACACTCTAGCCAGAACATATGTTTGGAGACCTAACCCAGCACATTCTGACTTCATCCAAATTTGACACTGCTATTGCTACTAATATAATCTCCCTCCCCATACCCCTCATTTTACTCTCACTTGCCCTTTATTTTCTCCCTCTTTTCTTCCTGTCAGTGTCTACATCCTTAGTACCAACGTTCAAAGATTTTGGATTTCTAAATTTTCAGGGAAGTAAAAAAACCTACTGCTGTCTGGGGCTGCCTCTTCTTCCCATTCTGTTTCTGTCTCCATTTCTTTGGGCTCTTCTTGACCTAAAGGAACATAAAATTAAAATGATAAACCATCCCCCTTCCAATTCAATTACATATAATGTTTAGGAACTGTGGTATGGTTACCAAACATCAAACAATAAAAGGTAGAAGAATGACAAAGGCAGAAGTGGTAAACGTGAGAGGATGAATTACTGAAATAAGTCAGAAAATGTCATACACAACAGCTTCCACTAGAAAACAAAACACCTTACTTTATGCAAAACTTTCAAACAAAGTTCTGAACACAAACAAATGATAACTTACAAGATGACTATTCAATTTACTAATGGACTTTTAATTAGAAAAGGAATCATTCTGCAAAAGTCCTTCATCAAAGGTTTCAAATTACAAAAATTCCATTTACACACAACTCTTCAGGCTATTACATAAAACAAGAGAGACTGGTGAACCTGAGGAGAATCAAATGCTTTCCTTTACATAAAATGCTTTTCAATAAAAAAAAATAACCAAACTAAATTAAAAAACCAAACAACATCTAGTAATCTACTTCTCAAATTACAAACATCTGACCTTCATATATCTTGTGTTGCAAAAGAAGTGTGCTAATAAATGTCTGACAATTAGCTTTCCAGAGAAAAATGTATTCATGACACACTTTTAAGTTTAATCTGCGTTATTAATTAATAATTAATTATTTCTTAAGTATAGACAACCAACAAAACACTAAATCAAGCCCTACTTTGTAGCATTTGTGGATTTCTAAGTTGTAAATGCTCATACTGAAAATTTAGCAATTGGCTTTTACCACACCAGCCAGTTGGAGCTGACTCTAGCACCCCACTGACAAATTTATCAGGAGAACCTTTACTCAATTTGATGAGCCCTTAAACAACCTGGATCTTTGTCAGAAAATGGACCCTTCCCATGGAGCTAGACATGACCTAGCGCCTTAATGAGCAGACGAAGGGCATTCCTTAAACACTGTGTGGCTCTTGGCTTCCCTGCTTCCTTCCTATTATTGGATGTGTGGCCACATTTCTAGAAGCCTTCTTACTTGAATTTGCTTCATCTTCCTCCCCCATGTCTTCCTCTTCGGTATCTGGGTCCCAATTATGACCCGCAGATGCAAGGGCTGCATGCACCTTTCTTTTTGTTACCTTTTCCCTTTGTCTTTGGAGCTACTCTCACAGTCACCTTTTCTTCTACCTCTTCTAAAGGAAAGTTCTGACGCATAGAAAGCTTTTCATGGAAATCAGCTAACTCCTTTTACACCTGAATCTTTTCCTCCAGCAATTTGTCTCTATTTTTTCACATAATACGATAACTTATTAACAACGCTCATCCTTTTCTACATACCCCTGCCATTTCTTTCCCCGGTTCTATTGGTATTCCTTACAAACATCTCTCTAAATCTCTGGGTTCTCCCTTCTGTAGTCTTGGTTCCCAGTTTTCACGAAGTTTTGTGCTTTTAACCCATTCTCTAGCTGGAGGGGAATAAGGTAAATCCTCCCAATCCAGGATAACCATTTCCTTCTCTAGAATCTTCCTGTCTGCAAGTAGAGGTTTTATATTTTGTTATCTCATCCTTGCAGCCAGATGTAAGATGAAGGCAATACCCACAGCAGCCACTATGGATAAACATACATATTTCCAGGGTAGATTAGCAAAATATAATAAACTCTGTTCCTCCAAGAAAAAACCAAAATATTCATTTAGAACATCACTATTAGGATACCAGGAGGCAAGATTTAGCAAGGTACCCATCATTAATCCAGAGAGTGCCAACATCTTAAGCATTCTTTCTATTAGACCCCTGTTTAGCAAGTTCTTCTACATAAGGTCTGCCCTCTGCCTTGCTCTGGCTCTCTGCCTGTGCTCTCTCTCTCTGCATATGCCCCTCCCCCTACCCTCCCAGCATTCCTTTGTTAGACCTCCCCTCCCCCCATAAGCTCCTCCCCTGAGTCACATGGGCTCCATGTGACTCAGGCTCCATGTGACTGACTCTGGTTCCATGTGACTCAGGTTCTACTATAGCTATGAGCTGGACCAGAGGTCAAAGAGGGTCACATGGGCCTATTAATGGTCAGGGAAGATTTCCATTTTCTCCCCATTTTACAGATGAAAAAACTGAGGCAATTGTTTGTATGTATATAAATAATTAGCTTTCAACCTATTGGTTCATTGTCTTTCTGAACTACTCCCCACCCCCAATACACAGAGATAGATGTAAATACTAGTGGTAATGATACTACTACTACTACGATTACTACTATTAGCAGCAATTACATAGTGCTTTAAAGTATTATTTAATTTTATCCTCACAGCAATTCTTTGAAGTAGGTGCCATTATTATATCCATTTTACAGATAATGAAAATGAGGCACAGAGAAGTTAAGTGACTTGCCCAGTGTCACACAGCTGGTAAGTATCCGAAGACAGATTTTAAACTCAGATCTCCAGGTCCATCACTCTAGCCACTTTGCCAATCTAATTGTCTCAATGATGATAGATAGATTAATGAGCTGTTAACTAACTGCAAAAATTTGACCATACCTAGTGATCTACTTCAAATTCCTTGAGTTGGAAGAGAACTTTGTTGTTGACTGGCTTAAAATTGGCCCCATCTCAGATGGCCCATAAATAGCTCTAGGCCTGGAGTGAGTTTAAGAGGTTAATAGACTAAGTCACCTTTCAGAAGAGATCCTTTTCCCTACTCCAGAGGATAAGAGGGAGCCCTGGGAAAGGATTCTTTCCCGTCTATGGACACAGAGGCAGCATTTGGGTAGTTCCAAGGAAAGTGAGAGCTAAGGACTCAAGAAAGTCAAATTCCAGAAGGGAGTAGACCCCGGGAGCCCAGCTGAGTAAACTGTCCAGCAGAAACTCTGTGAACAGGGTGGGGAGCTTCATGGGGACTTCACAAGGAAAGGAAGAGATGTGTAATCTTGGCCTCATTTGGGGGTAAATGTTTTGTAGCTGCTATTATGATGTTATTTTACTAAATGTCATTACTTTGAGCTTAATGGGTTTTTCCAGCTGCCTAGTAAGGGGAAATTCATCAGTGGAGGAGTTTATGAGCTCTACCAGTAGGAATGGGTACCCTCAGGGTACCTTGATCCTAAGGTAGTAGTTATTCTTCAAGGAGCTCAGCTCAAGAGTGTAGGTTGGAGGTAGTTGCCCTGCCTACACGAACCTGTGCCATGTCAGGAGTATATGGGGAAAAAAGTTTTATGTCTAATTCAACAACTGTTTTTAAGTACCTACTTAACACCTATGCACTGTGCTGGGCACAAAGATAGATACAGAAGAGATCCTACCATTAAGGAATTAAGAATACAAAAAGGTGGGGAGAGATATTATACAAGCTAGACAAATACAAAAGGAGACTGGCAAAGGCCAGTCCTTATGAGCATACCCAGAAAGCAGAAGTGATAAAAGTCCACACGTTGCACTTGAGTACATAAGCAGATGTCCTCTAACTGGCTCCTGCTCTCTTCCCTAACTATATGGCAAAGAGATGGATTTTTGATTGGTTGCTGAGCCAGAACTAGAGTTCATTCAAAACATACTAATTGACTAAAACAAGTCTTTCATGCCTGGCTACTGTTCTGGTGAGAGACATGTTGAAATGAGATGTGACCTGTGAATACAGGCCCCTATTCTTTAAAGGAGAGTCTTCTCTCAGGTTTACTGATGTATCTTCTTAGTAGGTATCCCTTTGTAAAAGCTAACTGTTCATTATTTAACTCAAACTTGTGACTCTAATTGCTTGTAATTGATATCAGGGAGAAGACAGAGGAATGGAAACTGAAACCAAAGGCATTAGAGAGGACTGACCCCATCCCCAACATCTGAGGGGAATTGGTAGAACCCTGAGGAAAGATATAGCTAAACTTACTCTGAGGGATCTGACTCATCTGTGAGAGTGGGAATTGGAGTGAGGGGTCTAAGAGCCTATATAACTAAGAGTCCTATATAACTATAACATAAGGGAGATTATTATAAAGGCAGAGCAGAGGTCCATGAGGCAAAGTACTAGGAGAAAGTCATGGGAGAAATTTGAGGAGGCAAAGATCCCTTTTTACCTAAGCAAGGATGGAGGAGGGAGGGGAAAGAGAGTTAATGTCTCAAGGTCAGCAAAAGTTTCATGGACTATAGGGCATCTGAGTTGGATCTTCATCAAAGACCAAAGCTTTAAACTACAGAGAGAAGAGAAACATACATCTCAGAAATGACGTATAGTGTGAGCAAAAGGATGGAGGAAGAATGAAAACAGGAAATGGAGAATAGTCCAGTTTGACTAAGTATGTATGTTCCATGGAGGAAAGAAGTAGGGAATAAAATCAGAAAAAGATTGGAGACAGATTGTAGAATCATAAAGATAATAAACATATTTTACAAACATTTTCTCATTTGAGTCTCACAGAAACTCTAAGAAGTAGGTCCTACAAGAAATGTTGTCCCCATTTTACAGATGAGGAAACTTGAAGTTAAGGTGAACTTTGTTGATAATCATTCAGTTATTCATGTCAAAGGCAGGATCCAAAGTCAGGGCTTCCTGACTCTAAGTCCAGCACTCTGTGCGGTAGGTCATGCTAAAAGGCTTTTAATGCCATGATCCAACTTGTCTACTTGATCTACTTGGGTGCGGCTAAGTGGCAAAATGAATAAAGTATTCTTCTGGTGTCAGGAAAACCTGAGTTCAAATCTGGCCTGATATACTTACTAGCTTGAGTGACCCTGGGCAAGCCATTTAATTTCTGTTTGGCTCAGTTTCCACATCTGTAAAATGATGGTAATAATAGTGCCTATCTCCTAGGGCTGTTGTGAGAATCAAATGAGATTATATTTGTAAAGCACAACATAGTACCTGGCATATAGTAAATCCTAAACAATTGTAAATTATAATTAAATGGTAAGACAGTACAGAATTGTTGAATGTTCTTGAGTGGAAGAGGGACATGATTAGAGAAATGAAGAGGAATATTACACAGAAAATGTGTGTGAAAGATGATTTAGAGAGGGCAGAAATTGGAGGTAGGCAGATGAGTTAGACGGCTAGGGAAAACCCACCACAAATCACATCATTTAAAATTGTATCTTCTTTAGGTTCACAATGACATAATTCTACAGGTGTACCTCACTTTAGGCAACAGACATTCTCAAAAAGTATACATGACTATAGTTTAGCTACATTTTGGGCTAAAGGGGCTTTTATGGGCTGCCCTAGCAATCTACCCACTACATGTGATCTTATTTCTATGAGAAAATATGTACCAACTTCTTAACAACTGACCCACCTCTGAATTTTTGGAATGAAATGCAAGAGTACTGCCTGTCCTTCAAAATAGCCTGATGGAGGATGGGTGGAGCAATGGAGAATATGTCCTCATTTTATTTTCTGTACAGTAAATCAAAGATGGGGCTCTTGACACAAAGGGGCGGAAGCTGAGCTCTTGGCTCTGGGCCAGAATAGGGGGTAGTGATCCTTAAAGTTCTGTATCTGGGTTGGACAGACAGCCTCCTCCAAAGATCCTCATGTACCCATTCCTGACTGCCCATGTTCTGACTCAGTGCCTTCCCCCTCCACCCAGAAAACTATGCAGAGCCACTATCAGCCTAAACCAGAATGAGTCCTAGACAGGGAGAGGATATGGTATTCCATTAGCTTGGTGCTCCTGGGCATCCTGCAGAGTGACTCACTTGTACACAGTTTCTCATAGTCCTCACAACAATCCTTGTGCTGCTTACACTGGTGGTTACACTGGCAGCCGGCTGCCTTGTTCAATCTCTCTCCACAGCGGTGTGCACATGACTCCATTGTCCCTATTGGCAATAAGAGATACAAGGTCAGGCTTGCAGTATCATCATTCTCACTGGACCAGGACTCCATATCAGCAGGCTCCAGGGACTCAAGAAAGGTTCAGAGACCAGAAGGAGAGTGGTCCCAACAGAAAGGAAAGATCAGATGTCCCTGCTCAGAGGACACTTTCCCCTCCTCTTTACAATATGATCCTCCTAGCCAGTTAAGAACTTCATGATATCAGTCCCACCATCCATGCTATCATGTCCCCTTTTTGTCCTTGTTCCGTTCTCTTCTGCCCCTTCTATTTCTTCCACAACCTCCATCCCATCTCTTCTGGATAAGAAATATAAATCCCATCTCATTTGTCCCTTCCATAGCTCCTGTTCCACTCTGGTTTAGGATCCATATTGGGTTGAGGCTAGGGTTAATGCTGAAATTGAGTTAGTGCCAAGGTGGGGTTTGAATTGTATTTCAGGTTAGGGTGTGGGATAAGTCTTATGGGTTGGAACCAGGGTTAAGGTTAAAGTTCAAGTATGAGCTAGGGTCTAATGCTACAGTTTGAGTTAGGATTGCATGCAAGCATGCTGGATTTGGAATGGGAGGGTATGAGTTTAATTCTTATTTCCATTAGTATCCTTTACTAAGACTTTCTCTGAGACTTGTTTTCCTCATTTAAAAATGAGGATGATAATTTTTATGCTACCCATTTCACAGAGATGTTGTGAGTGTAGGGGTATCATGTCCTCCTTGGACTCTATATGTCCCATGTGCCTATGCAGATCGTATCAAGTGGTGATGCTTATTTATATTCAACTACACTTGGCACCAAGGTAGCATCATCATTTCTTTTGTTCCTCATTAGCCTGTGTGGGATACAGTCACAAAGGAGAACATGTTTTCTCTACTTACAGACTTAAAGGACTATAAAATATATGATATTATAATTAGTTCCAATTACAGGGATAGTATAGGGATAGTATAATTCTAATTTGTTCTTGAGTCAACTAGCTGTGTCTGACTCTTCATGACCCCATTTGGGGCTTTATTGGCAAAGATACTGGCATGGTTTGCCATTTTCTACTCCAACTCATTTTACAGATGAGGAAACTGAGGCAAATAGGGTTAAGTGACTTACCCAGGGTCACAAAATTAGTAAGTGTCTGAGACCAAATTTGAACTCAGGTCTTCCTGACTACAGAATTAGTTTCCACATTTGTTTCAAGGTCTGGTTTTATCCCAGACCATTTCCTTAAATCTAAGCAACTATTGTGTAGATGTAGGTTCTCTGTGTGAATATATGCATATATTTTATATATATATATATATATATAATATACACACACACTCCTATATGTGTGTGTATGTGTGCATGCGTATTTTTCCTACAAGGGGTGTCCTACAAGAAGTAATGTATAGACTCATATAAATCCATGACCCCACCTGGATAAGGAATTCATCAGGATCCATTAAGGAAGGTGGATCACCACTGTCATCTTCATATAAAACAGTTAGCACATAGCTAACATAGAGTCAAGGCTATAGTTAAGCTTGTGGTTAAATGTTGACTCACTCTATGCTTAGGGAAAGTGTGAATGTCAGAGTGAGGTTCGGGATTAGGGTTAAGATTATTAGTACAGTTAGGATTAAGATTTAGGCTCCTGGTGTTTTGTTATTGTCAGAGTTGGGACTATAGGTTAAGATTGATTTCGATACTATATTATATTATCTATGTTAATAGATATCTATCTTATAGATAAGATTGATCAGAGTTACCATTGATATGGAGATTAATTAGCTTTAGTGACTCAAATGTGAATTTTGATCATGATTTGGGTTAGAATTGGATTTGATATAAAAACAATTATTAGAATTCGGGTTCGAGTTAATTTTTAAAATATGGTAAAGATAGGGAAATTTTAAAATTACCTTTAAAATCAGTGATGGAAACATCACTTCACAGTTAGTGAATACAATGTTAAAATGAGTTTGGGATTATGTTTAAGGTTAGAGTATGGGTTGAATCTTATATATTGGAGCTAGGTTTGGGGTTAAAGCTTTGCTGTGAGCTGCCACCTCCTAGGAGAGCTTCAGGATTGAGCGAAGGATTCCTGACTCCATATGTACTTAGCATTGTCCTTTTGCTCTCTATTTAGCTCCAACAAAACATGCATCATTAATCCAACTACTGATAGGATTGTGAAATTACTTAATGTCAGTGCTTTAAAAGGTTGGGAACCAGCTCAGATTCAATCTAGCTCTGATTCTGTCCAGCTGAAATTCTATCTGGCCCACTTGTCAATACAAGCATCCCAAATGGTTAGGCTTCTTAAGAGTCAATCCACTTTGTTTTACTCTGGCTTTTAAAAAAAGTATTTAATAAGAATGTATGTGTAAAACCCATATAAGATTGCAGAATTGGAGGGAGGGGGGAGAAAATTTAAAATTTATGGAAGTGATTGTTGAAAACTGAAAACAAATAAATTAATTAAAAGGTTGAGATCCACTAGCCTTAGATTAGGTGCAGGGTTGAAGGTTATTGATATGGCTAGAAACTGAAATAAAAGAAAATCTGTTTTGTGTTTGGATTAGGAGTTCTTTAATGGCAAGGTTTGCCTTAGAAGTTAGCTTTCATTTCTAGTTTAAATCTGGTTTAGGTTAGGCATTATGGTTCAAATTCAAGCTACGTTAAAACATGCCTAATGTTTTAATGGTACCCATGTGCTATGCCATCTACAAGGTGTGAAACAACCGGATTGGCCGTAGGAGGTGAATTCATTAATTGGGGGCCTCATTTAATAACCTAAAGCTTCCTTTTATATTGTTCAGTCCCATCTCTTGAACGTTCTTATCCAGCTGAAAGCAAAAAACAAACATACAAAAACCCACAGCCTTTAGCTCTATATCCAGGGTGACCTGGAGCCTGCCTATCCTGCTCATCAGCTCTGGAGAGCTGATTGTTAAAATTTCAGCATGAGCATTTGCAGCTCAGAAATCAGCAACCACTTCAAAATCAGAACTGTTCATTATTTTGTTGATTGTCTAAATTTAAGAAGGGAATGGAAAAATGTTATTCATGCAGATTAAAACTTAAGAGTCATGGATACATTTTTTCTCTGGAGAACTTGTTGTCAAACACTTGCGAGCACATCACCATCTACATCCCAGAACTGTTGAGCTCAGGATTCTGAGAATCTCTTTCACATTTTGTAAAGAAATTTCAGGACATCTTCCTTGATGTCAGAATTGATGAAAGATCTGTAAGAGCAACCCTTGTGATGCAAGTGACTCTTTCCTTGAAGATGACTTGAATTCAAGGTTATTTCCCTTTTAGGAGTTTCAGGTCTGGAAGATACTCACAGATATTTAAAATTGGTAATCCTCTGTAGCCCAAATCCAGAAATATGAAGGAGGAAATATGTAAGAATTGGTAATAACCAATCAGTTTAGCACCAGGCCCATAGAGAAGCATAGCCAGAACCCAAGGAAGAGAGAAAGGGGAAAAATGAGTAATTCAAGAAAAAGCAATTTAATGGAAAAAGGGAAACATTCAACTCCAGCTACCAGAGCCAATTCGAGAAAAATCTGAAACTGAGACCAGCGACGGGCACAGGGAATAAAGAGTACACTGGGAATCGGGAAGAGCTGAGTTTGTAATCCTGCCTCAGACATTTGCTAGCTATGCGATTCTGGACAAGCCATTTAACCTCTATCTGCTTCAGCTTCATCATCTGTAAAATGGCTACCCCACAGCATTGTTGAGAGAACGAGAATACACAAGTAAAGCACTTTGCAAGCCTTAAAGTACAACATAAATATTGTTATATTTTAGGGAAGCCTCCATTGGACCAAACTGAATTTTTTTAATCACTAGAAACACAATTGTATTTTGGTGCCCAGGATGATCCTCTGTAGTGACTGGTTCTTCACATTTTTATTAGTGACCTAGATCTCTAAAATCAGTCATTGAGAGGGAAGAATAGGGTTGAGGGACCCTCCCTTTGCCTTCCTGGGACATGTAAGGGTATTACTGGATTACAGGAACTAGTCACTCTGACTAACACTCTAATTCTTCCACCCAGCATCTACCTCATTACGTTTCTGTCAGACTTACTAGATGAGGCACATGAATCACTGCCCCACCTTCCTCTTTCCATCTATCATCCTCTTTCTTAATGTGTATGTATATGTACATATCTGCATGTATATGTATATATGTGTGTATGTTTGTCTTTCTTTATGTCTTCCTCTTGGTCTCAATTCTTCTTTCCTCTGCTCTGTGATGAATCATTTACTCTCCCTATTAACCCTCTTATCTTTCTCATTTTTTTGGACTGATCCAATAGTAAGTCCGTCTTCTGAAATCTCTTTCCAACAGGTTCAACAATACCCATCAAAGCGAACTTAACTCTAAAGGCCTAAACCTGAATGAGCAGTAGTGTCTTTACATCTCTAGCCTTCAGCTCTTGGATCAGAATACAAATGTTACATGTTTGTGTTCCACTGGAGATCCTGGTTACTATTTCTATGGAGATAACCTCCTGTAGGATCAATTTCCAGTACCTTAGCTTTCCATCCAAATTCCTTCAAAAATGGTTCTTCAAAATTTTCCTGAAAACCAGTATACAAATGAAACCCATAGGTTGGCAGTTTAGATGTTCCTGGGATAATACAACTTTGCCGTGATAGTTCTGACAATTTGGTGTAACAAACAAAGATGGGTTTTTTTTTTCCATTGACAAATGGGAAATTCTTGAGACATACATATAAACCCCACAAGAAGAGAACACAGATCCATTTAACTCTCAGAAGGAATATCTCAGGCTTTATCACTGAAGCTCTGCTCTTTTATTCCTTCTACAGGACTCTGAACAAGATCTAGGGGCTGAAGGAAGGAAAACTTGGCATCCTCTTCCTCTGTGGAGGAAGTTCCAATTCATCCTCCAACCTCTTTTCCTAATGAGAGGTATTAACCTGTTAGCCAAGGATTCTCAGCACACTTTGCACTATTCCACACCTAAAAGAACATGGAGGCAGGGGATGGGGATGAACATGTCTGTATCTTAGAACTTTGTTCAGACTTGATAGCTGCTTGGTTCCCAGTAGCAGTAGAGGGGAAGGAAGGCCAAGAATCCCACCCTGTATTAGATGATCAGGGTCCTGCCTTGCCCTCCTCCAAGGCATCCTCATTCACATCCTGGTTAGATAAAGCCCTCCTCCTTAAAGAGAAAGTTATTGCCTTCCAGGTAAATTGGAAAAGAATTGGAAGAGATCAGCAAGAGTTAATTGTTCTCTCTACAGGAGAGAAGAGGACCCCAAGTCTGGAAGAGGGAGATCCTTCTCAGTATTCTGCCTGTGATCCCTCTGTTAACATTCATTGCTATCCACCAAGCAGTCAACCTTGTGCAGTCTGGGAGATTCAGAAAATGTCCAGGGTTATTAGACTTCTTTGTCAGGCACCTACTCTCCTCTGATGCTAGACTCAAGGGAGGCTCTTCTGACTCATTTGTGCAGTCCCAGCCAAAGATAGAGCTTCCCCCAACCCTTAGTATTCTAGGGAGACACTCCCCAGGTTACCTCAGAGACTGCATGTCTTCCTGAGACTAACTTGGAAAGATTTTCAAGCTCCTTGCCCCATCATCCACATAAAAGTCAATATGGGGTAATTAGCAAGATGATCAAGCCCCTCAAAGATAGGAATCTACAGTGGCAGCACTGTAACTCATCAATTTACAATAACACAAGATATGCTATTCTGGATCGCTGTTAATCCAGTGGGACTAAGGGATATTTTTTGCAATAGCACAACTCTCCTCATTCACACAAGTACCCAAGTACCTTTAGACTGACATAGGGGTCTAAGAAGATAATCAGAGGGAGGATGCTGGCTTTGGGGCAGAACTATCTCTTCCCTTGCCCTCAATATTTTCCCAAGATCTCCAGTGCTTTTTTTCTTCTAACTTTTTCTTTTTCTACCACCTATATCCATTCCATTCTCCCCGTTTCCCAAGTACTCACCAGCCCAGGCTAGCCTGCAGATCAGGGCTAAGAACAGGAGGTCCCTGGTCCCCATGGTGCAAAGGCAGAGGAAGCTGGCTGCTTTCACGTGTTCCCAGAGAAATTCCACAAATTCTAAACCAGCCTATCTCCTGGACTGAGCCTTTTAAAGGCTCTGGGCTTGTGGAGCAGGTGCTTCCAGATCTTTTCAGGAAGAAAAAAAGGGGGAGGGAAAACCCTAGTGAGCAGGAGGCAGAGATGAAGGTGGGGCCCTGCAGCTGTTTGAAGCCCGAAGGAAGGAGCCTAGGCAGGCAGGTAATTCCAGCTGTTTGTGGCTTCCCTCTAGATAGAAAATAGGTCATCCACAAACAGTACTGGGGTTTACTCCCAGAGGACAGAGCCAAACTCAAGACTGGAGAAGGGAGTATCACTGACTAGTTAAGGTGTGGGAAAAATGGACATCCCTGAACTTCTCCTTAATAGAATCAAATATCCTTTGTCTTGTGCTTTCACTTCAGATAGAGTTGGCAATCTAATTGCCATTCTCCAGGTTTGGCCACTCTAAGCTGTAGTTAGGGGTGTTGTGGAGGAAAGATGGCATGTATCAAGTCAACTGGTCAACATACATTTATTAATCACTTACTTCGTGCCAAGCACTGTTATAAGTACTAAGGACACAAAGAAAGGTAAAAACAGGAGAAAAGAATAAGGGCTATATTGGTTAGCATCAAATTAAAGCTGGGCAAATTATGCAAGAGACAATCGAAATACATCTGCTCTTTGAGTCAACAGCTCAGGTATTTCCCATATGACAGGCTTATGGGATAGGAATTCCAATAACCAATAACCATATCCTTGGCTAAGTCATTGTGTAGGTGGAACTGTGCCCACTCATTTGAACTTTTCACAGATTGCTTCATGACCTTCCTAGTGTTGTCCTATTGTTTTATACTCTTGCCTTGCATTTAACTTCTCTCTCCCCAACTAACTGCAAACTCCTTGAGATCAGGGACTAATAAGTATTTTGTATTATTTCCTTTATAATGCCTGGGGTAGTACTGTGCATGAGGTATCTGAATTCATAGGTGCATTGTGTTCAACTAATTGTTTATGTGAACATGGAAAATAGGGGAGTTGTTGGTAGGGTACCATACAATAATGCTATCTTTGGCTTGTCATTTATTTATTTTTTTTATAAACCAAATATTTTTTTAGTTAGTGTCTAGGTTTTCTCCCTTCACATCATTCTCTTGACTCTACCCAGAATGAAGTTCTTTAGACTCATTGATCTAAAACTCAGATAAATCCATGCATAGCTTTCTGAATCTTTTAGTGTGTGGATTTCTGGATGGATGTTTGCAGTGGTTTGTCCATGATTCTGCTGATTCCTGGGAAAAGGTACTGGATTTCAATTAGCTCACCCCTGTTTCCATGTTTGTTGACTTTATGACTTGTTAACTACTGGATAATATGGGGCCCCTTTCATGACTCCCTGATTCTCAATTTTCTGAACCTGGGAACAAAACATATACTGTTTCATATATGTGTGTATGTGTGTGTACACATGTAAAAAACATAATAGAATATATTTCAATATAATTTATTTATTGTATTTTATATAATTTATATAATACACAATATACATATATATTAAATCAATTTTCCAGTCCAATCTGCTCCTAATAATTCATAGGATCACAGATTTGCAACTAGACAAGAACTAAGTAGAGCTGGGCTTTGATCTGAGGGCCTTTAATTCCAAATCTATTTGTCTTTCCACTCTACCACCCCACCTTTGAAGAATACAGGGAGCAGTGAATGTGACCAGTAGTAGTGAGCACCTGTCCCAGGACAAAGCTTCTCCCTATTCCTAGCAACACCATCAACCCTCCTCCTGGTGTATCCTAGAGTTCCATGAGTTTCAGTGTCTACAATATTATCCTAGAAAAGTCCTTGAAGCTAAACTGTTTTTTTCTCAACCTCTGCTCTCATAGAACAGGTCAGGTAATCAGTTTCTGTATGCTACATTGCATGTCCCTCTGCACTGATACTTGTCTCACCGTTCCCACGCAATAATTTTTAAAGCAAAGCCATCATTTAGTGTCTAGTGTTCTCAGCAACAGATAGAGAAACAACAGATAGACCAGCCTACCACAAAAATAGAGACAAGTCAATGACAGGCAGACAGATAAAGATAGAGAATCTAGAAACAGGTCATTATAAGAACCACTCACTTGCATGCAGGTGGCATCTTGACATCCTCAGTGCTGTCCTGCCTACATAAAGGTTATTGCAATGACAGACAGTCAAGATTACTGGCCCACAGTCAGAAGGATATATTTTCTGAGTTGTTTGTCTAATAGTGAGTATGAGTTTGCAGCAAATCATTCACACTTTTGTCTACCTGCCCTCACGACCAAAAGCACATTTTTATGGTAGCTAGTCAAAGGTAAGGTTGCCATAGTCTGTAGCATTGCTTTCCTTTGTGAGAAAATAATGGTCCAGACAGGAACAAAACTGTAGCCCCACAGGGCATGGTGCTTTACCCGAAAAAAAAATTGTCTCTAGATGAAAATCTGGGTTGAGAAGGCACTGACAACTAGACCATCCCTCATCTCTCTCCACCTGTTACTGATTTGTTCTTTTATTAACGCTTGCCTCAGGTTCTAAAGCAAAGGATATATTCTGATATATTCTCATAAATTAATATGAAAGTATGTCTCAGTAATTAACCAACTGACTCTGAGCCCTCATCCTCGTGCATAAGTAAACTAGAAAAGCTTCTTTTCCCATCCACTTTTACTCATCTCCCTCTCAGTGTCAAACTCCTTCTCAAGGGGTTAGCTAAAATTGAGATTACTGACTATATAAATAAGTAAGAGTCAGAATCACTGCTATTTCTGTGTTCTCAACAACTCTGGAAAGAAATCTCCCTCATTCTTCTCTCTCAGAGAATGGCATTCAAAGTCTCTCAAAAATCCTTTTCAAATTTTCTCCACAGAAGATTAACTTAGCACATTAAACTAACTTCTCTCAAAATGTCTCTTTAGTCTTTCTCAAAGATAAGTTAATTTACTTATTTTTCCAGGAAAGCTCTCTTAGTGAGTCCTTTCTGTGCCTCACAAAGTCTTTTTCAGCTTCGATAGCTAACTTTCTCCAGATGACAATAAAATTCTAAGCTTTTATTTCTTCTTAAAGATCCAGTAATAATATCCATTATCTCTGTGGAAGGGACCTCTGGAGCCGAGGGCTATAAAAATAATAATTAGAAGATTATACTAATAACACCTAATAGCTCATATATATAGATAGATATATTTAGAGCTTTAAGGTTTACAAAGTGTTTTCCTCCTAAAAACACTGTAAATCAGGTTGTGAGAGTGTTATGTCTCCCATTTTACAGATGAGCAATTAAGTTACTTGTTCAAGATTGTGAAACTAACGAAATGGTATCTGGGATTTGAGCCCAGGTCTTCTGAGGTCAAGTTCAGTGTCTTTCTAACACACAACACTACTTCTTAGTGTGACCTCCTCTATCACCACAGATTCCTGTCTAGGGATGCTGGAGGCCTCAAGCTGTTAAGAGTAGAGTAAGTTGACACTCTTACCTCCACTGAAGGGCACAATACAGGCTTTCTCTCCCAAGTTAGTACTCCATTTTCTGAATCTTTTCCTGCCCCTCATTGAAACTTCTTTCCTATATTCTAATCTCATGGGGCCCTCATCTCCAACTTTCTAAAGTGAGGGCTAACTAATCTGATAAATTAATTCATGCCAAGGTGTTGATGTATTTTAATCTAGGTAACTAGCATGTTCATATCTTAATAAGGTCTTGAATAGATTATGCCTAATCCCAAAGGACAAAGAGTGGGAATTTCAGATACTATGGAAGATACTGTAAGGGGATTCTTATGTCTCAGATCATGCTATGTAGGAAGCTGTGAGTGGAAGGACTGGTCTTGAGTTTACCCTAAGAAGCATTATCATGTCATGGACAGAACATTGGCCTGGGAATCAGGAAACCTAGGTTCTAATCCTGACTCTGTCCCTAAGTTTCTCAATGATTTTGAGCTAATGACCCCGAACCTTAAATTCCTTATCTATAAAATGAGATTGGACTCAATTATTTCTAAAACCCATCTCAGGTGTGGTAATTCTATTTTTCTGTGTTACTTGTTTATATTCAGAGATGCTCAAAGATCAGTAAAGTATGTTCCCTCACTTTGTCCCCTTTTCTAATACTCCTACTGCCCCAGAGCATTGAGAAAAATTTTGGAAGTATCCGACAAACAGGAGAGCTGAGGACACAGGCTATTTGATGAAATGGCAGAAAGACTAACATTTATAAGACAAAGTTTTATGTAGGTTCAGTAAGTTCATGTGGCCTCAGCACATAGGTGATACACAGTAATTCCTGCTGCATGGATTTTGAGTGTAAGATATCTGTCTTGGACCTCCAATATAGCCCACAGAATCCATGATGCCATTTGGGCTAATATTCCTCCCAAAAAGCATCCCCCGAACTTGCAGCATGATCAGGTAATACTAGGATAAGGAACCAGGAATCCTATCTCCCACTTTGAAGAACTGTTCAAACTCTTACTAATGTACCAAGATACGAACTATATTATTTCTTGCCAATCTTCATCTCTTCAGCAAACTACAGGACATTCTTAGTCCTTATTTCTTCTAAGAATTGTGATTATGCCTTTCTGATACTGGTATCTCTCTCACCAAAGAGAGATGTCCTTGTCTCTCCTTGTCTCTTTTTTACAGACACCTTCTCTAGGAAGCCTCTTAAGATTGGGAGAGAAGGTATTTTCAGAACTGGGCTGAGCCAAGCCTGGGGCTCCCAGGACCATTTTGTTTTACCCTAATAGCAGCTGCCCTAAGCTTTATGGCCAGAAGGTATGTCCTCTCAGGTCAGGTCAGTCTAGGCCAAAGTTTCAACAAGTTGGGCGTCTTGAGCCTGGAAACTTCAGGTTGTCTCACCTCTCAGATCAGGGGCAGCTGGAAAGGCCTAAGGCTGGCAAAAAGAACAGGGGAGCAACTAGAGGAGATCTAGTTTCAGGGAGATTAGAACTTTTTAGAAATTAAAGGGACAGATATTAACCCATTGCTGAACTACAGTGAAATCAGAAGAAGAATGTGTAAAGAGGTCTAAGGAAAAAAAGGGATGGTGATGGTACGTGGCAGGGTCATGGCTCTTACCATTGAGTATCCACATACTTCATCCATATAACCTACTATTAACTATCTTTGTGTCCTTGGGCAAGTGTGTCTCACTGAACTTCAGTTTCCTTAACTGGAAAATGAGGATAGTAATAACCCTTCCTAGTTAACTAGTAAAGATAAAATGAGTAATGAGTATGAAAGTACTTTGGAAAATAAAATGTACTATGTAAATATAAATTTATTGTAATATATTTACACATTTTTTATAAAAATAACATCTCCCTCAGAAAGGACCTAGAATTAGAAGGCAACCAAAGGTTGAGGACTTACAGAGATCAAAGAACTAAGCATGAGCATAAGTATTGTTCCCTGACTCTTCCCCACTCCCATATGTTCCATTATAGAGACCCAGAAAAATATGGAAACAAGGACTCCATGATGGGTTGAAGAGAAGGTATAGGAGGGGTTAAGCTGAAGAGAAGTACATTGCTATTACTTTGGAAGCTCTAGCTCCCCACCCTTACTTGCCTTCTCCTACCAGATCCTGCTCAGCCTGCTGGAAAGGCAACCACTCCTCCTTATTACACCTCACAATTAGTCCTGATTGCCTCATACCTAACAGGCCACTCATAAGGGTTTCATGGTTGAGGAACAGGAGTATGTCATCATAGACTTGTAGATGGAAGGTATTTTAGAAGTCATTTAAAGTCCAAATCTTCATTTTACAAATGAGGAAACTGAGACTCATGGAGGTTGTGACTAGTCCAAGATCACACAGTGGCAAAATTGGGAATAGAATTGAGGTCTTCTGATTCCAAATCCAGCATACTTTCCACTACACCATTTTGGAGTGGAGGGAGGAAAGGGAAAGAGATGCAGATCAGCAATCTCTTAACTTTCCTCAAGACACGTACATATGGACATATGTGGCCTATGTTACACCCTGCTTGCTCTACCACTTCTTTTCAATACACACACACACACACACACACACACACACACACACACACATACACACACAGACATACACCCAAGGCATACATCTCCCTCTTTCTATACATGGGCCCATTTTTGCTGTATGTGCTATTGAAACACGGCAAGCATTTAAAGGATATGTCTAAAAGGCCAAAGGCCTCTGGGAGCATTCACTATAAAAGGATGGTATACAGGGTAAGAGCAGCAAAGCTGTCTCTCAAGCACTAGCATTCCTTACCAATCATTTCTCATCTTTAGAGGTCCTTGTTTTCAGTCTATTAAGCTCTGGTACTGCTCCTGCCCTCTCAGTGCAGGAAAATGTCCTTTAATCCAGTGCCCAAGCAACTCTCCAGGACCCCACCCTGTATTCTGACTTTCTCCACTACTCCAATTTAGCAACCAAGGGCATGATCTTACCCAAGCATAATGGCTTTCTGGGAAGTAAATGGTACGTTGGAGTGGCAAATGGTCATGAGAGAAGAGGGAGGAGGATGAAGAAATCTCTTCAGTGCCAGCTCAGTGTTGGCAACTGGGAAGAGTCTGATCACTCATGATGAATCTTGATTTATTATCTCAGTTCTTCTTTCAGACCTTTACCACCCTCTTTTTTGCTGGGTTTCAGAGTTCACAAAACAGTTTCCCCTTTTATGCCTCAGCTTTTCTGGCCCAGGGTCATTGATGAGATATATAGGAGTCACTCCCTAATGTTTCTGCTTACTCTGGTCACAAGCCACAGCCCTAGGTCACACCCTAGAAGCTGCTGAGTAGCACCTGCCCCAGCTCATAGGCACTGGGCTCCCTGAGGAGGGCAATTCTATAGCTAATGAACTATGCCAGCCACACCTATTTACCAAAATAGTCCAAGAAAGAGAATGAGGACTTACAGACCTATAAGGGAGTGAGGAAGGGGTTGGGCAGAGTTTTGTGTACTGGGGTGGTCATTGTCCTAACCATCCCATGCAATAGTTGAGAAAGCCAAAGGGGTTGTTCTTATAAAGTAGAACAAAGGCCAAAAGTTCTCTCGAGATCCATGATTAATTAATCCATTTCTTCAGACTCAGCCTCAAGGGTACCAAGGCTATGGGGCTCATTCAACCAAGCATTACTCATCTATGATGTACAGAGAATTATGTTCATACTGGGAGTTGTATGTATCTTACATCACATACTCCTGTTCTTGCCCTATTTGTATAAGCAGGAATCTTTTCAGAAGCAGGAATTTTATAGATGAAGACCAGCCTTACATCTCATAGATGTCTTGTATCTCCAATGGTACCATAAGCTTTTTGAAGTCAGAAACTGTCTGACTTCTTTGCAGCACTTGCAGCTCAGTGCCTTAGACATGGCAGAGAAACAATTGTTTGCTCACTCACTGGGCACCTGGAGTCCCAGGGATTCTCTCTCATCTATACAGTAATTGTATGAAAGTTAGTGGATATAGGAAGCAGAACCTCTTTTCCTCCAAGAAAGCTTCCTAGGTCCAGCAGTTCCCTCTACCATTCTTTCCTTTTCCCCCTCCTCTTCCCCTTCTTACTCCGGCTACTGGAGCAAATTACAGGAAACCTTCCTGTGACGAGCTTCCCAGTCTTGGTCAGTTGGTAAGATCAACAGCCACGGATTCAGAAAAATTTGGTGTATAGAGCTCTCCCTTGAACATGGGTTTACTGTCCAAGTTCTCTTCCCATTACTCTTCTGGGTCTTCCCACCATCCTTCACTTCAGAGCTTTAAGTCTTGACTCAGTTTCCTCCTTGGTTGCCAGTCATCACTGGGTGGTTAGCTGGATCCATTCCATCTGCTCTAGTTCTTCAAGTCCACACTCTCAGTGAAGAATTCATCCAGCTCTTGGATCTGTTGGTCCAAGGATCTCTTCCAACTTTCCCCAGCTATGCCTCTCCAGGTTTAGGGAAGGCACATCAGCTTTATCAAGGCTCCAATTCTCTGGAGAGTCGAGAAAGTTCTTGCTGGTTGTCAATGACCTTCAGCTGCTGGATATATGCCCGGGCACTGGCCAGATTCCGGGCACTCAAGGATTGCTCTGAACCTGTTGGAAAATTTCAGGTCAAGATGGATTTATTTAGATCTTTCAAGTTTCTAGTTTCCCCTACCACCTCTGTCTTTGTAAGTCAGGTCCTCGTCATAGCCGCTGTCTCAGCTTCACCTGAACTCCTCCCCCAATCCAGCCTCCTCAGAAACTCTATTTCCCTTTCCTTTTCTCCAAGCCTCTAGAATTCTGCCTACTCTCACCCTTCCAAACCATTTCCCTGCCCTGCATCTGGATGCATCCCTCATGTCATCTTACAAGTAGAAATCCTCACGGTCTGGCTATCTTCATGTATGTGGGAGACTCGGCTCCGGAGTGGTGAGAGAGGCACTGGATAGGGAGAAGAACAGGGAGTGAAAGAGATTATGTCAGAGATTGAACCTCTGATGAGAAAGGGTTGGCAGACAAAGGAAAATGCTGCAATAGGGATGGAAGACCTAACTCCAAGATAGGAAGAGGATTGAGAAGGATTAGACAATACTAACTTGGGAATCAGAAGACCTCTGACACTACTTATGTGACCCTGGGCAAGATACTCAATCTCCCTGGGCCTCAGTTTCCTCATAAGTAAAATAAGAAGCTTGGACTAGAGCAGGAATTCTCAATCTTTTCTTGTGTCATGGATCCTTCTGGCAGTCCAGTGAAACCTGTGAAGCCCTTTGCAAAATGATGTTTTTAAACACATAAAATAAAATACATAGTATTACATAGGAAACCACATTATGTTGAAATATAGCTATAAAATATTTTTTATAAAACAAATTCAAAGACCCCAGGTTAAGAACTCCTGGACTAAAGGATTTGTGTCTGAGGTCCCTTCCATTTTTAGACCTACATGAACCCATGACTGTAGATTCCAAATTTTTTTTTAGATTTTTGAGTTTTTAGGCTGAAAGCAAATATCCCTGATGGTAACCTATGGGAGATGCACATACACCAAGGATTCCCTTACTTTTGAATTATCTCACCATATGGATAGATAAGCTGAATCAAAGTAAGTCTGTCCTCTGTAACATTTAACATCGGAAGAGAAAAGGAAAAGGAAAAAGAGAAGGAAAGGTGGAGTTGTCCTAGCTCTTTCTTACCAGAGCTATGGCTTCGACAGTGATGCAATATTCGTACAGTTCTGGCCATCATACGCTGGGAGCAATAAAAACAGGAGTAAGAACTTTAAGCCACTCAACTACCATCAACCTCACACCCTAGACAGGAAGCTGGAATATTTAAAAGGCAATCAGCTTTACTGGGTGTCTTGGATAGAATATTGCCCTATAATCAGATCATTTGTGATCAGCAAGACAGAAGAGATGAGAGCACATTCTCTTCCAGCTTAGGGAAATGGGACAGGTGAGAGGACAAATAGGATTGAGCCAGGTATTTAAAAATCAGTGCATACATACTTTTAAAAAACTGATCTGTGATTTCATTGATGCACAGAACTTTCTTTACCAATGCACACTGGTATTTGCTCCAGAAAATTTATCTTCTGAAAGAGTTGCGTAGGGCCCTGAGTAGTTAAGTGGTAGGTCACAGAACCAGCATTTTCTGAGGTGGGTCTCGAATCCAGGTCTTCTTAAATGAAGCCAGATCTCTATTCACTCTGATATGCTGCCTTTCAGTATTTACACACACATACACACACCTAGATGCCCACACACCTAACATAGATGGTTAGATTATTCTTCTCCACCCACCCCTACTCCCCCAAACTCTAGTGGTTCATGGTGGAACAAAGATGGCCTAGGTTTTTGCAGGTTGCCTTCAAAGCTCACAGGCTGGAGGGTTCTACCAAGCAAAACAGACTTCACTTAGAAGCCCATCAACAGACCATCTACTGATGTTCTGCCAGCAGAACTAAGTGCACAAAGACTCATCGTGAGAAGCCAGGCTATTGGTGATGAATGACGCTGGCCTCAGTGAGGCATCAAAGTGTTTACTAAAATGTGAAGGGGTGTGCTCTCCATTGATAAAGGGGGTACCCATGGCAGTGAAATCACAGAATGATTTAATCATATAATAGTAAATAATTATTTTCTTTTATTGATAAAATAATTGACAAATGTTTCAAGTATTTATATTATTAAATGTTTGGAAAGAATTGGAAACTAAGGGGAAAATGGCTGAAAAAATAATGGTATAGGAATACAATTGTATATGATTGTGATTATTGCCCTGTAAGAAATGACAAGTATGAAGGATTCAAATGAACTTAGGAAGACTTGCATGAAATGATGCACAATCAGAATAACATACACAGTTTTTACAATAGCATAAAGGAAAAAATGTTTAATGACTTCAGAACTCTAATCAGTGTCAAGATATCAGAGAGCAAATAGTGAAATATGCCTCCCACCTTCTTGGCAGAGAGGTGGTAAATTGGGTATAGAATGAGCACATATGTTTGGACATGGTTGCTGTGTTGATTTGTTTTGCTTGACTGTACTTGTTATAAAGGAGGGGTCTATTTGGGGAGGAGAGAGTCTTTGGCAATTGGCTCCTCTCCCAAACACCTAGTGCCAACTCTTATTCTCATCTGCCTCCGTGCTACCCTTTCAATGTCATATTCCAGATCTCAATGTCCTTTATTCTGTGCACTTTGGAATTCTTGCTCCAGAGTGAACAAACTTATTCCTTTCATTTTAGTCTTCCTCCTCTCATGCTCCTTCCATCTTCTGACACTCAAAGAAGCCACTCAATCCTCATGACACTGCATCTTTGCAAGTACTGGTTATTCCTTTGTTTATATCAGAGAATTACTGATCCCAAAGGAAGGTTCAAAATATCCCTCATTCCCCTCTGCTAATTCCAGACTCTTCTGCCCCCAACACTCCATCATATTTCCTTTTTTAAGGTTCACTCTTTCCAGATCTGTAATCCAATTCATATCCCAGTGGTTTTTAACCATCCCTGGGACATTCTCCCTTTTGTCTCAATGAATCTGGTATCATTGGATCATTGTCATTAGATTATCAATTGTCCATCATTGGATAGACGGGATCATGTCTACTCCAAGGAGACCACAACACATATGAGACGTTTCATCAAATACACTTAGCCACCTAGTTCCTCAATTTACTCAGTTGTCTTACTCTTTTATTCCTCCTAATCTGCACACATTGGAACTGTGTCATCGCCATGATCCACAGGTGTTCTACTTCCATGATCAAGAAATCTAAAGTTCATTTATCTAATCATAATCTCCTATAATTAGATATCTTCTTATACTTTACTCTTATAGCTATTCTTAACCCACACCATGACCTCCAATCTGTCCACACTGTAACCTCCAAAGAATTCCAAGCCCATTAACTGGGGACATACTTTAAAACTCTCTTCAGTATTTTCCCAGGCAATCATCCCTACTCTGGCTATATTCTAGTCCCTTGTCATGGACTCTCAATATCATAAGGCTACCTTTCTGCTTCTCCAAATCTTCTCTTCGCTTCTCAAGATTACAATAGTACGCTCTCCTCTCACAATCTCAGCTGGGGACTGCTCCACATACTAGGCTGAGAAAATCATGACCATTTGCCTTCATAAATACTTTCCCTTATGCTTATGATGCTCTCCCTCCTCACCTCTGCAATTCCTGGTTTCCTTTTGACTCAATTCAGGTGTCTTCTTGAGGTCTTTTCCCAACTGCTAGCACCATTCCCTCCAAGGTTACCTTGTATTTACAACATACATATTTGCATTTGTTTCCCCATTACCATATAAGCTCTTTGAAGGGAAGGATGGTTCACTTTTGTCTTTGTATCTTCATGACTAGCACAATGTCAGGAACTTAGTAGGCCCTTAATAAATGCTTGTGGATCGATTGACAGTAATGAAAAAAGAGAAGGACCCATATAAAACATTTTAAAAGAACAGTAATAAGTGCAGTGAGAAATTATATGAGGAATTTAGAGAAACATGGGAAGATTTTTATGAACTGATACAGAGAAAAATAAGTGAAACTGAGAACTGTGATACAGAATGACTTACAATAATATAAATCAAAAGGTCACTAAAAGGAGGTCAGACTCTGAGTAAATAGAAAACCATTGAAGGTCCCAGAGATTAGATAATAAAACATACCTCCTCCCTCACAGGTGAGAGGCAGGGGACTACCAGGACAGAACAGTATATATGTTATCAAAAGTGGCCACTGAATTGGATGTTTTTGCTTAAATGTTTTGTCATGAGGTAGGTTCAATTGAGGAGGGTTAGGTGTGGGTGAAACGGTTGTGAGGTAAAGACAGTAGCTAATTAATTAATCAAAATGTATTTTAACAACAAAAAATTTTGATTCATGACCTTTCTCATTTTTAATGTCTGGTTACTGAATTTCTCTTCTACCTCAACCCAAACCTCCAAGTCTAGATCCCTACTTTCCCACACTTACCATCTTCTCAAAGTTGATGAGACTGTCTACCAGTGTACGGTTCCCCTCATGGATGAAGGTCATGTCTGCAGGGAGCTATAGATTAGTACTCAAAAGTTCCACAAATTTTGTCCCCCTATGTTTATCCCAGGAACGGTTAAAGGAAAAAGAATAGGAATTTCCCAAACCAACCTCCTACTTCCATTTTCTACTACCTTCTACTTACCTTCTCCCCCACCGCTGAAGGAAAGTTAGATCCCAATGCCACTTACCTTTGAGGAGTAGGGGCATAAAGGGGATGATGGGTGGGGACAGCTTGGTGAGCATCAATCGGTACACACGATGATTCCAGGATGGGTCCTGACAGGGGGGTTCACAAAGAGAAAGACCCTGTATACACTATATATCATCACCTTTAGGTTTTTAGCACCGTTTTATGTGGTAGACAGTATACCACCACATGGTATAACACTGTATAACTAACTTTGTGGGAATATACTGAAAACCAGCAGGCACCTTCACCCAAATCATGGAACCAGACAGCCCTCTTAGAGACACAGCTTATTGTTTAGGAGCAGAGAGAGATAGAGGAGAAAACCTGAGAGTTCACAAATCCCTGAGGATGGTTTGACAGTTCTTAGGATTGGAGGTTGTTACAGCTCCTCTACATGGGACCATACAAAGCAATTATCAACCATCTTCACATTTCAGATTCTATTTCTATAACTTGCCCTTGCTCCCTATGTGGTTTTTATTTTTTAGACTCTAAGTTAGTTAATGAGCTCCCTGTACTTCCACATCAGACTCTTTAAGTAACTGACTTTTTCTAATTAAAATTATTCTCTATGAGTTCTCAGAATTTTATTTTTTGAGAGCATATCATGTCTCTTGGCTTAACTTCCACTCTAAAACTTTAATGCACTGGATCTGGCCTATACTTTCTCCAAACCCTTTGACATCTGCTCTCCCTAAGGTGCACTTCAGGCTGTGCCCAGCTTTCCCCTTCCTCTCTTTCACAAAATCCAAAATGGAATAGTCATTAGATTCCCTCCATTTTCTATTTCAGTAACCAATTCTGGAACTGGAATTACTTTATGTATTTATTATATTTATTAACATCTCTCCTCACACACTTCCATTAGAATGAAAATTCCTTGAGGACAGACATTCTTTTTGTATTCTGGTATCTGCAGTGCCTTCTTAGGGCTTAGCTCTCAATAAATGTTTGTTGAATTGCTTTGAATTTCACAGTCCTCAGGAATCTCTAAGGAAATGGCTGGAGTTACAAAACCCACTTCCTCCTTGGATCTCATATGATCCACAGGTTTCCCATACCTACTGTCTGACATTGCTGTTTGACAAGCCAAGTATTTGTTTTTGAGACTTGGTTCTTGAATTTTTAGTCAATAAGCTGAGGTCATTTTTCTCTAAGGCCCTCTTTTTGCCTTTCAGACTGCAGAGATGTTTATTCCAAGACACTTTCTTCAATATATATCACAGATCACAAAAATAATAATGTATGTCATATATCACACAATATGACATGACATAATATCATGCAATACATACCATAAGACCAACATATCCTTTTGCTACTCCAAAACTTAAGTCTATCCATGCCCAATGCCCCATAATCCTGAATGTAGAGAATGATGCTGAAACCAGAAAAATTTCCTCCATAGTCCATAAAAAAAGTAAGCCCGATGGCTAATCTGGAGGGTTGCAGGGGGACAGGGGATATGTAAGATAGCTCTAACTTTAATTCAAAGAGTGAGAGGTTTGAAGGAAGAGACAGTTGGCCATCAGAGGCAACGGACTCACCAGAAGCTGTTCAAGAGAAGAATATAGTTTCCGAACTTTGTGGGGCAGCCGCTAAGAGAATCAGAGACAAAAAGACACAACTGGGGATTTTCCATTATGTTACCTGATGAGTCTTCTTGAGACAGAAACTGTGCCCTTTCCAGGAAATGGTGTATTCTTAGGACAGGGTCCTGGACCTCTTACCCTCTAGCTTGACCAAAAGGAAGCACCTACCTCCCAGGTGAGGGCCAGACGGCTGATGGCAGAATTGCTGAGGCCAAACATGACAGCAAAGAAAGAGTTGAGGTTCTTCTGCTCTTTGAGACTGAGAAACAGCAAGCAGGGTCACAGTCACAGATTAGCTAGCATAGTCCATGGAACAAGGGAAGAACCTAGAACTAAACTAGACTGGCAAAGAGGTAGAACTTTCCAATGGGGTTTAAGAAGCACAGGAAGAAAATGACAGTAAAAGAGACAAAGGCATTAGATATAGCAATGAGATTAAGGCAGATGAAACTGGAAATGATTATCCCAGACCTCTGGCCCCTGGTCCAAACACTGCCCTCCCCTTTCTACAATCTTCACACTCACTGAGACGCCAGTTTGATGAACTTTCGGAGCAACTGAGCCCGAAGGCCAGGTAAAGGACATAAGCACAGCTCTGTGGCCACCCAGTATTGTAGTTCATTAAAACGCCGCATGAAGCGCTCCAGGTTGGCCGTGGTGGCATTTCGGAGTTTCTGTGGTCCCAGCACATAGTGGATCAACTCCACCTTGGGGGTTAGGGAAAGGTAGATTTAAGGTGTGTCAAATTGGACCCCAACCCCCACCCTCACCAAGACCTCCTCTGCCACATTTCCCCAATCCTGATCCTACTATTCCCAACTGTTCCCCTTTCCCATGTCCATCCCACCTAGCTGAGGCCTCCCCCACACCTGGTGGATGCTGTTGAAGAGGTTCCAGTCATGGTCAGTCAGTTGGCTGGCCAGGTCCTTGGCACTCACTAGGTCCAACATCTCAGCTGAGCTTACACTTGGCCCAAGCTGATCTGGGTGTGGCATCTGTAGATGGGAAAGAACTAATGGAGATGCCAGGAAAGTTCAGAAAGAGGGCAAAGGGGACTCTAGGGAGAACTGTGAATGTATGTGTGTGTGTGTGTGTGTGTGTGTGTGTGTGTGTGCGCGCATGTGTGTCTGCTGGGAGGGAAGAATGAGACCAAAAGGGGATCAGTAGGGGCTGAGACATCAAGGCTTTGCTGGGAATGGTAAGAATTGCCTATGTATGTTGGAAATAGCTGTAAGGATGAGAAGAAATTGCTGAAAGATATTTCCCAGGGAGGTTTATATATGGGTCCTCACTAGGGCACTCTATCTAGAGTTAAGTTTCTATTCTCTACTTTGGCTTTCTGCCAAGCTCCTTACCAGCTTGTGCATTTCCTGTGGGTTAACAATGAAGAGCCTCTCATTGAGTCCCAAGGAGGTTGCCACACCACGGGCATCTGGTTGTAGACCAATGGTATCTGTGGAAGAAGCTATGGCTAAGATGGTGGATAGTGACAAGGAGAGAAAGGGTTTAGGAAAAGTGAGATATACATCTCAGTTTAGTTTAGTGGCCAGGAAGGAATAATCCTCCTCCATGAGGAGTGGGGGAATCTTTGCTCCCAAATAAAGGGACCATTGACTGTTGATCTAAGTGGGGACTTTTACCCTGATTGTGCCTTTTTCCTGCTTCTGCTCCAAAGGGCTTGGAGAGGTGAAATAAATCAGAAGGAAATAATCTCTTACACAGCAGGCATCACTGCACTATCTTGAAGAAGCCATCAGAGAGCTTTGGTTTCAGCTTTAGAATTTGAAAAGAAAACAGTGGGATTGCTAATCCTAAATCTTTTCACTCTATTTTGCCTCCTCTTTACCCATCATTATTTTAGGGAAGTCCCGGCTGCCCTGATCATGCTGGAGTTTCAACAACTATACCCAACCTCGCTAGTTGACTCATTGATAAGCAGTTTCCTAGTCTCTCAAAGACTTTTGGGACACTGAGTCACATTCACTTTATTCCTGATTTCAGAAAAATCTGGGAGTAGATCAGTATGGGAAATCCGTGCTTGGGGAGGATGTACAACTTACCCCCCGAAGAGGTGACCTTCACCAGCACCTGGCCTTGTATCCAGCCATCCTCCTGGGCCAGCGTAGCCATCACTTCTCTCACAGAGGCTGTCACTGGTAGATGCAATGTCAGGACTGAGTGGTCTGGCCGGTAGATGTCATAGGGAACTGGAGAAGAGGAGGCAGGAATCAGGGCAGTGAACACCCTTTTTTCTTGGGTGGGAAACAGTAAGAAAAAACCTACCTACCACTTTGCCTAATAACTAGGGTTATGAGAAAAAGTGTATTCCTTCTCTAAAGGGAAAATAGAGAATCCTTTTCAATTTAAATCCTCCTCCACCTAGGGTCCCTGCCAGCAGTTAGCTGCAGTGGCAATGTAAGTGGAGCTATATAAACTGTCTCCTACTCTCTCAAAAAAAAAAAAAACAAAAAACAAAAAACTCCTGCAAAACAAAACAAAGGACAATCAAAGAAAAAACAAACCAAAAATCAAAGAACAATCAAAAATTCAATAAAAAGACAGAAAGACAGAATCTAGTGGGGACGGAAAACGGAACTACATCAGTGTAAGGGCAATCGAATTAGGATCTTTTGCTGTTTTTGTTTTACTCAAAGTGCCTCTGATTGAAGTGATTGGGGAGGATCTTTCCCTATTGTGGGAAGCTAGATTAGAGGAGCTGTTTTGTAGGAGGGACTCACATACCTTCTATTTCTTCAACTGAGGCACTGAGTCAGAGGGTTCTGCCCTCTGGCTCTAAAAAGTGTATAAAAAGTGTATAAATACTCTGAGGGTAAGGTTTTACTTTGGGGTTTACTAACTGGAAGTGTTTCTTTGGCCAGAGAGACTATGGGAAGCTGCTAAGGAGCCCCCAGAGGAAGCCATGTCTGTTGATCACTTTGGGGTTCAGGGTGTTGAATTCCCTGAACTGGGTGAATGACATGTGCTTGACTAAAAGACTGATACATGTGCTTGATTAAAGTGGTTGTTAACGCCTCAAAAGTTGCCTTTCCTTTTATGAATGCAGATCTAAGAACCTGTGATAGCAGCATCCCCTCCCGTGTATGTTGGGATGCTTACTGTTACAACCAGAAAAAAAGTAAACAAAAGAAATGCTAAACACATTGAAAAAATACCATGTACTAAGAAAAAACCCAAGAGATATCCTCTTATGAGTTTTACATATACATATATTACATATATACACACATGTGTATATGTATGCATACATCCATATATGTATGTGTATATGTATACATTTGTACATAAAGACTCTTCAACAATATAATAAAGTCACAGAATATTTTTAAAGCCTTGACTACAAGAACTACAAGAATAACTAGAAGAAATAAAGCAAAAGATAAAAAATGAAATTAAAGTAGAAATAAGGGTTATGGAAAAAAAAACTACAAGAAGATATAGCTTAAAATAGAAGGCAGAAAACCTTACCCAAGTAAAGGATTCCCTGAAAAACAGAATTGAACAATTACAGTTCAATGACTCCATGAGATAACAAGAAATATTAAAATAAAGTCAAATACCTTTCAAGACTAAGGGAAGGAGATATATTCTTAAACAAACAAGAGGCAGAAGTAATTGCAGAAGATAAAATAGATAAATTTGAATACATAAAACTGAAAAACTTCTGTGCAAACAAAATTAATACACTTAGACTAAGAAGAAAAGGGGTTGAATTAGGAAAAATTTCCTTGATGAGGGTTGGGGATCCACTATGTAACACACACATATATACAACTAACATGTGTGTATATATGTGTGTACACATACCCATGACAGATGTATATAACTAAAAGTCTTTCTCCAGTAGATAAGTGGTCAAAGAATATGAGCAAACAGTTTTCATAAAAATGAAAAACCATGAACAACCATATGAAAGAATGCTTCAAATCAAAGATGACAATGTGGACAATGTGGAATTGTGCAAAAAGACCTGTACCCTTTGACTCAGAGATTCCATGAGGAGGCCATTGAGGGGCAGAAAGTTCTCAAGATATTATTGCAGCATTTTTTTTTGTGATAACAAAGTATCTGGAAACAAAATAGATACTATTGATTTGGGAAATGACTAAACCAATTGTGATACATGAATATAATAGTCCTATAAGAAATAACAAATAAGAATATAAAGATCTATATGAACTGATGAAAAATGAAGCTGAACAAGGAAAATAATACACCCAATGACTACAACAAGGTAACTGGAAAGAACAACCACAATAAAAAAAATTAAAAGTATATGTTGCAAAAAAAAAAAAGTATGGCTTGAAAGAAGAGACATGAGAAAACACTTTCACAATGCCCTCACCACTTTCACTTTGAGGAGGCAGAAGATCTACATGGATCATATGTTGCATAAATTTTACCCTTTTTGACATATTCATCAGTTATGCTGATTTTTCATCTTTTTCTCTTTTTTCTTTAAAAATGTTATTTTCATATGGGTTGACTCTCTGGGAAGGGGAAAAGGAGAAATGATAGGGGAAAGTGTAGTGACATAAAAAGAAAAAGACATTAATAAAAACGTATTTAAAAATAATATATGTACCAAATGGCATAGCATCTAAGTACTTAAAGGAAAAGTTGACTGAAGTACAAGGAGAAATTGACAACAAAACAATAATAGTTAGGGACTTCAATGTGCCCTTTTCAGAACAAGACAAATATTTTAAAAATTAACACAAAATTAAGGACTTAGCAGAATTTTAGAAAAGTAAAATATGAGAGAATGCTAGGGGTTACAGAATGTGAATAGAATAGAACACACATGTTTCTCTGCTGTGCTTATCGCTTTTACAAAAACTGAGCATGTGCTAGGCAGGCACAACAAACTATGGCCCGCAAGCCAAATCCAGCTATGTGGCCCACAAACTAAGAATGGTTTTTACATTTTAAAATATAATTTTTTTAAAATGTAAAAGCCATTCCTACCTCATCAGTCATTCAAAAGCAAGTGGCCAGATTTGATCCATGTGCCATACTTTGCTAACCCCTTTGTTAGGGCATAGCAACCTCATAAAGATATACAAAAAATGAAAAATATTAAATGAATAATTTAATGACCACAATGCAATAAAAATTAAAATCAATAAAGAATATTTAAAGAAAGAATTCAAATGTAAGTAAAATCTAAATAATTTAACCTTCAAGAATTTGTGAGTCAAATAACAAATTATACAAACAATAGATGATTTTAGGAAACAAAATAACAACGGAACAACAAATCAAAACTGCACTCAGAGGTAAATTTATATCTCTAAATACTTTCATCGACAAAAGAAAGAAAAGATTAATCAATGAATTGACCATGCAACTAATAAAATCTAGAAATGGAAAAAAATTCATTAAACACAAAAAAATGGAACTTCTGATAATTTAAAATAAACAAAAATCTCACTGAATAAACAATATTACAAGCTTGTTTTAAAATAAAATCAATAAAATAGATATTGCTAGTTAGTCTGATAAAAAGAGGGGGAAATGAAATAGCAAGTACAAAAATTTTTTTTTAAATCATCACAAATGAACAGAGGATATGGGAAGTCATTAGAAAATTTTTTGCCCAATTAAATTCTAACAAAATTTGTTATTTAAATGAAATGGATGAATAGTTACAAAAACATAAGATATTCAACTTAACAGAATAAGAAATAGAAAATTCAAGTAACCCCATCTTGTAAAAAAAAAAATTAAGCTATTTTTTCTGAAAAAAAGTATCCAGAACTACGTGCATTTACAAATGAATTCTATCAAGCAATTAGAGCAAAAGAACAATCACTTCCAATATTCTGTAAATTCTTTACAAAACTAGAGAAAGAAAAGATCTTAAAAATTTTGAATATAATTTTAGTAACAAAGGCTACAACAACATATAAAAAATATACCAACCTCAGGCTGAATTTACATAAAGAATATACAGTCATATCAGGAATAGGAAAACTATAGACATAATAATTGTGCTAATAATTGCATGATTATATTAACATACGCAGAAAATTTTGACAAAACACAATACTCTCATGTTAAAAAGTTTAAAAGCATAAAAGTATATGGGTCTCATTACAAAATTTGGTAAATTTTATCTATCTAAAACAAAGAGCTAGTATTATCTTTAATGGAGAAATGCTAGAAGCCTTTCCACTAAGATCAGAAGTAAAATAAGGATTACCATTGTCAACAACGTTATTTGATATAATACTGAGAATCCTAGCCATAACAATAAGAAAAAAAAAAAATTGAAGCAATGAGCATAAGCAAAGAGGAAACAAAAATGATCACTTTTTTACAGATGACATTATGGTTTACTTAAAACAATCCTAGTGGACAACAAAAAATTAGTTGAAATGATAACTTTAGTAAAATAGCAGAATATAAAATGAACCCACAAAACAGTCAGCTTTTTTGTATATTATTATAACACTCAAGTAGGAAGAGACAGAAAAATTCCATTCAATATTACTCTAAAGTCTAAAAAATATTTGGCAGTCCACCCATCAAGGACAATACAGAAATTTTATGAATATAATTACAAAATATTCTTTATAGAAATAGACAAATAATTGGAGGACTATTAATTATTCACACATGTAACATGATCTTAAAACGTAAATACTACATAAATTAATTGTTTAATCAATATTATACAAGTTGAATACCAAAAAGTTACTACTTTGTAGAACTCAAAAAAAAATAATATGACTTCATCTTTAGGAACAAAAGGCCAAAAATCTCAAGAGCAATAATGAAAAAAATGAGAAAAAAGGGGCTTAGAAATACTAGGTCTCAAAAAATATTACAAAGCAGTAATTATGAAAACTATTTGGTACTAATTAAAAATAAAAAACCTGACTTGAGAATAGATTAGGTACAGAAGATCCGGAAGTAAATGGCCCCAATAGCATAGTGCTTGATAAACCCAAAGATCCCAACTACTGGAGTTAAGCATGCACTATACAACAAAACTGCTTAGACAATTGGAAAACAATATGTCAGAAACTGGGTTTCACACCATCTACCACAATAAGTTCCAAATGGCAACATGTTTTAGATATAAAAAGGTCACACCATAAACAAATTAAAGGTCCAGAAAAGAGAGAACCTTTGCAATTATTGATAAGATAGAAGTTCTTGACCAAAGAATAAAGAGAATTACAGAAGTTAAAATGAACAATTTGATATACAAAATTGAAAGGGGTTGCAAAAATAAAATCAATGAAATTAAAATTAGAGGAGTACAATTAAGTGGGGAAATATCTGTGCAAGAAACTTTTCACAAAAGAAGCCTGATGACCAACATGTTGACTCAAATATATAAGAGCAAAAATCACTCCTCCAGAGACAAATGGTCAAAGAATTTGAAAACGCAAATTTCAAAAGAAGAAATGCATGCTATCATCAACCATATAAAAATACTATCATAAAAATGTAAACATAATAAAAATGTAAAAATAATAAAGAGAAAAAAAGTAACTCTGAGGTTCCATCTTAGACCAATTCAGCTTGGTAAAGATAGCACAAAAAGCAAATGACAAAGGAATGGCAAATCCTACAGGGAAAAGACTCTTCAATTTGAAAGACGGAGGGAGACATAAAGAGGTGCTTAGATAATAACATAAGAAGGGTAGATATAGCAACTGAGGGTAACAGGGAAATTCCAGTGGGAGAAGAAAATTAGGAGTTAGCAGTAATGCAGGCAACACCACAAACCTTTGTCTAGAGCTTGAATAGCATATCTGTTGCTGAGGAGGGGTTCATCATAGTTGGGGAACCAGATGGGAATTCCTCGATCCTAAATGAGAGAGAAATAACCTGGTTAGAGGCAATACTCAAAAAAGCCTGAGAGTAGGATCATAAGGAACAAGGTAGCTTGAGGGAGCACTGATAGGAGATCCCAGCCAGTCGGGTATGTCACAGGCCAGAGGATGATATTTTCACAGACTTTATCTCCACCCCTCTTCCCCCGCCACACACATGCCTCAGGGAAATGATGGAGTCCCAGTGAGGGGAAGTGGCCAAACAGGGAAGCAAACAAGGAAGACGATTTGTTTGTCTGTGAATCTACAAGATTTTTTTTCTCATTCTATCCTCAAGCAGATCTGTCCTGTATATTAAAATCATATTTGCTTGAACTCTCATCTTCATTCTCTCCCTTTCATTTATAAAATAGTAGAATGACTATACTACCTCTCAGCTTACTTCTCCACCCATGCAATTTAGCTTCTGCTTCTACCACTCTATGAAATGTTCTTTCAGAGATCACCAGTCAATCAAGACAATGGACACCAATAGCTTTTTGTAGCATTTGGCAAAATTGACCACCCCTTCTTCAATGCTTTTTCCTTTCCCCTGTTCAACAATGCATTGATCTGGTCCTCTTAGTTTTCTGGGTCCTTTCTGGTCTCTTTGGCTCTTTCTTCTCCTCTGGCTCCCTAAATGTGAGCATTCTTCAAGCATCCGTTTTCTGTTCTTTTTCTTTCACTGATCTCATGTGTTCTGGTGGTTGCAAATACCACCTCTATGCTCTCAAATCCTTAAAGAAAGCCCATTCCTCTTCTGACTTTCATAACCAGTCATCAAGTCCTACCGATTCTTTTTCAAAATATCTCTTGTATCTATCCCTTCCATTCCACTCTCACAGTCTTCTCTTGTCCTTCTTAAATTCATAATCTTATCTCTTTCTACATGTCAGTGTCAAAAGGATCTTCCCAAAACTCTCCTTTTTATCATGTCACACTGTTGTGTGTATGTGAGAGAGAGTGCAAACACTGCCATGAGAACAAGCTGTGAAATTGCCTCTAACAGAGCACCCCAATCTCTTTTATAATCGGCCCTCCAAATCACCCTTTCTAGGTTATTGTACTCTGTGCTCCAGTCAGACTGGGCTACTTTGCCAATTTCTAAAACATGTCTTAATCATCTCTACAGTTTTATTCAAAGCCCAGCTCAACTCCCATCTTCTCCATTAAGTCAGAACTGGTTTCTCCCTTCTATGAACCTGCATAACACTTAACATTGGCAGCATTGACTTGGCATGTACAATATACAGTCAACCAATACATCAACAAACACCTATTATCAGCCAGGTACTGCATTAGTCTCTGGGGATACAAATGGAAAGAACTAAATAATCCTTGTATGAGTAATTAATTTTTCATTATATATACCTTGTCTTCGGATTATAAACTCTTCAGAGCAATAATACCTTGTACTTTTTAATATCCCTATAATGCCTAACATCCTCATAGCAGGCACATAATAAATGTTTACCGATTGAATACACGTCTATGTCTATAGGAATCTTTGTATGTAGGAATATGTGAGAATGTGAGAGTCTTAATGTTTGAAGTCTGTGAGTTTGTAAATAATGAGAGGGGACTATCAAAACTCCTATGTGCAGACCCCAACCCGAGCAGAGCCTTTTACGAGTAGGAATAAGGTAAGGCAGCACAACTCTATGGAACGAGGGACAGGATAAAGAAGGAGAGGGGAGCTGGCACACATTTAGTACCTTTAATTGTGGTGACATATTTCCACCGCCATTTTCCAACCTGCAGAGCAAATGAGAAGAATAGTGAGGCTGAAGTTCGGGAAGAGGGTGGGCAGGAAGCAACTGCCAGGTCACCTTCTAAGGTACCTTAGGTGCCTTGACAGCCTCACAAAAAAACTAGGGAAAGAAGCCAGGGGATCCAGTTCTGATTTCTTAAATTCTACTTCCAATACACAGTTAGTTTGCCTGCTTGTTGTCCTGGATTTTTCTCATTTAGAATGAAAGCAATGCATATTACAGGAAATATAGCCTTAGGACAATTAGGGAAGGAAAAGAGAGAATCAAGACACAGAGCTCCCATTCAAGTTTAAAGATAACTCCAAGTGAACCCCTTTCCCTCCCCAAACTTCAGTTCCTTCTCCTGGAGATTTCATGAGTAAATTAGCAAGCAAACTTTATTCAGTCCCTGGGAGGATTACTCACCCATGGTGTCGCCGCCTCTCTGGTCCCTGCTCCCTTAGCAGGTTGCTGAGCTGAGTATCCTTGCTTACCAGTTCTGAGAGTTTCTGTGAGGAAATATACCAAGGCAGCTGAATGTGGAGTCCCTGTTCATGACTCCATCTGGATTCTCTCCTCCAGCCATAGGCTGCTACAGATGGCTCTCCTTGTTACCTGTAGGAAACTGGGGACTACTGGATCAATGTGGAGCATGGGACCATACAGGGTCACCCATTGACTGACCAGCCTTAGGATCTTCTGCCGCTTGTTACAGATGTAGATGCTATCTTCCTGCTCAGTGCCACCAGCTGGCTCTCCATGGAAGGTGGCAGGTGTTAAAGAAAGTCATAGCACTAAGTGGATACTGCCCACTAGGCGAAGGAGGAAGAGGGCAGCCATTCCCAGGAAGAACAAATCTGTGCCCAGCACCTTGATCAACCTGTGGAAAGTGTCTACTACATGCTAACTGAATGATGAATATTTTTTCTGCTCTTCCACATCATATCCCAAGCTCTATTACTTAACCAGCATAAATGCTGCCTATATTCCCTTATGTTACCTACAAGTAATCATTTAGAATACTAGATAGCCACTGCTAGAAAATGCCTTAGAGGTCATCTACTTCATAAATCTCACTTTGTTAACCCAGATATCCAAACACTCTTTCTATTACATTATCCTTCAAAATCAGGCTTAAAGGATATTGATGCAGGAGAGCAGCACAGAGATGGGCACTAGGCATGAAGACACTGTGGGTCAGGAGAAAGTCACCCAGGAATGTCTCTGCAAGGGTTGGGAAAAGAGGAGGCACCAGGTTATAGGAGAAGCAGCACCATAGCCCTAGATCAGGGATTCTTAATCCTTACTATATCATGAACTCCCTTGACAATCTGGCAAAGCCTATGCACCCCTTCTCAGAAGAATGTTTTTAAATGAATAAATAAACACACAGGACTATGAAGCCATAATTTTTTTTAAAGTTCACAGACCCTAAGTTAAGAACCCTTGCCCTACAGCCTCCTCTTATTTTAATTAATCATAAATGCCCAGGGCATCTATAATACATGTCCCAACGAAGTGAATATAGGATAAAAAGTTCCAGCTGTGTGGCCTGAAGGGGGCAGTGTTCACTAAATGACAAATGAAGTCATGTAGGACTCAGGTAGTAATGGCGGAAGGCAGTCTCAAGGGAAGAGTGGTGATGGCGTGGATCCTAGCTCCCCCACCTCAGTTCTGTACCTGTCGGATCATGGGCACTTGAGTCCGGCCGCACAGCCTCGAGCAGCAGTTCTAAGATCTTTTCTGGAGTGCCTGACATCACCGTGTACCTATGGGAACCAGCTCAATGGATATCTCCACCCTCACAGTGCCTCCATACATACCCAATGACCATCATCAGGCACCCTTTTCTAAGGCTAAGGGCTCAGGAGTAAGCTGAGATGATATAAATAGGCAGTTCTAGTCTGGATTTGACCAAAGCCCTGCCAACATTTACTCCTACAATTCTGTTACATGGAGCAGTATAGAGCAACACTCAGAAGCCCCACCATACTAATGATAATAATGGGAGAAAGACCCAGGTCTCAATATCACAAGTACCCTATCCCTCCCAAAGGTTTCCCCCTTGTATTCTCAACTCATTCTTACCACAATCTCCACTCACCACAACAAGGCTGGTTTGATCTGAGAAATACCAGCCTCTTCCCATTATTTAGCTTCTTTAAAAGCCCTGGTGGAAGTGCCAGCTCAATCAAGCTGTCATATGCTTCAAGGACACTACTGTGTATAAATCAAGGTGGCTACTATACCCTGAAGAACTCCAGTCTCTACTACATTGCCACTGGTAGGAAGGAACCCAACAGGGCAGGGAAAGGAACCGAGAAGTTGAAAATGGGTGGGGGTGGAATGAATAGAGAGGAATTGGGGGAATAGAATAAGAGTGAATACGTTACCGGTTCCTGCCTGGATTCAGGGGACAGTCAGGGCCACCACTCTGAGGGGTCCTCTCCAGCACCAACACCACTTTTCCATGTTCTTCCAAACGCATCGTCTTTGCCTCCACATCCTGGGTGCCAAGTCAATCAGATAACTATTTTGCATAGATCCAACAGTGACCTTGACCTCCTCTGACCCACTTCTGGACTTCTGACCCTTTGCTTTAGACTTAATCCCTCCCCACATTGATCTTCAGCTCCTCTCTTTCCTCTCTGCACCACTCTTGCCCAATACCCCAGTCTTACCCAAAATCACTGGACTTGCCCTTTCAGTTCCCTTACTCCCATCTCTCCCAGGCCTGATTATCTTTTCTGCCTCTCTTCCATTATCATATATACATCTATCTCTGTATATATACATCTATATCTGTGTTGATATGGATGTATATATAACTTACATATGCATATATATATATATATATATCTAATATTTATCCCATTCACAATCCCCTATCCTTCTTCCCCTTCTACGCTTCTCCTCCAAACCTCCCATCTCTACACTCTACACACAAATTTCAAGTCTCTGACTCTTTTAGTTTCCAACCCCTAGTTTGACTCCAATTCTCCTACCTCATCTTAATACCAATCTCAGATCAGCTCAGATCCTTCCATTTCTTTCTACCCTCCCTATGCTTCCAGGCTTTCCCAAGCTTAACTAACCTTGATGATACGATTGAAGTCCTGCTTGTCCACCCGCAAAAAGTGACAATTGTCTTCACGAAGAATGATGGTGGCTGCTCGGGGTGAGTCATTCACCAAAGCTAGCTGTCCAAAGTCATCTCCTTCATGTAGGGTTGTCACCAGGCCCTAACAATCAGTTCCACCAGATAATAATATTTCTCTTCCCATTCATACCCCAGTCCTAACCTACATATATCAGAAAATGAACTAGAATCTTTGGGGCCTAACGCAAGCATTGCCCACAAAGAAAACAGGTACCAAAAAAGGCAGTGAATTCCCAACAGGTAAAAAGGAGCGTGAGAGAGTTACAGAGGGAGGACAAAAGAAAAACACACCTTGCCATGGGTCACCACATTAACAGATCCCTTCCAGATAATGTACCAAGAGGTCCCCTTATCTCCTTGGCTGAACACTGAAAAGTAAAGATGAGATAGAGCCCAGCCCCAACTCCATCACCACTGATCACCTGCTCTGCTATTGTTCTGGACCAGAAGTCCAGTGCACCACAACCCAGTCTCAACAGACTCCAGTTGCTTAGGGTCCTACTCTGCTCTGTCCCCTACCCTGCCCCACCCCAGCCTTAGCCCTCACTCACACACAGTGCCTGCTTTGCTGCTTGGCTCAAATAACAACACAGCAGCCAGCTCCCTCTTCACCTGTAGGAAGGGAGGTAAAAGGACAATCAGCAGAAAGTCAGGAAAAGGAAGATTAATTTATGGTTCAGGAACTAATGGAGGCCATTCACCGATCTTACGGCAAGTAGCAGGAAAGTCTGGGGAGAGGGGAAGCAGTGGAGAGATGAAGGTACCTAGCACAGCAGATGCAGGTCTGAAGGGCCTCTCTGGGAATGTTATTGCTGGAATTATGCTTCAAAAAGTTACTAAACTGAATACCCTTTAAGCCAGTTATACCACTACTAGGCTTATACCCCCCAAAGATCAATTAAAGAGGAAAATATCCTACAAAAAGAATTATAGCAGGTTTTTTGATAGTTGCAAAAAACTGGAAACTGCGGGGATGTATTCAGTTGGGGAATGATGGTTGAACAAATTATAATTTATGCATGTCATGGAATTTACTGTGCTAAGGAATGTTGAAAGGGACCATTTCAGAAAAACTATGAACAGATGCAGAGTGAAGTGAGTAGAAAAAGGAAAATAATGTATATTATAACAATAACATTATAAAAACAACATTACAAGACTTAAGAACTCTAAGTAATGCAATGATCAACCATGATTCCAGAGGGCCTGTGATGACAGAGAGATCGTTCCACCTCCTGACAGAGAAATAATAGACTAAATATGCAGAATGAGAAACACTTTTTAGACATGGCCAATTTGGGAATTAGTTTTCTTGACTATGCATGTTTGTTATAAAGATTTTGTTTTCCTTCTTAATTTTCTGAAGCAGGGAAATGAAGTAGGAGAAAGGGAAATAAATGTTTAATAATTTTACAAAAAAGAATTAACAGCAACAAAGAAGGTCCCAGAAAGGAGTGGGGCCAAAGTGATGTTTGGGGGAATAACTAACCGAGTTAGACAGATGGGCCACGGCCTTGATATGGAGCAGCTCCTCAAAGATTAGGTCTAGCTCCTCCTCCGTGCGCTGCCCGGGGCTATAGGCACAAAGAAGCAATATAGAGGGAAGGGTTTTATATCCAACATCGGACCAAGATGGGACCCTTGGGTCACTTCATTCAACTCCCTTGTTTTACATATCAGGAAACCAAGACCCAGAGACAGAAAGTATGTAACTCCTAAGAGGTAGAATTTGAACTAAAATCCAGGTCTCCCGGCTCCCAGTTTGTTTCTCCTCTCCACTATACCTTCCTTCCATAAGGAGGGAGGGATTTCTACTTTAGGTAGGGGACATGAGGGATGGTTATTATAGCACTTCAGAGCTACAAGGACCTTGGTTTTACACTCCAGGGAGAGAGTGGGTACTGAATAAATGGCTTGTGACTCACGGCTTACGCAGCGCCACAGTGAGCAGGGCATCAGGTCCTCGCTGAGAGAGCAGGGTCACAGCCTCAACCAGCTCTTCCATTTCTTGAATGCCATCTAGGTCTGGCTCTGGCCCAGGGAATCGATAGAAATGAGCATCTCGGTCATGAAAGGCCCACTCATGTTTCACTGTGGGGCAAACACCAAACACAGAAGAGAGAGGAACAAGGAAAAGGAGGATTTAGTGAGAGTTTGGGGAATGAGCTACTGACCTCCAGTGCCATACCACTGGCCAAAATGCTGCCTGTTCCAGCATCTTTTTATATGATAAACCTAATGCTCATCCAGTACTCCTAATACCTTTTAGAAAAACCCAATATACCCACTACCCATGCTCACCATGGCAAAGGGCTCCTTCATTCAGGAGAACTTGGCAGATTCCCAAAGCTTGACTTCGGGATTGAACTCCAAGCCCCAAGGCCAAGACTCCATCAACCAGCTCTCGCCCAGAGCAGCATTGCCTGGGAAACAGGAAGCACAACAGTTTGGTGGTATAGGAGAAGTGAATAGAATTTTAAGGCAATAAAAGATTTCTTTCCAGAAAATATCCCATTCTTCTCCTACTCCTTATCCAGTTCTGCCATGGGAAGTAAGACTATGTCTCAGACTTTGCCTCTCCTGTCCCCATAGAGCAGAGAAAAGGAGAGAAGCAGAGAGGGGAGCTGTTCACCCACCGGTACAATCTGAGGTGATATTTCCGATCTCGTATGAGGGTGGGGCAGGTAGCCAGAAGATACCTATGCAGCAGCTTTCCAGCCCTAAGCACCTGCTCTGAAGTGGCCTGGGATGTGATTGGAGAGAGAAGAGAGTCACAGTGAAGGAACACTTTGATTCCCTCCCATGCCACTCCTCCATGAGTCCTTGCCTTTGACATTGTACTTAAGCCCAGTAGATACCTGTTCCAGGCTCACATGAAAATCCAGTGTCTCTTTACTATTTGTAAGTGGTGTCTGTAGAGAAAGAACAGGGCCATTCAGGCTATCAATGCAGAAAACCCCAAACTGGACCCACTCCTTGGAGCTGACTTTTTCTCATCATTCCCACCCACAATCTCCCAGACCCAAATTCAATGCAGCTCAATCCATAAGCATGTACTAAGCACCTACTACGTTAAAGGTACCTTCTAGGCACTAGGGAGAGTTAGCAAACAAAACTAGTTCTTGTCCTCAAGGAACTTAGATTAAGGGGATACAATGGTCTTATTTATCTATTCAATCATCCCCTCTACCACTTCAGCTTCTTTTTCCCTTCTAGAGCTTCAGAACTTGGGAAAGTCATAATTACTACCCAAAGTACCACTATCCCTCCAGATCCCCAGGCTTACAACTCAGGTGTCAATCCTAACTCCTCAATCCTCCAACTCCACCACATCCAATCTGTTGTTTCTACCTTCACAAAATTTCTTATACCATATAACATAACATATATGCCCCCTTCCCTCCTCTGACACTGCCACCATCTTGGCACAGTCTTATCACTTATTGAAATAGCCTTCCAGTTAGCCTCTCTGCCTCAATTCCCTCCCCACATCTTCCACTCACATTTTTTATAATGCTGATTTGACCTCCTCTGCCCTATTTAATAAACTCCACTGACTCCCTGTTACCTCTAGGATCTTATATAAAATCCTATTTTCCTTTTAAAATTCTTCATAACCGTCCCCTTTTGATCTTTCCCATCTTCTTACAACTTATTCTCTTTCACATACTCTGTGATCTAATAACACTGGCCCCCTTGCTGTTGACACCTCATGTACTGTTGACAAATGACTCTCTAGCTCTTGACCAAGCATTTTCTCTGTCCTGAACTAGTTAACTCTCTCCCTCCACATTCTTGTCTCCTGATTTCCTGCAAGTCTCAGCTAGTCTCACTTTCTACAAAAAGTATTTTCCAGCCTTCATCAACCTCAGCTCCTTCTTTTTAAATTGATTATTTACAACTTATCCTATCTATATCTCATTTGTACAAAGTTTGCTTGTTGTCTCCCTCGTTAAATTGTGAGCCCCTTAAGAGAAGGGACTGGTTTTGGCTTTCCTTAGCACTTAGCCCAATGCTAAGCACGTTTATTAGTGTTCATTTATTTAAGATGTGTCCAACTCTTTGTGACTCCATTTGGGATTTTCTTGGCAAAAATGCTGGAGTGGTGTGCCATTTCCTTCTTTAGCTCATTTTACAGATAAGGAAACTGAGGCAAATGGGTTTAAGTGACTTGCCCAAGGTCACAAAGCTAGTAAGCGTCTGAGGTCAGATTTGGACTCAGGAAGAGGAGTCTTCCAGACTCCAGGCACAGCACTCTATCTACTAAGCCACCTACTTGTGTAGAAGGGACCTTAGAGGTCATCAAATCAATAATCCCTCATTTTATGGATGAGAAAAATCTCTCATTTTATGGATAAGAAAACTAAGCAAAGTGAAGTTAAATGATTTGCATAAAGTCACATGGACAGCAAGGGGCAGAGCCAGGAATAGAACTCAGGCTCTCTGAGTCCACTTCCTTCTACTTTCTTTCCACTGAACCAAGTGGTCTTCCCAATACGTGTAATGAGAAAAAGAACTGGATTGGGCGTTGGGGACCTGAGTTTGACTCCTGGATCTGCTACTTCACCTTTTGTAACTGTAAACAAAACACTTCACATTCTGGGACTCAATTCCTTCATAAAATGAGGGAGTTAGAAGTTCCCTTCCAGGTCTAAGTCCGTGTGATCCTACAAGCCATGTCGTAGACCTTTGTCCTTGTAGGGGACCATGTTAGTCCAGGAACTTGGCCAAGTTGAATCAAAAATGAGAGGAGCTAATGGGTACGTAGTTCATTTTGCAGTACTCTGATGGACTTCCCTCTAGCCCTCTCCCTTTCCCCTTCTCTCTCCTCCCCTCATTTATTATTATTCTGTTTGTTGGGAGCCTGGGACATTCATTATGGTTAAGAGCAGCATCTGAAGGGAGGTCGAAGTAAGGTTATAGAAATGGTTGAGGAAGGGCAGGGAAAGAATGGGGAAATGGAGGGACCAGAGGAGCCAAAACAGCAGAGAGACCAGGAAATTGGGAGACGAAGGGTGATGTGAGAGGTGTAGTGAATCAGGAGGCCTGTGTTCTCGTTGGGAGTCATTGCACTCTCTGAACCTCAGTTTCCTCAACTGTTAAATGAAGAGGTTGGGCTAGATGACTTCTAAACTTCTTCTTGGCTCAAATATTCCATATTCTCAGCTAGAGAATGGGGTCTCTGCATCACACTGGGAAGTAATGGAAGTGTTGAGAATTGGCATTTGGCTAAAGAACATCAAGGTCACAGTGGTGGTCTCAGCTCTTAGGGTTGTTCCCGGATGCTAGAGAGGGACTGTGAATCATGTTTCATAATGCCAGCAATGAGTCCCTCAAAACCTTCAATTTGCAGTTATGAGTTAATAGGGCTCATCTGTCCTGGGTGATGGAACCAAACACTATGCTAGAGACTGAGTCCTGAGGACTTAATTACAGGAAATGAAGAGGAGGGAGGGAAAGAAGAAGAGGAACCCCCACTCCCATCCCTTGGGACAAACAGTGCCTGAGCTGGTGACTCAAAGCTCCTAATGAACATGTTTTCATTTCCAAATGCCCAGAAGGCTAGAAGAACTACCGTCTCTGCCTCACTGCCCCTCTGCACCCCAGCCCTTTTCTTTTCTTTCCCTTCCATGTACTCTTTTCTCCACTGTTGTCCTGACCCAGGAGTATATGTCACAGGCCACAGGACCAATTCACAGGACCTGTCTAGTCACAATACCCCAGGGGTAGAGAGCTTTGTTCAAACCCTTCTTGGACTACCCTATTATCTCAGGCTGAAATAAGTTAGGCCATCCCACTATGGGGATGTGGGCCACCAGAGATTACTTTACACTGGAGGTCCCATCCTTTTCCAACATTCAAACATTTTAACTTGACAGAATTTTGTAGTTCCTCACATGACTGAGGTACTAGTAGTTTAGGTTAACTGAGACAATACATACCTGCCTATCTACTGTAATGCTGCAAATCATTTCTCATCCCCACCTCCCAAGGTGTTCCAGGCCTACAAATCAGGAACCACGGCTCTATTCTTCTAGTCTTACCCTTAGCCTAGATGATTCTTAGAGATTGGTTAATGAGTGTCAGACTCAAATGTTACAGATTCTCATGTAAGAAATCACATAGAATTTCCAGCTCTAGGGATAAAGAGGACAAGGATGCTTCCTCAGTGACAACTGTCACTGTTCATTAAAATTCTGCCAATTCTGAGTTGCTAATGGGAAAGGATAGAACAGTTGGCACTTGTTGGCATCTGTTGGCATCTGTACTACTGCCAGTTCCCCATGTGAAGCTGTCAGATCCTAGGATACTGAGTAAGTACGCACTGAGCCAGGCAGTCTTGTGCTGACCTGTCAGACCTGTTCCCTATAGCTTCTGGCAAGCTTTCTTGCCAGTCTTACAGGACTGCACATGGTAATGGTGGGGGTAGGGAAGCCATGGGTACAGAGGAACTGATGTCTTCTGCCCAAAGGGGAGGGAGTTTAGCGGGGAGGTCCATCCTGGAGTCTGAGATTGGGGCCACCTCCCTACAGGCCTTGGTGGTGAAGAGGGTAGTGTTAGGCTTGGAATCAGGAGAAGGATTAGAATTCTACCTTTGACATTTACTTTCCGCACTGCCCATGACAGGCAAGCCAGTTGGACACTCAAGGCCTCAGTCTCCACATGTGGACAATGGGGACAATAATATTGGCAGTGCTTACCTCACAGGGTTGACGGGAGGGTCAAAGAGATGATATCAGTAAAGCACTTTGCTGTTCTTAAAGCCCTAGATAAATACCAGTTATCACTGGACAGTTGCCACATTAACTTTGGCACTCCAAACCCCCCGGAGCTAGTGAGGTCCAGCAGATGTCTCCAGTCAGCTTTCCAGACAACATTTCCAGGAAATACCCTTTAATTCCCTTTCTAACATCTCCTATTCCTGGTGGGCAGGACGTTCCTTCTGGTATCTAACCTCCAATCACTCCCATTGTAATCTAATTCTTTCCTGTTCTACAAAGAAATAGAAATGACTCTTTGCCTCTTCGGCTTTTAAGACATTTCCAGAATCCCCTATTCCCCATATTCCTTTTTATGTATACAACTACCCTGCATGGATACACCCCGGTCCTTGCTGGGGAATCTCTTCCTAGACTGCATGGGTCTTAACTAAACTCGGCAGAGAGAAGCAATAAGAGAAGCTACCTACGTACACAATGGATACCTCTTCAGACCAAGCACAATGGGGTAGATCCTCCCAGAACGTTCTCCAGGAGATTGCAGAGAGAAGGGGATGTTGATATCTGCCCTTCCTCCATTCAGCCCCTGGAGGCTAAAACCTCAGGCTAGCCAACACTCGGGGGAGAGACCTTCTTGGCAGGTTTTTAGCATCATTTACATTCTAACACCGCCCCTTGTACACCCCTCCTCCCCCATGCACATACTCATATGTACACACACTCACATACAGTCTTTCAACCTCCTTAGATACTCTGCCCTTAGATTTTGAAAGCTCTCATAGTGAGTATGGAAAAGTCTGGCTGCCACTCCACAGGTCTGGGGTCCCAAGAGAAATACCTTGTGACCTCATTGTCCTAGCTCAAGACCCACCCCCACCTTCCCTCTCAGGGTTGGGGAGGGGACAGGAAGCGCACATGTAATTATAGCCCTGGGAGGGCCAGAGTGGGGGAGGGAGGGTTCCAGCCCACTGGCTCTGGGCTGCAGCTACAGAGACTGACCAGGGAAGTGGGGGTGGGGAGAAGTGCCATTAGAAGCCTAGGAGGAATGAGGCTCCTTCACCTCCTCCAGGGTCCCAGCTTGGACAAAAAAAAATAAGTCTAGGGGTTGCTAATGTTAGGAAAGGGGTAGCTAGGTAGCCCAGTGGAGAGAGACTCATCTTCATGAGTCAAATCTGGCCTCAGACACATACTAGTTATATGACCCTGGGCAAGTGATTTAACCCTGTTTGCCTCAGTTCCTCATCTGCAAAATGGGCTGAGAGGAAATGGCAAACCATTCCAGTATCTTTGCCAAGAAAACCCCAAAATGGGATCACAGAAGTCGGACATGACTAATAACAAGAGAATTAGGAGAACAGTCACCAGCTGGATCAAGGGGTGGGGCACAGTTTGCAACCAAATTCTTACCAAGTCCTAGACCCTGAAGAGGCAGGTGACATCTGGGCTCAAATCTTACCTATGCAACCTACTCTCGAGTAACTCCAGCAACTGTCTCTGGGTCTCAGTTTTCTCATCTGTCAAATGAGGAGACTGGCCTAGAAAATGTCTAAATCTATAATCCTGCGATCTTTTCTATGGGTTTTTCTAGCTGAATCTCATACTTTTTAAGGGATGTAGATGGAGTTTGTCCTCAATATGAAGGTGGTTGAGAAGTAACACCTCTTGGGCTGCCCAGGGTTTATCAAATACCATACTGACCAGCAGTATACTGGGAAATTTTCTATTTCTCTAAGAGATAGGGAGAGGGACACATTGGGGTTGAAGGCCAACTACTGTCTCTCTTTTGTTGAAATGTGTTATCCTCTGATCCTCACAGACTAAGAAAAATTTTGGCCATCATCATCTTGCTCTACCACTCTTTATTTTCCTCTCATTTGTTTTCTTTTGTGCAGGCCTCTTAATTCAATATCCCTTATCATTGTCCCTCTCTTCCCAAGTTGTTTCTTTATTTTTGACCATAAGGGGACAACTGAGGAAACTGAGATCATTGGGGGTGACAGGCCAGAAAGGGGGTTCCAGCTACCCCTGCTCAGGTTCCCTTTTCCTCACCCAGAGTTATTCCTTCCAACTCCACTCCCCTGGTCCCAAATGCCAACATGGCCTTCTTCAGCAACGTTTCTTGGACTCCCTCTACCTGAGTGTTCCCATACAGTTATTCAGTGAAGGATGAGCCAAGTCCATTTGCTCAGATCGTTAGGCAGAGAAATGAGAATTGCCTATGGACAGTTAAAAGACTTACCCAACCCAGTGAACTGGTCCCCATATTTCACCTTTACCTGTTTATGGCAACAACACTCAGACACTACACAGACACCCACAAAACAATGCTGCCTTGGCCTCACTAACCCTCCCGCAACCTGGTACTCCAGCCTACAATAAAACCATCCCCCTCCAAGCTCCATCCCCTGATCCCTAAGCTGTGCGTCTGTACTCACCCAGCGCAGACCCTGAATCCGGCTGGAGGGCGTCCTGTGCTCTAGCTGCAGCTGGTAAGAACAGCTCCTGGGCCGGTGAATCTTCCTCAGCACCATATTGAACAATGTCACCTCCAGCACAACATTTGGAAACCCTCCTGTGGATGGTCCTGCCAACGCTGGGCACTCCTCACCTGCTAACCCCCCCTGCCATCGGCCCTCACCTGGCCAACCCACCTGTGACCCTGGGAGCAAGGAAAACAGGGATGGGGGTGCGGTGGGAAGGGATATCAGGCCAAGGGATCAGCCTCTGCTGGTTTGGCAGAATCACCTTCTTTGGAGACCTTTTAGATCTCAAAGTGGAAGAGAAGCCACAATTCTATAACGTAGGGGGAAGACAGAAAGTCCTCGGGTACAGCCTGCTAGCCTGACGTGTCCAGGTATCTTCTACTGGGCTCACTTGGGGAAGTGTTTCTTTCCCCCTTAAACCTCTCTATACTCCCGCTAAGGAAGAATTCTCTGATTAGTCTAGAGGCACTCCTCTGGCAACCCCTTGGAAGAGCTTTGAACTTCCTTATCATCCTCACCCCCCTCTAGATGCCCCAGAAAAATAGCTTCAGTTTGCTCCCCTCCCCAAATCTTTTTCCTTTGGTTTCAGAGCAGAACACCTCAGCCCCAGTCCCCTCACCTCTCACTCACCTTCATGTCCCTAGATCGAGATACTCCCACCCCTGTCACCGCAGCCGTGCTGCAAAAGGTTGCGGATACCTTGCACCCCCTTTGCAAGTAGGAATGGGAGCCGTCCCAACAGAAGTTCAGGTGGGCACATATCCCAGGCCCGGTGGACCTGCTTGCTCTCCAGTTGAAACAGTTCCCTCGGCCAAGGCTGGCTGAAGGAGGGTCCCAGGGAGGCGGCTGGTGGAGGAGGGCTCAGGGGCGTCGGAGAAGCCCTTCAGTGACACGCAGCCCTAACACCTAGCACCTCCACCTCTGTGCCAGACGAAGCGCCAGCTGGCACGGGTCGCTGGAGCGCGTCCGCAGTTGGCAAAGTGCACAGCGGAGCGGCCACACCCCCAGCCTGGCTGCCGGTCCCCATCTCCCCACCCCCACTGGCCAGCCCGATTGGATGGAAGTGGGGCGGGGGAAGGAGGCGCGGTGTAGGCTCCAGACTGCTCTAGGAGGTGGCTACGGAGGAGGGAAAAGGTGGAGCTGCGGGACAAATGGGGAGGGCGGGAGCGCTGGAGATCTGCGGAGGCCGGAGATCACTGGGGGTGGGGGGCGAATGTAGGGGTCACAAGCTGTTGTGCGTGGGGGCGGAGGCCAGAGTGGGGGTACCAGCAGCCACGCGTCCAGGAGAAGTGCAAACAAGGAAACCGGGAAGCTGGGAGGGAGGGGGCGTGCAAATGAGTCACTGCGGTCCCACCCGGGAGGGAAATCCGGACTGGGGCCGCTTCCCGGCTGTTGGGGGGAGGAGGGGATGGGGGCACGTCCTGCCTCTGGTCTCGGTCTCGTCCACTTCTCATCCAAGTCTCCGTGGGGCTCAGCCCAGCAGCTCCCCAAAGGGTGATCCAGGTGCCAACACTCCTCCCTTCGTGGGATGCAGCTGAGGAAACTGAGGCGCGAGACCGTTACTCCTGGCACATTGGGGAAGGGAGTGGACAGAACATGCCTGCAGCCTTTAAACTAGATTACACTTCTGGCTAGTGTGGGTCTGAAGCTTAGTTCTGTAAGGATGGGGAAAGGGCACTGAACCCTGACTCCTTTATCCTAACGGTCCAGCTGAGGGCATGGTCTTCCAAAATTGCAACCTCTCCTGAACAGTCTTCATCCTCTCAATCCTTAAGTGCTCAATTTCAATGAAATTCAAGAAATATTTGTTAAGTATCTACTGTATACTAGACATCATGATGAATGATTCTTAGACAAAAATGAGACTGCTTCATTCTCTCTAGGCTGAGTTTCTATCTCTGAAAGGGTGACTGGGACAATTCCCAGTGTGAATTCTATCAAAGGTGAAATGGGGTATTGAGCAGAGAATCATAAAGGGTAGAGAATTTCACCTTCAACTTAAGATTGGATAACCACTTTTCAGGGATATTGTAATAGGAATTAAAGTTGAACTACAAGGTTACCTTTGGAGTTGCTAGTAATGCTAAGAATCTACAATAAACAAAACCAAAAGAAGCTACTGGAGACTGTCACTCTGGAAAGACAACTCCCTTATCTATCCCAACCTTTGTGCCCTCATTGTGACTGACGGCAAGAAGGGTTTAGAAGGAGGGAACAAGCTCATCCTTCAGTCCTCTCTAAGACTAGTCCCCTTTAGGCTTCTCTTGAACATAACTCACCGGGAGTCTTCTAAAGTTGAGAGAAAATATATCCCTCAGTTTGCAGCCTAGTAAGAAGAAAACCCACCCATAAACTCCTCCGTCACTGCCCTGCTTTCAGAGTGATGCAGGGAGTTGACTAAGAGTCAAAAGAGGAAGAGCTTGAAAATCATGGTGAGCTCTCTCCAGCCACAAAGTTCTGGGAATCTGGAAAAAAGAAAGGCAACTAGAATTCTCAACAGAAAGGCTAGGTGACTGAGGACTTGGAGTAGGGGAAAGAGGACAGTTGAGGAATGGGGTTTGAACTGAAGGAGTTGAGAGGTCAAGTGATGGTCAGCATAGCTTTAGGAATGGTGTAGGGGGAGATTCCAGAGAAAAGAAGTTGTGTAGTGGGAGGAAACATTTTTCATCTATATGCAGAAAACAGTATAGTTTGAAAGACTGAAAATGCAGCTAAAGGGAAGTTAAAGCATGTTCTATTAGAGATGAGAGATTCAAACAGTGCACTTTAGCATATGAATGACACCCAAAAAAAAGGGAAGGCTTGTCTAGATTACAGTTTTGGGGATGGATAGAAGTCCTATGAAACCTTACTAATCCTGAAAATCAGAGAATTAGGATATCTATGTTAATTTGGGGAAAGTGATGAAGAGCTATGAAAGTAACAAATTTATCAGCCCACTTTCCACTCTGTCCAGTTTGCCTGGAACACACCCCAAATGCCCTCTCCCCAACATTTTCCCAATGTGATTTCCACTTCCCTTTCTTCCTCTCCAGAAACTGGGATGCCAATTTAGGGTGAATCAGTAGGTGTTTAATGCTCAAGGGTCAGCAGGGAGGGTCCGTAAGAAATAGACTCTCTGTCTATCTTGTCTTTGACTTCTGGTCTGTCTAACCAAAGCCCCATAAATCTCTTGACTAGGAGAAGTAGAAGTGGGATCCTGTTCCTTCTGCTTCCTTCTACCTATGGAGGCCAGGCAAGATAAAGTTATTTTTCCATAGGCATTCAACTGATATTTGAATACTCCAAAGCTAAAGAGTTTTAAGAGACATACAGGAAAGGAATGCATAGGCAAGATAGAGATATATTTTTTGTTTAGTTTCAATTGTGTCCAGCTCTTTGTGAGTCTATTTAGGGTTTTCTTGGAAGAGATATTGGAGGGGTTTGCCATTTCTTTCTCCAGGTCATTTTACAGATGAGAAATTATGGTAAACAGGGCTATGTGACTTGCCCAGGGACACACAGCCAATAAGTGTCTGTAGCTACATTTGAACTCAGGTCTCCTTGACTCCAAGCTTGGTGTTCTATCCCATTGTATCACCTAGCTGCCTCTGTGTGTGTGTGTGTGTGTGTGTGTGTGTGTGTGTATGTATATGTAGGCAAAACCTCCAGTGACTGTATTTGTTAAGATTGTGGGATCTAACTGGTACAGAAGGTCTAGGGGTGTGGACTCAGGATGGCAGTTGCCTTTATAAGTATCTGGATAGATCGTACCACCTTTCACACTAGTGGGGCAAAACAGAGTGGGACAAGGCTCTTGGTGTCTTCCAAGTAACTTTCATTCTATTCTATTTGTGAGTAGTTGAGAATGACACAAAAAATCCACTTTCTCTCCTCCTGTCCTGTGCTTTGCTGAAATACAGATTTATTTGGGGGTGGGGGTTTAGCAGGGATGGGGGTGGTAAGGAGAGGAAGGGAGAATCACTTAAGTTCCATCTAAAGCTCTGACTCCATCTAGCTAAGACATCACTTGGAGAACAATCCGGAACAGAGGATGGACAGTATGAAGGCTATTTAAAAGGTATACCACCTTCCATTGGGCACAAAGGGTAAAATAATCATGACCAGGACAAGAGTTGAGAACATAAGGATAGGGATCACAGGAGAGTAGGCTCTGCTCTGGAAGACTAACTCGCTTTAGAACATTTGAAATCCACAGCCTCCAGTTCTGTCCTCCACAGTCTTAGTTTTTGAAATTAATGAGGATTCCAACTTGTTCACCATTTCCTTGGGTTGCTATAATAGTGACCTTTCACCAGTCCTCCAATCTATTCTTCAAACTACTGACATGCTAACAGATTACATTTAGATTTGATGTCACTCTTTTGCTCAAAAATATTCAGTGGCTCCTTATTACTTTCTAAATAAAGTTGAAGATCTTTTGCCAGCCTTTCAAGGTCCTCCAAAACCTGTTGCCATCCTACCTTTCCAGTCTTATAGTACTCATAGTACTATACCCATAGTACCCATAGTACTCCCCACCATGCATTCCGCCAAACCAGACAATTTTTTGCCCTCTGAACATGTCCATGTTCTCATTGTTTTGTGCCACCTCGTCCAGGAAGCAATGTGATCCCCACATTGAAATTACATTGTTTGGAGGTCAGGGCCAAGATAATGGAGTAGAAGGATGGACCTGCTCTAGTTCTCCCCCCATAGCCCTTAAAATACCTGTAAAAAATTACTCTAAACACATTCTAAAGCAGCAAAAGGCACAAAAATGACAGAGCAAAAAAGATTTCCAGCTCAAGACAGCCTGGAAGGACAACAGGAAAGGTCTTTTGCACTAGGCTCAGAGCAGAGTGCAGTCCAGCATGGGCCTAGTTGCTTAGACAGGACTGGAGCAGGTTTCAGGGTGTGGAATCACAGACAGCTGCTGTGGTTTCCAGATTTCTCAACCCACAAACACCAAAGACAGCTTCAAAGATCAGTAAAAAACCCAGCCCTGGCCTCAGGGCAGTGGCAGCCACTGCAGCATCAGCTTCCACTTTTGGAGTTCTTACTCTAAAGACCCTGGGAAAACTGAACAGCTGATCTGGGTCTCAGTCCTGAGTTGCAGTTCCGGGGTGAGGAGGAGTGCTGATGTGGTGGGGCTGGTGGCAGCTGTGGAGAGGAAATCCTACTTCCAGTTTCAGGGCAGAAAAATGTGCTTTTTGTTGCTCACAGACCAGAATTCAAGCCAAGAGAGGAGTAAACTCCTCTCCCTTGATTGTGTCACCTTGGAGGAACTGAGAACTTACAGGTCCCTACAGATATCTCAGAGAACAGCTGCACAAAACCTCTGAAGCCTAGAATAGTATACCCTCCACTTGACAAAGGACACAAGTCAAGTAACCGGGGGGAAGGAGGGAAAGTTCCCTAAAGGGGAAAAAACATAAGACCATAGAAGGCTACTTTCTTGATGAAAAGGTATTTTTCTCCATCCTTTCGACTGAGGAAGAGGAAAGCATACCATCAGAGGAAGATGGCAAGGTCAAGACTTCTACATCCCGAGCCTCCCAAAAAAATATGCAATGATCTCAGGCCATGGAAGAGCTCAAAAAGGATTTTGAAAAATCAAGTAAGAAAGGTGGAGGAAAAATTGGGAAGAGAAATGAGAGTGATGCAAGAAAATCAGAAGTGAGTCAACAGCTTGCTAAAGGAGACCCAAAAAAATGCTGAAGAAAATAACACCTTTAAAAATAGACTAACCCAAATGACAAAAGAGGTCCAAAAAGCCAATGAGAAGAATACTTTAAAAAGCAGAATTAGCCAAATGGAAAAGGAGGTTCAAAAGCTCACTGAAGAAAATAGTTCATTAAAAATTAGAACGGAGCAGATGGAAGCTAATGACTTTATAAGAAACCAAGGAATTATAAAACAAAATCCAAAAAATGAAAAAATTAGAAGACAATGTGAAATATCTCACTGGAAAAATAGCTGACCTAGAAAATAGATTCAGGAGACATAATTTAAAAATTATTTTAAAAAGTCATTGAAAACAATGATCAAAAAAGAGCCTAGACATCATCTTCCAAGAAATTATCAAGGAAAACTGCCCTGATATTCTAGAACCAGAGGGTAAGATAGAAATGGAAAGAATTCACTGATCACCTCCTGAAAGAGATCCCAAAAGGAAAATTCCTAGGAATGTTGTAGTCAAATTCCAGAGTTCCCAGCTCAAGAAGAAAATATTACAAGCAGTCAGAAAGAAACAATTCAAGTATTATGGAAATAAAATCAGGAAAACACAGGTTTTAGCAGCTTCTACACTAAGGGATCAAAAGACTTGGAATATGATATTCCAGAGGTCAAAGGAGATAGGATTAAAACCAAGAATCACTTACCTAGCAAAACTGAATATAATACTATAGGGGAAAAAATGGAATTTCAATGAAATAGAGGACTTCCAAGCATTCTTGTTGAAAAGACCAGAGCTAAATAGAAAATCTGACTTTCAAACACAAGAATCAAGAGAAACATGAAAAGGTAAACAGGAAAGAGAAGCCTTAAGGAACTCATTAAAGTTGAACTGTTTATATTCCTACATGGAAAGATGTTATTTGTAACTCATGAGACCTTTTTCAGTATTAGCATAGTTAGAGGGAATTTATATGTGTGTATGTGTGTGTGTGTGTGTGTATGTGTGTGTGTGTGTGCATGTAGGTATAGACAGAGGGCACAGGGTGAGCTGAATATGAAGGGAGAATACCTAAAAAATAACATTTACTCTTGAGTGGCATGTACTAGGAGTAAGAGAAAGGGAAAAGTAGAATGCAGCATATCATCTCACATAAAAGAGTCAAGAAAGAGCTTTTACAATGGAAAGGAAGAAGGGGGAGATGAAAGAAGAGAGCCTTACTCTCATGGGATTTAGCTTAAGGAGGGAATAATACACTCAACTGGATATGGAAATCTATTTTACCTTGCAGGAAGGCAAAAGGGAAGGGGATAGGAGAGGGAAGATAATGGAAGGGACAGCAAATTGGGGAAAGGGACTGTCAGAAGCAAACATTATTGTGGGAAGACAGGTCAAGGGAGAGAATGAAATAAATGGAGGGCAGGATAGGACAGAGGGAAATGTGGTTAGTCTTTTACAACATAACTATCATGGAAGCGTTTTGCATTGTTACACATGTACGGCCTATATTGAATTGCTTGTTTTCTCAATGAGAGTGAATAGGGAGGGAGGAAGGGAGAGAATATGGAACTCAAAGCTTTAATAATGAATGTTAAAAATTGTTTAAGCATGCAACTGGAAAATAAGGGTATAGAATGGGGTGTAGAAATATTTTTTTGCCCTACAGAAAAACAGAGGGAGGAAAATGGAAAAGCGGGGGGGGGGGGGATAATAGAAGGGAGGACAGACTGGAGGAGGGGTGAATGAGGTGCATGCTGTTCTGGGGTGGGGGTGGGGAGAGATGGGGAGAAAATTTTGAATTCAAATTCTTGTGGAAGTGAATGTTGAGAACTGAAAAAGAAATAAATTATATATATATATTTTTAAAAGAAATTATATTGTTACCCACCTTACCTGTTGATGTGATATTATATTGTTGTATTTTAGACAATCAAAAGTGGAGCTGAGGAAAGAACCCAGGGTGTATGTATTCTGGTCATTGTTGTCTACTTCTTAGATAGCTTTACCCAATCTAGGGACCTGATTTCTCTTTCCCCTTGAGGGCAGTGGTTCCAACCCAGTGCTCACCTGCAACCCCACCCCACTGCCCATTCCTCTGGTAAGAAGGGTGGTAATGGAATAGGACACTCAAGGAGCTAGTGCTTTGATCACCTGGAAACCAATCCCACCCAGGATGAGCTGGTCATAACTAGTCATCCATGAGCTGCTGGGCAGGGAGGAGGGTTATAATGGTTACTTGGGTAGGGAAGAGATGGGGTCCTTCTCTCTTAGCAGGGATAGGGAATTAAGAAAGAGTTTAGGTACAAGTTGGTGAGGACTAAGATGAAGGGGGTTGAGGCTGGCAAGGAGAAGAGAACAGAATCTGGAAACTGAGAGGCAAATTTGTAGAGCTGGAAGGAGAGGGAGTTATGTCCCCAGATCTCCCCAGAGGCACATTCCACCGGCTCATGTCCAAACTACCCACGTGTGACAGGGACAAGGATCACCTGAACAGGGCCCTGTTGGTGGAGGAGGGGAAGAAGAGGAGTTGGGAGGATAGGAAGTAGTGTATGGGAAGGAGCTGGGGAGTCCATCGAAAAGAGAATAGGAGGGGTAGAGCTGTGGACTCAAGCTGTGACTAACCTTTATAAGTGTCTGGAAGCAGCATCAATATGAAGTCCCTTTCTATAGCAGGAACCAAACCAGAAGTTTTCTTGTGCCATAGGAGGAGAGATATAGCAAGCAGAATCATAGCAAGGGAAGAGAAGCTGATGTAGTGGACAGAACTGGGAGTCAAGAGACCAAGGTTGAAGCTCTGGCTCTATCAGAAACTTAATGATTTTTCTTTTTTATTATCCTCTTAAATGTAAGAGAGAAGAAATCTGACTCTTTCCTCACCCATCCCACCCGTCCCAGCTTAGTTAATGTACTCACAGAATGTAGTCACACATAATGAGGTTTTAATGTGTAAACAAAATGATTCCACTCCTCACCTATGTTGATATAAGCACAGAAAGTCCAGAATATAACCACAAAGTGTAAAAGAATTTTTCTACAACCCCACAAAAAAGTATGAATAAATTTCTTAATCAGTTTCAGACAATTAAAGGATCTTAGCCCTATGAAGATAATTACACCCTATAAGAAATATTTCATAATTGGCTGAGCCTATATATAAAAGAAGCAAGTCATTGATTGGTTGAAGAATGTTGGATTGGGAGTGGGGAGAGACCCTGGAAGGGGTAGAGATGTTCTTTTTCTATCCACCATTGGCCAAATCATCAGAATTACTTGAGCACTAGGAGACATCCAGGAGGGAACAGAGATGGGTATAAGGAGATAGGGAAGAAGTCAGATTCTGGCAGCTCAGCTGAGCAATTTCCAAGCAGAGATGCTGAACCTAAGAGGAGCTAAGTGAGGATTCTACAAAGAGAAAAAGGATTTCCAGGTCCCCTAGCAGCACAAGTTGTGAGTTATGATTTTGTCACAAACGTGAATTCTACAAAAACGCCTCACTGCCAACAGGACTCTAAATTTAAACCCACTCATTCCTTGGACATAGCTATGTATTTGTGAGAAAATATGCCCCATGGGGGGTGGTGGTGGTAAATGCTTTGTATCTACTGTTCTTGCTATATCATTTAAAGAAATGCTTTTGCTAAGAGCTATTCAGTCTCCTGGATGATCGTTAATCCAGAGAAATTTATGGGGGCTCATGATCTACAGTGTTAGAAGTAAAGGACCACCGAATTATTCCCAGAACTTAAAGTAGTAGCCACCCTTTGGGGAACCAACCTGTCCATTAAATGTGGGAGGTCTGCCCAGAGGAGATGTTACATAAATGTAACAGGGCAACAGGCCAAAGGTGACACAGTTATATTAACAGAACATGCATAATTTCTGCCAGCTATGAATCCAAAGAGGCAAAGTACCCCTGCTTTTGGAAATTTGTGATACAGGGATCCTTCTCTTCCTTGATTCAGAGCATGTGCAGCTATCCAATGACTCTGTGTTATCAGTTTTTTGTATGGTGATGAAAAGCCTTTTGACTACCAAGTTGGAATTGAGTATGTCTACAAAAGGCTCAAAACAGGTGTATAGCAGAAACAATATCCTAACCCCTCCTTCCATGCAAATTGAGCTAGTTTTTCCTTAAAAGGTATTGAGACCACCCTCAAGTCATAGTTGGCTAAGGGGACTAAAGTTTCAGACTTTAAATGTCACTTTTCCATCTCCTGAATACAAAGTAGTCACAAGGAGTTCCAAACATATCCAGCTGGTGGATCACAATAGGGATGGATAACTCAGGATGGATGATTCCCAGTCACCTCAATGAACTTGAGGTGTCCTCACTGACGCATCCATTGGCTATGCCATACCCAGTAGTACTTGATTAGTACTTGATTTTCTTACCACTTTAAACTTGCTTGACTCTCTCCACTGAGTGAGGTGGTAGAAAAGGTTTTTATTGTTTTTTTCAGATGTTTCTGTACATTTTTTCTTGCTATATGTAATCAGTAAATATCCCCTTTGTTAAAGCTAATTAATGGTAACTGGTTAATTGCTATTGAAGAGGGATCAATACTGGTTAAAATTATGTTGGAGCATAGAATCACTGATAATAGAGGGAACCCACAGAATGGGGGTTTGTGTGAGCAATAGTGTTAAAGAAGTACCCTTAATTCCTGAAGGTTATCCCTGGGGGAGATGGAGTCAGTCACCCTCTGGAGACCTGCTTGAGTATAACTTGGAAGAATAAGCCTAGGAGCATATGTTACATAAACATCAATAAACATAAAATTAATAGAGATACTGGGCACCTAGATGGTGCAGTGGATAGACTGTTGGACCTGGAGTCAGGAAGACTTACTTTCTTGGGTTCAAATCTGGTTTCAGACACTTATTAGCTGTGTACCCTTGGTAAGTCACTTAACCATGTTTGCTTTAGTTTCCTCACCTGCAAAATGAGCTGGAGAAGGAAATGGACAACCACTCCAATACATTTCTGAAATGCTTTCTGCTCTCTGCTGCTTTAAAAGATGCTCTTTTTTTTCTTTTTGTTTTGTATCTTTTGATACAATAATACCCACCAGCAATTTTCTGTGTGACCTTAAGCAAGTTACTTATAAATATCTCTGGAATCCAGGTTGGATTAAAGGATTTAGTCTAGATGGACTAGATGGCAAGGCCCCTTTCAGCTCTAATAGTCCTACACTTCAGAGGAGGGGACATCCATAGATTTTTATATTATATGAACAGCATCCAAATTATATGGAAAAGATAAGTATACAGATAACTCTGATTTTCTCCCTGTTGATGCTTCTCAGGTCTAACCTCCTCGTGTGTGTTGGAGGGGGAGGGCAGGGTATAGGCATATATAAGAACTCTCAATACCAGCACAAAAGAGAGGGGAATACAGGTAGTCTCAGCTTACATGGACTGAAGTGGGGGCTCAAGCAGCATCCCCACCCAGTTGCTCCATTCCAGTTTTTGTCACTTTCCCTCAGGTTAGAGAATATTGGCTCTTCCATCTTTTCTGCACTTTTTTGTTGTTCTGCATTTTCTCGACATTCAAATCCCCTCCAACTCTTCCCCCTTTCCCTGCAATCCCTAGTTTTTACTGCCTATTGCTAGGATTGTTAACCTGATTCATGCTTTCATTCCAAGGTTTCTAGATCCTCTTGATGCTCAGAACCCCTCTTTGGAATTTAGAATTCTCCCCACAGGGTGCAAGTATAAAGGAAACCCACAGTTTTGTCTGACTTGTGGGAAATGCCATGTAGAGGTGCCTAGTTAGTGAAGTGATTCAATCTGTCCCTAGGGACCTGGTCAGTCAGACTGGCACCAGAGCTCAGATGGAGGAGACAAGACTAAGTTCATGCCAAGTCAGGGGAAAAAGGCCCCTGACATAGCAGCAGGGTAAATCCATTACCCATGTGTTGCTCTGTGAAGCTCTTAATTCAGGGAAAGAGCTACAAAGCTCAGAGACTTCCTAGAACTAGAGACAGATTCATTTTCCTCACTTGGTAGAAGATATGGCCCCAAACTCCAATGAGAAAAAGAAGGGTAAACCCAAAGACTGAGATTCACAGAATCAAAACAGAGACAAAGAGGATCAGTGACACAGAAACAGTTGGATCAAGGAGACTGATGTCAAGAAAGATGTACACTCTCTTCTTAGTATCAGCTTTTACACCAAGGAAGCAGAGTCCACCAAGCCCTCTTTCTTTTCAGTGTTCTGAAAGTTGGGAAGTTTTTCCTGATGCTTAATTTCCATCCTTCTTGCTGCAATTCCAGGTCATTTTCAGCACAATTGAAGAGTGTCTGCCAGTGTCTTCCATATCAAACCCATTGCAGAGCCTAGAGGATAATGTTTGACTTCCTTGTAGAATTTCTGCCTGACTTATCTGTTTTTTCTTTGAAAGTCAGTTATAGGACCTGTTAAACTCCTAGTGCTTTATTCATTTTATAGTGTCTGGTTTAGGAGTCCTTCCATGATCTCAGAGTTGCCATTTCTTTTTCAGGTCAACCATGGAGGGACTCCTTTATGGCTGTAGGGTAGAAATTCTAGAGGATAGGTCTCCCCTTTTCCTAGTGTCATGGTACCCACATTCAAACGTCTTCATCATCACTGACCCCCTCCTAAACGGCTTTTGCCCCAGATGGAAGAATTTCTATTTATGAGTCTTTTCAGGCCCTTGTCTGAATCTTCTTTCATCAAAGAATGAAATGAAAGCTCTTCAAAATATGTGCACAGCACTAGGCTGTATTCAGCTTAAGGGGAGAAGCTTCTCTATAGAAATGTGGGGGACCATAATGACTCTACCAAAAAAAAAAAAAAAAAGACTTTAGCTTGACCAGAGCGGTATGATGACTGGAGAAGATTGCCACCTAGAGGTACAACTCAGTAACTGCACACAGACGAACAAACTTGGAAACAAATGGAAGAAATCTAATTTAACTTCCCCACACCCCTTTATGAGTGCAAAGATGAGGGACAACTGATAGCTTCCCATCACTACCTCTAGGACAACACAGACTGAAACTCATCCTCACCTCCTTTTCCCTATGTCATCATATAACTAATTTTTCCATAAGGATCTACCTAAGGTGCTGGCAATCTTTCTCTTTCTTTTATCTTTTCTTTGGTATCATCACTTGGTACTCTGTTAGCTCTCATTCTTCTTATACGACAAGCTGATCTCTTTTTTCAGATCATACATTTTCGAGTGGATGTATTTCATAATCACTTCTCAAAGCAAATCATCATGGAAGATTATACATTTTCTGTTGATGCCAGATTTTGTACCAATCTAATGCATACTAGTTTCAACTTTTTAATGATTTAATTTCTGTGTAACATAGAAGTAATTATTATCTCAAGCTATTAATCTAGGATCTATGAACTTGCCTTTTTAAATTTTTAAGCAAATATTTTCCAATTTTAATATTTTTTAAAAATTTGAATTCCCAAACTGTATTATAAAGTAGTAATTATCACAGCCAAGAAATAGAGTAGTGGATCAGTGGAACAGATTAGGTACAAATTACATTATAGTAAATGACCATAGTAATCTAATATATGATACACCCAAAGGCTTTTGGAACAAAAATTCATTATTTGACAAAAACTGCTAGAAAAACTAGAAAACGGTATGGCAGAAACTAAGTATGGATTAACATCTCACATTATATACCAAGATAAGGTCAAAATGCATACATAATTCACACCTTAAGGGTGTTACCATAAGCAAATTAGGAGAGAGAGAATAGTTTATATATCAGATCTATGGACAAGGGAAGAATTTAGGAAAAAAGAAAATATAAAGAGCATTACAAAATATAAAGTAGATAATTTTGATTATATAAAATTTTAAAGTTTTTACACAAACAAGACCAATGCAACCAAAATTATAAGGAAAGCAGAAAACTGGGGGAAAATTTTTGCAACAAATATCTCCAATAAAGGTCTCATTTCTCAAATATATAGAGAACTGAGTCAAATTTATAAAAATGTAAGTCATTCTCCAATTGATAAATGGTCAAAGGATATAAACAAGCAGTCTTCATACAAAGAAATCAAAGCTATCTATAGTCATATAAAAATACTCTAAATCACTATTGATTAGAGAAATGCAAATTCAAACAACTCTGAGGTACCACCTCTGAATTACCACCTCACACCTATCAGATTGACTAATATGACAAAAATGGAAAATGATGAATGTTGGAGGGAATGTGGGAAAAGTTGGACACTAATACATTGTTGATGGAATTGTGAACTGATCCAACTATTCTGGAGAGCAATCTGGAACTATGGTCTTTAAAACTGTGTATACCCTTTGATTCACCAATGCCAGTGCTATGTCTATATTACAAAGACACCAAAAAAAGGGGGAAAGACCTATTTCTACAAAGATATTTATAGAAGCCCTTTCTGTGGTGGAAAAGAATTGGAAAGCAAAGGGATGTCCCTCAACTGGGGAATGGCTAAATAAGCAGTGGTATATTATAATGGAATATTATTATACTATAAGAAATAATAAGCAGGATGATTTCAGAAAAACTTACTGATGCATGATGAAGTGAACAGAACCAGAATATTACATACAGTAGTAATATTGTTTGATGAAGAATTGTGAATGACTTAACTATTCTCAGCAAAATAATGATCCAAGACAGTTACCAAAGGAATAATAATGAAGCATAGTATCCACCTCCAGAGAAAGAACTAATATTGTTTGAAGATAGACTGAAACATTTTATTTTTCACTTTCTTTTTTCATTCTTTTTCTTCTATTTGAGTTTTCTTGCACAAAATTATTAATATGGAAATGTTTTTATATGATTGTATATTTGTAAGCTATAGCTGATTACTTATCTTCTGGGGGGGAGGTAAGGTAGGGAGGGATAGAATTTGGAACTCAAAACATTAAAAAAAGACCCAATTTTTAAAAATTGTTTTAACATGTAGTTGGGGGGAAAATAAATTTTTAAAAATTTTGAGTTCCAAACTCTCTCCTTGCATTCCCTTCTCCCTTCATTGAGAAGGCAAGTAATATGATATAGGTTATACATGCATAGTCATGCAAAACATATTGCCATTTTAACCATGTTGTAAAAGAAAACACATACCAACCCTCCCCCTCCCAGAAAAATAAAGTTTAAAAAAATATGCTTTGATCTGCATTCAGACTCCATCAATTCTTTCTCGGAATGTGGATAGACTTTTTCATCAAAAGTCCTTTGGAATTGTCTTGGATCATTGTATTGCTGAGAATAGCTAGGTCAGACATAGTTGCTCATTATACAATATTGCTGTTATTGTGTTTACTGTTCTCCTGGTTCTGTTTACTTTGCATCAGCTCATATGTCTTTCCAGGTTTTCTGAAAGTGTCATGTTCATCATTTCTTATAGCACAATGGTATTCCATCACAATCATATTACCACAACTTCTTCAACTCCAATTCATGGACATCCCCTCAATTTTCAAATCTTTCCCACCAGGAAAAGAGCTGCTATAAGTATTTTTGTAATACTGTTCTTTTCCCATTTATTTGATCTCTTTGAGATACCAATCTAGTAGTGCAATTGCTGGATCAAAGGTTATTATAAAAGCTTTATACCCTTTGAGCATAGTTCCAGATTGTTCTCCAGAATGGTTGGATCAATTCACAACTATACCAACATTGCTCTAGCATCCCAATTTTCCCACATCTCCTCCAACATTTGTTATTTTCCCTTTCTGTCGTATTAGCCAGTCTGATAGGTGGTATCTGAGTTGTTTTAATTTTCATTTCTCTAATCAATAGTAATTTAGAGTATTTTTTCATATGCCTATAGATAGCGTTTTTTTCTTGGCCTGAAAACTGCTTGTTCATATCCTTTGTTGCTGTTCATCCTTTGTTTTTAAAGAGGACCAATGACATCACAGGTGATTCCTTGACTTGGCATCAATTGGATATAACTGAGGTAGAGTTGCCCAAAGCCATCAGCCTCATTCTCTTTTCCAGAGTCATCAAAGTCCAGTGGTAAGACAAAAGTCAGGATGACTGGCAATGGCCTGGGATGCAGTTCATGACTTTGGTATCTGATGTCTAACCAAGCTCTAAGCACATCACAGAACCTGTTTCAGTTACCTTCATGGCTATTGGAACAAATGATTCCCATCCACCCATTCTGCTAGGGGAAGTCTTCATATGCTTGGAGTAGACATCCCCCTAACTCACTGATAGGTTGGAGGCCTGTCAGTTACCCAGAACCTGGTTTAGTTCAAGTGCCAAGACAGTTTTACCTGGGTGTGGCTGCTGTGCATGCTACAGCATCTTTTGACCATTTATCAATTGGGGAATGATTCTTATTTTTATAAATTTGACTCAGTTCTCCATATATTTGAGAAATGAGCCCTTTATCAGAGGAAATTGCTGTCAATTTTTTTCAGTTATATAACTATTTCTTTCCATTCGATTTTCCCCATTTATTCTACTCTCTATCTTCTTTCTTCTTGTCCATCCTCAAAAGTGTTTTGCTTCTGACTACCACCTACATTAATTTACCATCTTCTTATCCCTTTTACTACTTTCCTTTAGGTTAAGATAGATTTCTGTACTGAACTTAGTGTATATGACATTCCTTCTTTGAGCCAATTCAGATAACAGTAAGGTCCAATTACCCCTCCTCCCCTTACACTATAAAAGCTCTTTCATGTCTCTTTCATGTGAGATAATGGACCTCATTTTACTTTGCCCTTTCCCTCTCCCCTCTTCTTTTTTCTCACCTCTTCATTTTATTCTTTTGGATATCATGCTTCTCATATTCAACTCACACCCATGCCCTCTTATCTATGTATATGCCTTTTAACTGCCTCTAGAATGATAAAGTTTTCCTTTATTGACTACCTAATGACTTATCTTTCCTGTGTACCCTTTTATGCTTCTCTTGAGTCCTGCATTTGAAAGTCATATTTTCTATTCAGTTCTGGTCTTTTCATCAGCAAAACTTGAAAGTCCTATCTCACTGAATGTCCATTTTCCCCCTAGAGGATTATACTTAGTTTTGCTGAGTTAGGTGTTTCTTGGTTATATTAGCTCCTTTGTTCTCTAAAACATCATATTCCAAGCTCTCCAATCTTTTGTAGAAGTTGCTAAATCTTGTACTATCCTGACTGTGGCTTCACGACATTTGAATTGTTTCTTTCTGGTTGTTTGCAATATTTTCTCTTAACCTGGGAGCTCTGGAATTTGGTTACAATATTTCTGAGAGTTTTCATTAAGATCTCTTTCAGAAGGTGATCGGTGAATTCTTTCAATTTCTATTTTTTTGATAGTTGCAATCAGTTTATTAAAAGAGATGGTTGATTAGGCACCTGCAATAGTGACTTCAGTTTCTATACCTGGCTCAATACTGATTGAAGTAATCTGTTTGACAATTTCAGAAGGATTGTGCAAATCAATAAGGTGTTTGTGGATTCTCATCTGGAACTGATCCCAAGTCTTTGAACCTTCACCACAAGATGTTTTTCTAATTGTGACTCAAAGTGTCTTAGTGGGCATTCTAAGAGGTCCCTTCACTTTCAAGTTTTTTGCTTTGGCTCCTCTAGGTCAGCACACACTTTCTCGAGTGATTTCAGATTGCGGCTGGTGAGGGTGATTCAGATCCAGTAAATGACTACTTTGGGCTCCACAAGTGTCTTTGAATACAATGGTAGTGATGTGGCTTCCTGACTGACTTAGAGGAGGGGCAGGAACTGGTAACCTTCATCAAAGATGTTCAAATTCTATTTTACCCTCTGGTTCATTTATGATTTCTTGAAATATAGCTCTGAAAAAACAGGCCTTTAAAAAAAGCCAAAAAAAATTTGCAAAGGTCAGGGTCACCTATCGCGTCCTGGGCAATCACTGGTTATCTTGACTTTTGTCTTGCTACTGGAGGACTCTGGAAGAGAGAGTGAGGTTGATGACTGTGCAGCTCCCCCTCACTTAAACCCAATTCATGAACAAATCACCCTCATGATGTCATTGACCATCTTCAAGAATGGAGACAAACAACAACAATGCCCTTGGTTTCTAAGATGTCAGGGCAGTTTTCCTGATTTTTTTTTATACATGTTTTTCCATTTGGCCAATTCTGATTTTTAAGGAGTTTCTTCAGCGGATTTCTGCGCCTCTTTTGCCATGTGACCTATTATGTTTTGGCTTTGGCTGTAGCAGTCTGGTATATGTCTGAGCATGACTGTCCTTTTGCTGGCAGTCCAAAGGTGAGAAAACATCAGAAAACAGCCCCACCAGAAAAAATACTCTAGAGGGAGTAATGGAACCATTTCCACGGCTGTGTAGCTTGACAGGAATCCATCCTCTTGACTTTCATGTCCAGTCACCTTTAATATACAATACTGCAGTAACAGGGATTCATGGGGACTGTGCATGACTTCCTGAGATAGCTCAACAAGATGAGTATATTTTAGCAAGAGCCTAGAGTTCATATCCTGCTTCAAGGATGATCTCTTGTTAATCTGTCATTTATTGTTTTGTATTAGAGTGGACTTAGTTCCTTGTTCATCACCTGTTTCTAAGTTACATGTATTGATAGACTATTTCCAATGACATATCACATACTAGTCAAAGCAATAGGTACTCTTCATCCACTTTTTTTTCCACACTATCTTAAGTAAATGGTACCTTAATCAAGTAAAAACAATTCTTAATCAATCATAGTTTTAGACTAAGTGGGGAAAAGTGACAATACACAAAAAGGGTGTTTGGATTGACTGAAGAAACTCTGGGCACCCAACTCATCAGTCAGAATGGGAGTTGGGATACTTATCTGAGCTTCAGTAGTATCAAAGGATGTGTGTGTGTGTGCGCGCATGTGTGTGCTCATCCTTTGTTGCCAAAGAAGACCATGCCATCAGAGAAATAATGACATGACTTGCACTTGACTTTGTTTTGAGTTGAGGCTGTGCAGGTCACCAGCCTCATGTCTCCTCCAGAGCCATCTGAATCCAGTGACCAGATATATTCATCAGGATGACTGGAAATGACCCAGGATGAAACAATTGGGGTTAAATGACTTGCCCAAGGTCACACAGCTAGTGAGTGTCAAGTGTCTGAGGTAAGATTTGAACCCAGGTCCTCCTGTGCTGGTGCTCTATCCTCTGCACCACCTAGCTGCCCAATATAAAAAGACATGCTTCACTGCTACTCATGTAGTATCAACAGTTCTAGAAGAGGGCAAAAAAATAAGCTTTTACTTAATTCAATGACTTGGGTTTTTTTGTTTGTTTGCTTTCAATTTTGTCAATCTCTATTTTCAGATTTTCTATTTTGAGGTTAAATTGAAGTTTTAAAATTAGTTATTTTTCTGGTGATTGTTTTTAGTTGTATGCCTAAAGAACTGTTAAGAATCTAGCCCCTTCCTACCTCTCCAGTGTTCTTGCATTTTCCTCCCTAACATGTACTCTTGGATCCAGTGACATTGGCCTTCTGACTTTTCCACATATAAGACACTCCATCTCTTGGCTCTGATTGGGCACTCTCTCTGTCCCTCATATACTTCTCTATTGGCCTCTCTGACTTCTTTTGCATCCAACTAAAATCTTATCTTCTACAGGAAGCCTTTCCTAATCTCTCTTAATTCCAGTGCCTTCCTGCTGTTAATTACATTTTATTTATCCTACATATAACTTTCTTTGCATGTATTTGTTTGCATCGTTTCTCCCATTAGACTGTAAGTTTCTTGAAGACAAGGGATTGTCTTTTGCCTCTTTTTTGTTTCCAGAGCTTAGCTCAGTGCCTAGGCCATAGTAGACGCTAATAAATGCTTATTGAACTGAAGACTCTTATTAACTTATAAATTTGAATTAGTTCATTATGTATCTTTATTTTAACAAGTACTAAATCATGATAGTTGTGTGTATGTGTTCGTTCTTCATTGCCGAAGAACATCCCATCAGAGAAATGATGACATGACTTGCACTTGAAACTTTGTTTTGAGTGAGGGAGGGCTCACCAACCTCACTTCTCCTCCAGAGCCATCTGAATCCAGTGAGCAAATATTCATCAGGATGACTGGAGATGACCCAGGATGAGGCAGTTGGGGTTAAGTGACTTGCCCAAGGTCACACAGTGAGTGTCAAGTGTCTGAGGTAAGATTTGAACTCAGGTTCTCCTGACTCCTGCACTGATGCTCTATCCACTGCACCACCTAGCTGCCCCTATTATGATAGTTATTGATTTGCTGAATATCTTGAGATGTAATACTGATATACCCCTTTCCTTTTATATTTTTTCATTATTTCTCTAAATATTCCTAACTTTTTGTTCTTCCAGTTGTATTTTTATTTTTTTCTAGCTCTATGAAGTAACCTTTTGATAGTTTGACTTGCATGACATTGAATTACCAAATTAATTTAGGTACTAGTATTATTTTTATTCCATTAGCTTGGCCTACCCATGAGCAATTAATATTTTTCTACTTATTTAGGACTGATTTTATTTCTGAAAAATGTCTTGTAGTCACACTGAAGTGGTTCTTATGTGTGTCTGTAGATAGGTAGACTACCAAGCATTTTATACATTCTGTAGTTATTTTGAATGCATTCTACCTTATTTTAAAACTTTTACATCTTTATCCTGTCCCCGTTTTAAAAGAATATAAGCTTGTCATCAATCTGGCCCTGATCCCTCCTTAAATCAATTATATCAAGCTTTAGACAAGATGTATAATAAGGAGGATGCATCCATTGATTCCGGTCATTTTAAGGAAATTCTTCTACCATACCCCAGTTTTTTTGCTTTTCTCATTGTGCTTTTGTTAATATGAGAATATTGGGCTTGGGAAAAACCCAAAAGGAAGAAATTATGGGGGAAATGATTTTATTATATTGCTCAGAATAAAAAATTATCATACTGTTAAATCCAACCTTATATGATAAAAGGTCATGTACATCCAGAACGTTGACTGAATCTAGTAACTCTCTAGGAATGCTGGAGATGGTTACAAGGTATTTTGGGTTTCCCCAGTCCTGGATCCACCAAAAGCATCCTTATTTTGGGTTACCACACCCAGGACTTGTGATGGGTCCACCTAAGTTCTATTTTAGGTTTCCTTCTGTTTTGGTTTCATCCACATTTTATTAAATGTTAACAGTTCTCAAAGCTATCTCAATTTATCTTGTTTTCAAGTTGCCTTCTTGGCAGCTTTGCTTACTGAGTTCTTGTGGTTCCTATTCAGATACCTTTGTTTAAGTCCTACATAATGTAAACCTTCCAGAGCCTGGACAAGAGAGACATACCTTCTTTGTGGCTTCTTCTCCTCCACCAAATGATTTAATAAATTTGTTTCTAAAGAAAGAAATAATTTTTTTTCACATTTTGGGATTTGTTCTTGTGAACAAAAGATAGTCTTTGGTGCATATGTTAAGTACTGATATTAATTATCTGTTTTCTTTGAGCATAATGTAGATTCTAATCAATTCTATTTTTGCTTTTGCTTTGCCTGAGATCATAATTGCTACTTCTGCTTTTTTGAATTGAGCTAAGACATAATAGATTTCACTTCAGTTCTTTGTGTGAATCTCTAATTTTAATGTATCTTTCTTGTAGGTCATGCATTTTGATTCTGCTTTCTCATCTATTTGGCTCTCCTTTTCTATTTTAAAGGTAAGTTCATAGAATTATGAATATCAGAGGAAGCATCATGTGATAATAGGTTTATAATATCACTTTCACTTAAGATGATTCAGAGAATCCTAAGATCATACATTTATGGATGGAAGGGACTTTCATTATATAGATGTGGAAAGTGAGGCCTCGAGGGGTTCAGTAACTTGTCCAAGCTTACACAGGTGGCAAAGTAAGAATTCTAAATCCAGTCTGCTTTCCTCCATATAGGGCTACTTCTCAAATAAGAGTTAGCATTTATATCACATATTAAAGTTTTCAAAGCACTTTACAAATTTGATCCTCACAACATCCCTGTGAGGTATGAGCTATTATATCATCTCTATTTGGCAGATTAGGTAAATGAGGTAAGCCTAGGTTAAGTTACTTGCCCATGGTCACACAACTAGTAAGCATCTAAGATAGATTTGAACCCAAATCTTCCAGGTCCAATGCTCTATCTATGCAGCCTACATGCAGTACAAGTACTGATTTGGAAAAAGAGGTCAGAAGGGACTAGAATGGATGTACTGATATCCAAGAAACATAAAAGGACCATGACAAAGGTCTTCAGGCCTTCCTGGGTACTACTTTTATATGAATACATTGACAAAAGTTGCAGAAGATGAGAAGGTACAGAAGATTAGATTCCGTACTATTGGAGGGAATATCTGAACACAGAGATCATAGTGCCACTTAAACATTAAAGTAATCATTTCAGGAGTTTGCGTTTGGACAAACCACTTATTTCCTTATCACTAAAACAAAGGGATTGAAGTAGATATCCTCTAAAGCATTTTGATCTAAATCACATCATCCCCAAATAAACATTGCCACAAGCTTTTGTCTGGCCCTTCGTATGATTAGTAGAACCACTCCCACCCCCTTTGTGTAATCTTAAATTAATCACAAGGAGACACAAAAGATTAAAAGACATTTTTTAAAAACGGATCAAAAGCAATACAAATTTAAAAAGGAAAACTGAACAACAACATGTGTTTAGGTAGAACATTTGCAACGCAATATCCTCTTCCCTAGTCAGTTTAGGTCAGTGGTGTCAAACACAGGGTTGCTGGACTCCTATAGACCACAACATTCCCTAGGAAACTAGAACCAGATTACAATTTAATTGGGAAATATTTAACAAAATAAAAATACAATAAAACACATAATATATGATTTTCATGAGGCTCACAGGGACTCTTATGTATGGTGGCCCTGTTTCTACTCGATTTTGATACCAACGATCTAGGACTCTAGGGTACCCATCACGAGCTTCTTCTCCTTTCCTCCATCAGCTCCATTCCTTTCACCTGGTTCTGTCTGGCAATACAATCCTTATCATTAATTGATCTACTATTGTCCCCAGGAGACCCTTAAGATGAAAGAATTTTTACAATTTTAAGACAATTTTCTCTTACGTTGTTTACTTGTTTTTCAGTCATGTCCAACCCTTTGTGACTCTGGCTGGGGTTTTCTTTTTTTTTTTTATTTTTATTTTTATTTTTTTAACTTTTTACATTCATTTTCACAAAATTTTGGGTTCCAATTTTTTCTCCCCTTTTTCTCCCCTCCCCCCACCCCAATACACCAAGCAATCTAATTTCCCCTATCTCCAATCTGCCCTCTCTTCTGTCATCCCTCCCTTCTCTTGCGTCTGGGGTTTTCTGGACAAGGACACCAGAGTGGCTTGCCATTTCCTTCTCCAGCTCATTTTACAGATGAAGAAACTGAGGCAAACAGGGTTAAGCACCTTGCCCAGGGTCACACAGCTTTTAAGTGTTTGAGGCCATATTTGAACTCATGAAGATGAGTCTTCCTAATTCCAGGCCTGGCATCCTATCCACTGTGCTACCTAGCTGCCTTGAAGTTAATTATATCCAGCACATATTTAGTATGGGCCAGCTGTGCCCAGCTATGCTGGCATACTCTGGGGCATTTATTACTTTTAGTCATTCTCCAGAGAGGAAGATTCAAGTTGTCCACCTGGGTGACTGACAGGACAGTGACTCAAATGAAAATGTACAATTCTTTTCCTTGGGGGCAGTACCAATGGTAATGCTCACTCTAGGGTGTGCCACCACGCCTGGTCCAAACTCTATGCACATCTATTGTTGAGTGTCTATAATCAATGAACTCACAGCCCTCATGGTCTACATCACTTATTTGCCTTCTGTTCTTTTTATTGCTAAAATTTTCTTATATTTCAAATGGTTAGAAAAATCTGTCTGTACATACTGGCTCTATTTTCTTTCCTCTTACCATCTTTTCAGTCCACTGCAATCTGACTTCTCACTTCTCAATCTCTCTCTAACGTAATTAGTTGATCAGGATCTACTAACTCCTTCCTTCCCCAGCCCAGATGATGAAACTGCAAGATGTAAGGTGGCAGTGTGATAAGACTCGTATCTAACTAGGGTTCTTTTCTCATCTCTTTGCCACTTCTAACATGACTTAGGTTAGTTTTACCCTAAAAGATGACAAAGTTACTCCTGGACAGGCACTGTACCTCTGTTGATGCACCTTCTTGGCCCTATTGATAGGGTCAAGGTCCTTCAGATTTGACAACTGTCTGGAAGCTGAGCAAATCACACAACATGTCCTGTTGACCAGAGGGATTTCCCTAATGAGTCTGGGGGAAAAGGAGGAAGCTGATTGTTGCTGTATCCTTGTTCAATATATTTTTACAAGGAATATAAAAACTCCTCCGTCAAGCTTGATTTAATTGGAGGGCTACTACTAATTGATTGGCCAAAGACTCAGCCATACCTCTGGTGGCTCTTTACAAAATAAAATATATATACTCTAGAGTATTAAATAAGAAGAGGAAACAGCTCTAAAAAGGATGAGCTTTTTGAGTAAGCTATAGAATACTTGGGAATCCATCTGCTGAGACCTACACAGGAACAATATGAACACAATTACAAAACACTCTTCATACAAATAAAGACAGATCTATTTAGTTATTTAACTGGAGAAATATTAATTGCTTATGGGTAGGCTGAGGCAATATAACAATAATGATAATACTTCCTAAAATAATTTATTTATTCAGTGCCATACCAATTAAACTTCCAAAGAATGAATTTACAGAGTTAGAAAAAATAACAAAATTCATCTAGAGGAATAAAAGGTCAAGAATACAGACTTTTAAAAACATAAAGGATCCTAGCAGCACTATACTAACATGCTATTTGGCACTGGGTAAGAAATAGAGAAGTTGATCAGGGAATGAGCACATTAATCTAGTATCTGATAAACCCAAAGATAGTAGCTATTGGGGCAAGAACTCATTCTTTGACAAAAACTGTTGGGAAAACTGGAAGGTAGTCTGGGCAGAAACTAGGCAAAGATTGACATCTCACACTATATACCAAGATAAGCTCAAAATGGCTACATGGTTTAAACACAAAGGGAGATATCATAAGCAAATTAGTGGAATAAGCAAGGAATTATTTGTTGGATCTATGGATAGGCAAGGATTTATGACTAAACAAGAAATAGAGAAGTACACAGGAAGTAAAATGGATAATTTTGATTACGTAAAATTTTAAAGTTTATGCACAAACAACCAATACAGCTAAAATGAGAAGAAAAACAGAAAACTTGGAAATAACCCTTTCAGCAAGTTTCTCTGATAAAGGCCTCATTTCTAAAATATATTTAGAAAAGAGTCCCATTTATCAGACTAAAAGTCATTCCCCAATTATTAAAGGTTAAAGGATCAGTTTTCAGAAAAAGAAATACAGGTAACCAAAACCATGTAAAAATGCTTGAAATTGATAATAATTAAAAAAACAAAATTTAAACAACTTGGAAGTGCCATCTCATAATCCATCAGATTGGAAAAAGAGAATGACAGATACTGGAGAAGATGTGGGAAAATAGATATATTAATGCACTGTTGGTGGAACTGTGAACTTCTCTAGCCATTTTGGAAAGCAATATGGAACTATGGCTAAAAAGCTATGAAACTGTACATACCCTTTGACCCAGTGACACTTAGTCTATACCTCAAAGAGGTCAAAAAAGATGAAAAGGTCCCATATATTAAAAAAAACTTGTAGCAGGTTTTTTTGTTTGTTTGTCTGTTTGTTTTTTTGTGGTAGCAAAACATTGGAAACTAAGGGGATTATCCATCAATTGGGGAACGGTTGAACAAATTATGGTAAATGAATGTGATGTACCGCAAGAAATGATGAAGGGAAGGTTTCAGAAAAACCAGGGAAGACTTGAATAGACTCATGCAAACTGAGGAGAGCAGAACCAGAACAATTTATACAGTAATGGCAATATTATCAAGATAATCAACTTTGGAAGATCGATCAACACAGGACCAAACAGTTCCAAAAGACTCATGATACTATCTAGCTCCAAAAAGAGAACTGATGGACTTAGCAGATAGAAGAATATTTCCATTTCTTTCGTTTTGGGGGGAAGGTAGATATTGTAGATATGTTTTGTATGTCTATAAATATCTGCAATGGGTTTTACTTTTCTTGCTTTCTCAATGGTGTATGAGAATTTGCAACAGAATATAAAATTGAATTAAGAAAAAAAAACCCTATAGGTGGTGCAGAATGAGACACGCACTTTTGGACAGGAACTATTTAGGAAATTTGTTTTGCCTGACTGTGCACATTTGTCGCAAGGGCTTTGTTTTTCTTCGTCTTTTCAGTGTGGGAGAGTGAGAGGGGAAGAAAATGAGTGCCTTTTAGTTGAAAATTTAAATTAAAAACAAACAGAAAGAAAAACCTACAGGTAACGGGTAAAATGGGACGTTTTCTGGAAGGTATGCTTAGTATCAGTTTGGGACACGGCCAAAATAAGAATTGGTTTTGTTTAACTGCACACACTTGTTGCCACGTGGGAGGGAGAGAAAACCAGGAGAGCTAGCTGCACAGCTAGGTCGGATTAAAAACAAGCGGCCGCCCGCGGGCGAAGAGCGAGGCCGGCCCCGGAGCGCCCGGCCCCGGAGCGCCCCGCCCGGCGGACTTACCCTTAGCAGCCGCCGCGCTCACGCTGTTTTCACGTGGCCAAGGGGGAGCCATTATTTTGCCTAACTGTGCGTATTTGTGCCAGGACTTTTTTCTCCCTGCCCTGGCGAGAGAAAACAGAGCCTGTAAAGGCAGCATGAAAACCGGCCCGTGACAGACGGGTTCCTAACGAACTTACTACGCAGGTCAGAACCGCGCGAGCTCAGCGCCCCGTGGTGTTAACAAGAGACTGCGGCAAAAGGAGAACCTGCGGCCTACTAAAGTTGGGTTTTTTTCTCCTTACGCATGTCAACGGCTTTAAGGCTTACGGTGTAGGTCAATAAAATCGGGGTTTTTCCGCTTGGTTTCCATCACTTTGCACAGTCTTGCAATTCCAGAAAACCGCGTGCCCAGGCTCGGTGCCCCGGGAGAGCTGCGCTGAGGAGGGGCCGGGGTTCGGAGGCCAGGCCTGGTACGCGGCCTCCGACCAGAGAGGGCGCTGTGGCAGCGGGGCTGCCGGGCCTAACCCGGCTCCGCGAGGGCCCCGGGGATGGGGATGGGGATGGGGGTGGGGCGGAGGCGGCGGCGGAGGAGGCCGCGCGGGAGGAGGCGGAGCCTCGGGGCCAGCGTGACCGCCGGGTGTACCTCCCCGCCCAGCTCGGAACCTGAGGCTTCGCAGCTTGGCTACCTCCTTCCCGCGCCGCGGTTCCCCGCAGCAGCCCCCATGGCCCCGTCCCGGCTGCAGCTCGGCATCCGCACCGCCTACGCGGCAGTGGGCTGCGTGATGGGCCTCTCCGCCTTCCTCGTCTGGACCTTCGTTTTCCCCCAGCCCGGGACCGCCGCTATGGGGGGCCTCGCAGGTACCCGACGGGGCGGGCGGGCGGGCCGGGGATGGTGACCCTTGCTCGGCCTGAAGCTCTTCGCTCCCCCGAGGCGGAAGCCCTCCCCCTTCCGCCCCGATGAAGGATGGAGGTCATCTTCCTCCGCTCCTCCGAGGCACCCGAGACCCTTGGGGCCTCGTGGGAGGGCTCATTTGCATACATCTGCATAGCTGAGCCGGCTCGCGCCCTGACCCTTGGGATCTCGCTCCCCCGCCTCCTCCTGCGCTTGGATGAGCCGGACCCGCCCGGTGCAGCAGGTCTCCGGCCTTGGCCGCCACTCCATCCCATGCCCGCCTCTAACAGCCGCTCTTAGCTAACCGGGAATCCCTAGGCCTAACCGAAGTGGCGCCTCTTCCTCACCTGGCTTTGCGTGCCCCGCGCAAATGCTGTCCATTCACATGTGGAACTGCCGTTTGGGGTCCCAGGTACCCTAAGAGATAGTGACGGGAAACTGCCCAACTGGGTCCTCTCCCGGGCTGCTGCGGGGAGGGGGGAATTAAGCAAGCTCTTTATGGGTTTGGAAATGCCCCTGGGGAGCCCCCGCGCTTGGGGTTGTCTGTCCGTTTGGTGTTGCCCAAGAGCGTGCTAGGGAGCCTTCCTCGGACCCCAGGGGAACGCGGTGCTGCCTTCCCTCGGGAGCACTGGTCGTCTCTGTTGACCTTGCTTCTTGAGGGGGGGGGCAGCGGGGGTGGTGCCCTGGAGTGGCAGAGGTAGGACGCCCAGCGGCCCCTTTGATGTGTAACGTTGGGCAGCTGGCTGCACCATTATTCGGAAAGGAGGACAGCATCTGTGGGAAGGCGCTTTGAACCTTGTGAATCATAACCTTGCTTACGAATACTCAGGTAGCTCTGCCTGACAGGTCTGAGTGTCAGTCTAATGAAAATGCGCCCTGAACTTTTCCCCTTTGCCCCTCCATGGGATCTGCAGCTTGATGCCAAAGAGTTGCAACAGAGATCAACCGCAGGGTGGTGAGAGCTAAGGGAAGGAAACCAGGCTCTAGCAATAGAGCAGGATCTGTAAATGTATCCTCCTCTCATCCCTTTAGAAAGGGCCTGATGGACAAGAAACTAAAATCAGACCTTAAGCAAGTCACTTAACTTCTAGATGATGTCTGAGGTTCCTTCTTATGATGTAATTCTGATACCCACTCTCTTATATTTTTAATATCTCCATATCTACGGAAAAGAGCCACTAGTTTGTACCTTTTGCTCAAGTCATAAAAGGCAGAAGTGGGACCCTAGAAAAGCTTTGACTCTGCCAGGAGATGAGTCTTTGGGACTATAAAGCCTACCTTAATGTTATAGGTTTTTGCCAGTATTTCTAGTGACACATAATTGAGCACTGGCAGAAGAAGCTGCTTCTTGATAGTATTTGTCCCTCTTTGTCTTCTAGATATTAGAACCATAAGGATCAGGGCAACCTTTGGGTCAGCTTTTGAACAAAAAAAATTACATAGTAGGTCACATGGCTTCTGACCACTTATCCCCAAGATGCTGAGTCATAGGAGAGAAGCTCCAGCTTTTTTTCTCCTCCCTCCCTAGAGGAATATGTCCAGTGGTGCTGGCATGTGAAGCCTTCTGGGCATGATACCAGAAAGCAAGGAGGGACGCATGCCAGACATCATAGTAGCGGAAGGAGTTAGTTCCTGAGCTAGGTGGCACTGACCAAAAAGGATACAGCAGGAGTGAAGGGCCAGGGCCCATTTTGGGGGGCTTGCTTCAAATCTCTAGGCAGAAAACATACTGAAGTATGGTTTTGTTTAGAAAGAAAAAAAGTCAAGTTCTCTAACATTAAAAAAAAGAATAAAAATTTACAGATGACCCTTTGAATCTAATGTATTGGGGGCTAGACTTGGCAGTGCTATGTGACTCTGGGCCACATCTTCCCCACCAGGGGCACTGGAGGGCAGTGGTTCTGGAAGAATATGATGTGCCAAGTTTGTTGCTGGGGTTCTATTTTGATGCCCAACATCAGATCTCTATTGAGTCAGATGTGTGGTTAACTAATGCTTCCCACTGATCAACCTATTTTGTGAGGATAATTTGACAGTTACCATGTTTTCCCTTATGCACACAGCTTTTCTGTACATATGTATATGACTAGGATGGGCATTTTTACCTGTGATGCAATAGGGACTCTTGTGGAAGTTTTCTCACTCAGGTGAAGTGGAGCATTTAGGGAGGGGGAAATACTGATGGCATCTGTCTCTTTTTATGTTGACTTGTGCCTAGTATATACTTCCACAATGCCCCTTTAAGACATGGGTGCTGGGCAGGCTGCAGAGGAGGTGGGTGTCATCTTCTTTCCTCTTTCCCCCTCTTTTATGTAAGTTCATGCTCCATGACCTCCATGATCAGCATCTCCATTAGTCCCTTACTTAGCAATTTCTAGTTCCCAAAACTGCTGAGTCATGGGAGAACAGCTCTCATGGCCTCCCAGGCTCTCTAGCCTCTGCTGAAAAACTTGGAGTTGTTGACTGGATTCTTTGTTTGGAATCATGTGCTTTGTGAATCCCTTCTGACCATGAAGGAGAATATCCCTGAAACGGTGATCCATTGAAACCCGAATAATATTCTTTTCGTGAAACAGTGTTAATGGCATGGTGGAGGTCTGAGTCTAGTCCGAGTTTCAATGATAATAACTCTTATACTTCCTCTTCCCTGGCCTTCTCTGCATCTCGTGCTTCTTTCTGGCAGTAGAGGGATACTTATTTGTGTCCTTGGCTACTGACTGACCTAGTGACTAGAACTTCCTTCCCTAAAGGTACTAAAACTATGGGACTCTAGTAACCTGGATGGCTCTGCCAAGAGCTTGCAGCTAGCCTGCCCTCTTTTCCTCTATATTTTAAAATTATTTTAATAATTTTTACATAATTTATAATAATTTAAATTAATATTTGCTCATAATAATGAGCAAATGTCAACAAATATGAACATTTCACTATGCAAAGAAAAACAAAAATGTGGATTGTATATGAAACTTCTGTTATGTAAATTTTTAAAAATTATGTATGGTTTATTTTTTGGTATAATTCGAGTTAAATATGGTAATTTCAGCACCACCTTGCTTGTTTGTCTCCTGAACTTTATTCTATTGTCTTCTGTTTTTTTAATGATTCATTGACTTCTCTTTTTTGTCAGTATCACTCTCACTCCTTTTCCACTCTTTCCACTACCTCCCAACACAAAGGAAAATAAAAGACCTCCCTTGTAACAAATTCACCTTTTAGCTGTCTGTGGAAATGCATTTTTCATTCAGCACCTTAACTCCATCTCACCTCTTTTACATCCGTCTTCTGGAATCAAGATTGGTTATGGAATTGATCCAGAGTTCTTAAGTCTTTCACAGCTGTTTTTCTTTACAGTATTGTAGTTACTGTATAAAATTTTCTTTCCCCATGTCTTTGATGACTACAGAACCCTGGGGCCTTGATCACATTCACAGTATTGTTGCTGAGCAGCTGGCACTGCCTGGCACGGAATAATCCTGTTGTGTTGGCCTGGTGGCTACTGTCATCCTAGGGAAAATGCTTCCCCAGGCCCTGAAGGACAGGTTCAGAGAAAGGTGGTGGCAGTGTTTGTGGACACAGGTTCATTTTTCTTTCCCAAATTCTAATCCTAGGGGTCTCTTTAGGAGTTTCTTAAGAGAAGCCCTGTAAGATATATGGCCTGAACTATTTAGACTTGTCTCTTCTAATCATGGAGAAACTTATTTGACAGCATGAAGTCAGGAAATTTAGTGAGAGCTTCTCATGAGCTGTGTGTGTGTGTGTGTGTGTGTGTGTGTGTGTGTGTGTGTGTGTGTATGTATTAGAGCTGAGAAGTGGGTTCTTAGAGGGAGTAGGGATTTCTGGTTTCTGTCCCACAAGTGTGATGGTCAGTAATGAGGCCCCTACAGGAGTAGGTACTGGTGTTAGGAGTACTTTTCCTGCTTGGGAATAAAGCATTGGTAGAGGTACCTGAAGGGAAGGGAAAAAGTGTGAGGTCCCAAGGGGACTGGGACAGAAAAGGGAGAAGCACTTAGCCACATAGCTACAGGGTCTCCTAATCTGCTTAAGTTCCAGGGCTTTCCTCTTTCAGAGATAGTGAGGCTAAAGGGGCTTGTCTCCTGCCACTTCAGGTAGCAGGAGTTGTCTTGACTATTCAAGACATACAAGAAGACCTTCAAGAATACCTCCTGCCCGTACAGGGCTACCTACGGATCTGTGGTCTTAAGCTTCCTGTAAGGAGGGCCAGGCTGACACTGTGCCCCTTCTCCAGGTGTTCTGGCGCTCTGGACTCTGACGACACATGTGATGTACATACAGGATTACTGGCGCACCTGGCTCAAGGGCCTTCGATGCTTTCTCCTTGTGGGCATCTTCTTCTCCACTGTCTCCATCACGGCATTCTGCACCTTCCTTGTCCTGGCCATCACTAGGCATCACGGTGAGGGCTTGGAGTCTGGGAGGGTATGCAACTGGAGCAAAATGGGTACAGAGGAGTGGTCAAATAGGAGGAACACTATACAACCAGACTCAAGACAAACCATGTGTCAAGCAGTCATAGTGTTTGTGGTACCCCTTGACCAGGTAAAAACTGAATGCAGAGAATTGACAAGTTTGTCATGAGCTTGGAACACATTATATTCTCCTGAGGTTTTTGGGGTGTGGTGGTTCTGCAGTATATTCATGCACACTTATGTACTAAGTTCAGGTCTGCAGCACATAGGCTTGTGCCCTTGATGCAATCCAGTGCTAGAAAACAAGGTTTGGGATAAATATAATATAGGATGACTCAAGCATGCTAACCCCAGACTTAAGGATAAAGAGCTATGCCTGGCCAGTCTCAGATCCATCTTTCAGAAGCCCTGATCCTCTTTAGTCTCCCAATCTCTCTGTAACACTTTGTCCCTACCCTCTTTGTCTGTACCAGAAAATACTCATCAGATTTGGGTCTTCCTGTTGGGTTTGTTCCAAGACATAAAGGGCTTCATGCAACAGGATTTGGGGAGGGATCGTACATTGCCCTGTGTACAATGGCTTCCCTTTTCTTGAGTATTGATAGACAAAGCAGCATTACGAGACAGGACCTGAAGTCATCTTTGGGTCTTTTATAACCATCCTTTCCTTGCTTTCTGCAGGCTTGACAGATCCCACCAGCTATTACCTCTCCTGTGTGTGGAGCTTCATCTCCTTCAAATGGTCCTTCTTGCTCAGCATATACGCCCACCGCTACCGAGCTGACTTTGCTGACATCAGCATCCTCAGTGACTTCTGACCTTGACTACTTCTCCTCCCCAATGGGGTGGTTCTTAGTGACTGGGCTCAACCTCTGAGAAGCAGAGCTGTTAGTTCTGTGCTCCTTCTATTGAGGGGCTCAGGAACCATGACAGACAATGTGCTGGTGGTGGTGGTTGGGGGAGGGTCTCCCAGGACACTTTTCCTCACGATGTGAGTCTTATTTCTTTTTTAAGGTCCCAGTGTGGGAAGGCCTTGCCACCCTGGCCTGTCTAGGGAGGGAATGCTTTGTACTTTTTCATATGGATCTATTTTCTTATCATAAGGTAAGCCCTTCATAAGTGGGGAATGAAGCAACAGGGTTAGAAGAAGGAGGCTGCAGATTTGTGCTGGGGGCAAGACAGTGGCTTAGGAAAACACCAGGAGATGGGCACAGGGAGGTAGTTTAGGTGCTTCTGTCACCAAGCTCAAAGAAGTCCTCTCCTGTTACTTTTTCTTAGGGCAGGACTGGGCCTGAAGGAGATTTTGTTAATGAGGCTATGGGGAATCCTGAGAGGAGACTTCCCAGCTTCCCCTATTCCCTGTCCCCAGAAAGAGCCTACATTTGGCTTTACTCTTTCCCTGTGTCTTGGGGAGTGGAGAAAAGGGTGTTTTCCTTCTTTTAGCCTCCTATAGGGTTTTCCCCTCTCTAGGGACCCTGGTTTAGGCAGTAATCCTGCAGCCCAAGGCAGTGCTCTCTTGGGAAACCTGAATGGGCACAGATGTATTGGCAAACGCTAGGGGCAGTTGCCCCTGTAAGAGATTTGGGATGATGGCAAAATAGCTCAGTCTGAGAGGGATGTTTCTTCCAGGTCTACCCACATGTGCACATACTCCCTTATACCCTCATCTGTTCCCCATCCAATCCTACCTAGGTCACTTTCCTGGGGCTGAAGTTAGGGCAGGGGAAGATGTACAGTGTTAGAGAAGAGAGAGGAGGCTTTGGACACTGCGTTGGGGCTAAACCACTAAGCTGGAATTCTCCCCCAGCCTAACACAGGTCCCTTGCTTTCTTTCCTTCCCCTAGTGCTTTTATCTTTTTTCCCTACTTTGGGACAAAATATCTGCTTTCTAATGCTATGCCTTGCCCCGGGGCCCCTCAGCTCTAAGGGTCTGCTGTTACATTTTTGTATCGTACTGGCATTGTGCATGCTTCAGTTTTTAGCTCTTTCCTCCCCACTTCTCCAACTAGTTCTTGTGCCCACCCCAGCCTGTCATGTCCATGTCACTGTCACTAACAAAAATACAACAGCTGCTTTATCACTAAATGGCCTCTGGGTGTCACTTGTGTGTTGGACAGTTCCAGAGGGGACTTGAGGGTAATACAGAATAAAGGGCCTGCCAGCTCTCTGCCCTCAGGACAAAGGGATGGAGCCATCAGAGGCTAGGGACTTATCCTTATCCCCTCATCGATCCTTATCCGTTGCCAAGCAGAGGGAGAATCAGGCAAGGACATTTATGGCTTTGGGCGGTACGGTGAATAGGGCATTGAATCTGGAGTCAGGAAGACCTGAGTTCAGTTCTGCTTCATTCACCTCCAAGCTGTGGGACGAAGTCACTTAACTTCTTCCTCATTTGTAGATTGGGGATGATGATACTACCCTCCTCTGAGGTCCGTTGTGAGAGTAAGATGAGATACTATTTGTAAACCTTAAAATGCTCTACAAATGTATTATTACTCTTAGTAGAAGGGGAAGAGAGGCAGCATTTATTAAGCACCTATTATGTATCAAATACGAATCTCATTTGATCATGACAACAATCCTGGGAGGCAGCTGCTATTATCCCCATTTTACAGATAAGGAAACGAGGCCCCACAGCTATTGAGTATCTGAAGCTGGGTTATAACTCAGGTCTTCCTGGCTCCAGGCCTAGCACTCTATCCACTGCTCCATGGAGCTGCCTATATCATGATGATAATATACATTATTTTATACATTATTAACATACTTTACTGTAGACATTATTAAATTTTAATATATTATTAGGACTCAGGCAGTCTGGGCTGTCATGGTTCCCATTATTTGTTCTTCGTTCCCAAGGGCCCAGAAACAAAAGGGAAAAGAAGAAAGAACTGGGGTCTTTAGAGGAAGGCGCTCTGCCTCCCCTTCTCCCCTCCCCAGCAAGGTTATGTGCAGTCAGGAGTGACAGGCAGCAGAGCTAACTTTGTAACTTACTGTCCCCCCGACTAGGCGGGTGCCCCACAGGGCTGACCCATGGTGACTTGCAGCCTTTACTTAAGGCAGTGAGCTTCCAAGAGTTTCTGCCTTACCAGTTTTTTCTTTGTACTTAAGACACATAATAAGCACATAAATAACCAGCCTCTCCCTAACACTGTACCCGGTATACAGAATAATGTCTGGTCAACCATGTACACGACACAGGGGAAGTGCTAATGTCTCCAGATTATGGAGAATCTACTTTTCTGGGGCACAAGTGGACCAAACACCAGTTTTTAGAAATGGAAGTTTTGGGTTCAAATTCTGGTTCTGCCCCCTGTGTGACATTGGGAAAGTCATTTAACTTCTAGGCTTCTGTTCCCTCACCTATAAAATGAAAGGGCTAGGTGTGGGTTGAAAAGAGTGGCCAGGATTCCCTTCAGACAGATGGGCTGGCACTGGCATCCACAGATGGGGGGAGGTGGAGTGGAAGGGAGGTACTGATTAAGCAAAGCCTGTTACCAACCTGGGGATTTCCAGAAAAGGCAAGGATGGATGAAGAACAAGGCCAAGAATTGCTACCACATCTCCAGACTGCCTTTCCTCTTCTGCGTTGTCTGACCTAGATCTGCATTCCCATGTACATATTCACACTTGTGAGAATAGGCACACCTATGTACTTTATGTATGTCACGTGCACACACATCAATTCGCCACTAGGAAATCTTTCTCTTACGCAGTTTTAAAGCAAATAAACATTTATTCAGATTTTTCTTTTTCTTTCTTTTTTCTTAAACAAAAACATGCACATACACTGGAGTTTTATGGAGGAGACATACATGCGCACACACAAATACTTCTGGCCCCAAGCTGGAGCTAGGAAGCCCCTGTGCTGAGGTCCCCAGGAGCAGCCCTTGTCACTGGCCCACATCTTTACCTCACCTCCTTCCCTTTAGCTAAGGCAGCTCTATGTGGGGACAGGGAATGCAAGCCTTAGGATGGGAAAGCTAAGGCTCCCTCTAAGTTATGTTGTATCCCAGAGAGAAGATAAGGAAGTTGGCACCATCTGCTTGGGGGAGCAATGGGGTGGGGGAGAGGGATAGCTTGCTCACTCCCCAGGATACTGAGATGGTTCAATCCAGGTATTGCACAATGCAGGCACTGAAGATGAGGGTGGGGTGGAGAATTGTCTAGCAACTCTTACCAGATTGTGCTATGTCCTAGTGCCTGGCAAGGGCATCCCTGAAAGCCCAGTAAGTTTGGGGGAGTAAGAGAGAGGGACTAGAGAGATGACAGGATATCTAATCATGCACAGGGAAGAGGAGACCCCTGGAGGCCTCATAATGGACCTGTCTTCTCTCAAGCTCAACAAGGATTGAGATTTCACATTTCCATACAGACCTTGAGGCTGTGTGGTAGAGGGGCTGGGGTGCCTGGGGTGGAGACAGTGGTTGGGGTGGGTTGAGACATGGGAGTCAAGGCTCTTTCAGACTCCTGGAGAAAAGTGGTCTGCTGTGGGCCAGAGGTCCTAGTAGGCCATACTCCAGAGGGCTAGAGGAATCTGCCCTTGGAGAGGTCCAGGGGTGGGGCAGTGGCTCAGCACCACTCCCTTATCTCTCTAACTTAGTTCCTTTCTGGAGACTTTTCCCTGTTCCACTCCCTAGGGCTGAGGGATCCTCCCAAATTCTCTGGGGTGACTGTCAGGGAGGAGCAGGGCTGGCAGGCATCTGACCAGGACCCTTACAATCTGAAGCCTCAAGGGCTAGATACGGTGGTCATTGGTTAGAAGATCTAGGTCTGAAGGGCAGGAGTGGATGTGGATTGGTTTGTCCTGAAGCCTTAGAGATTCATAGGCTCCTCCTCTTCCTCCATCAGCTGCTCTGAGGGCCTGGTTTGGGAGGGAGAAGAGGCAGAAATTGGCTAGAGTTGAGAAACTCAGGGAAGACTGAGATGAGTGGGAGACCCTGCCATCTCTGGGTTAGGCACTGAGAACAGAAGGAGAAAAGCTAGCAAGGTTAGGACTGATGGGGAAAGAATACTGGAGGGCTGCGAATAATACAGATTCCAAAATCCAGACTAAAGAGGCTTTGGTGGTATGGAGTAGGGCAGTTACCTCTTTTCTGCCAGGATGCCCACGGAGAGTGAGGCCAATGCTGACACTGTCTCTACTTCTTCTGTGTCAGCCATTGCCACGGAGGGGACCCAAGAATCTGGACTGGAGGCCAACCATTGCATCGAACCCCAATACTTACCTGAAATAAGAAGCTAAGATTCAAGATTGATTCAACACACCCTGATCATGAGTATGGAAACATCCCCAGGGCCTGGGTGTCTTGAGTTCAGCAGACAAGGTCCGCAGATTCTGATACTGACATAAGCTAGTCCTCAGGCCATTCTTTCCTCCCCTTAAACTTCACATGTGCACCCATTTTGCACTGCTTCCCAGCTCCCAGATTAGATTTGCAATGAAAACCTAAGAAACTACGAAGAAAAGCATGGGCATAGGTTTAGGGGCTGATGGAATAGCAAATGCCAGTGTGGAAAGGTGTGAGGAATTGAGAAGGGATCAGTTCTTAACAGACAAGTGACAAATATGACCTGGGGTGTTGTGCCTGTTCAGCCCAATGGATTCAAAGGGGCTCCCATAGCCTTTGCAGCTTCAGGCCTGGAACTCATTATATAAATCTGTCCAGGACATGCTTTCCCAAAGCCCTTTATACTGCCGCTAAGAAGCCTGCCTTGTTGCCCTATGCCCACCCTTTTCTAGGACTTCCTAAAAGCAGCAATGGGTCAGCTTGTAGACTTCAATACCTGTAGTACAGGTTTGGGAAATATGTTGGAAGAGTGGATTGGTCCTTAACTCTTCAAATGCACACATTCCACACACCTGGAGTCCCAAGAACCTTTATATATCAATTCCCAAGTCAGGCAGGACCTCGGACCCTTGTTAACAGGTCTAAGCTCTGGCTAACTGACATAATAGTACTTAACCACTGGAAGCATAGGAAAGCCTCCTGGTAGTCCTAATTTGAAAGAATGAGTAGACCACACCATTATTTTTGGATAGCTTTGGGGGAACCTTACACTTGTTCCATTGTGTAGTGCCTACAGCCCTAGCAATGCACCCATGGAATGGGTCCCTGTGTGAGAAAGTTCATTTTATGCCCTCTTTGACCTTCTTAGAGGGTTGTCCTATCATTCCTTTACTCACTGTGCACCCGGATCACAGCTTCCAGGGATCGAATAGCATTTAAGTTGGGTTTCTGTTTCCAGCTCTCCTCAGAAAGAGGATCCACCTACAGGACATGTACATACCAATCATCTACAAGGCCCAGATACCTTACCCTCCCCATACCTAGGGCCTCCTGGGTTCTTGGCCTTGACCTGGACTGCACATACAGTCCCCTTTCAGATTCCAGTCACCCCCAGTTCTTTGCTGTAAGAACCTTTTCTCCTCTGCTCCAATAGGGTATGGAGAAGTGTCTCACCTTGTTCCCTAACAGGGCAGTCACACAGGCTTCAGAGGCATCACAAATGGCTGTGAGATCATGGCCACCCTCCAAGGCCAAAACTACTGCTCCTCCTGCCAAGCTCATCAGTTGCTGTGTCATGTACCCAAAACCTGGGATAGGAATGGATGGGGAAATGGAAGCAGAGGCTTCTTCTGCCTTTGTCTCTTGCCACTGCCTTGGGGCCCCTTTGTTCTCTAGGATGTCTCCCATCTATGACTGCCCCCCAGGGCCAAGCTGGCTCCCCCAACCTTGTGACTATCTCCTAAGAGCTGCCCGTTCAGCCTGGGACACACATCTTTGGGAAATAGCTTTATTGCTGACTTGTTTCAACTGCTAGATTGTGACCTGGATCCCTAGAGATTTGGGCAGTGTCTAGTGCTCATAGTTCAACAGAATGACTAGACAAGATGAAATGGTAAGAATAGGTCTTGGTTAACAGGTCACTGGGATGCTAGGGGAACTTGGCCCTAAAATTTCCCCTAACCTTTAAAGTGACAAATTTATCATGCCTCCTAGGCACAGGCTGATCAAGGTCATATCCCTTCTCCCATCTCCCACTTTTTCTGTTTAAGTCTTAGATGAACAGAATCTCTTCCCAGTCTAGAGGTTAGTCACCCCTTAAGAATCTTCTTACACTTGGCAGAGACATGGTAGCCTCCCAGAGGTGGGGGATGGCCATCTGCAGCATCAAACCCAGCTGACACCAGGACCAGATCAGGAGAGAATTCTCGGGCGATAGGCATCACAACTGTTCTGTGGGGGCACATCATATTCTCAGGGGCCATTTGGGGAAGGGTGATCTTGGGGTGCAAAAGGGGACATTACTGGGGCAAAGGGCAACCTGGAGCCTCAGAACCCAAGTGACCAGGACCATGGGTCCTGAGGAAATCAGGACTGGCACTCATCATCCCTGGACTCAGTATGGAGAAGTTCATACAAATATTAGATTCTGCCAACTGAGAAAACAAGTCCAAAGCTTTTGAGGGTCTGTTTTCCTTCCCAATCTCCCACTGTCAGGTTGTCCAAATATGTCTTTCTGCCTTTACTAAGCCTGGCCTTTCCTACTCTTAAATAGATTTTGTTTTTATTTAGGCATTACTGGAGCCTTTTATAATGTGCTAAATTCTCCAGTCCTTCACAAAGCTGTTTTGGACTAACCCTACCCAGCTCTAACAGACAGCTCTTAATTTCCATGTGAGGAAACTGAGGCTGAGAACTTAACGGACTTGCTCAGAATCATACGATTACTAAGTGTCTGAGGCAGAATTTGAATTTGGGCCTCCTGACTCTAGGTTTAGCACTCCATCCTCTGGACCCTCCAGCTGTCTCCATACAGTGATTAATCAATAGATGGCTGACTGCCTGTCTAACCTGGAGCAGTTGGAGGAAAAGGCAAGAGAGGAGGTCTATTTCAACCTGTTTATTTGATTTCCCAAACTCCCTCAGAAATCCTGTCACTGAATACTGACCTGAAGGCTGCCAGGTATTCAGGGTCTCCCATGGGTGGGTCAAGGCCTCCAGCCCAGGCAACATTGATATTGAAGCCTTCTCCATTGCCAGCCCCGACCTGTAACACAGGGAGAAGAAAGATGAAAGAAATCAAAGGGATATCAGAGACTCTCGTCTAGCTTAATTCTCTCAAAGAAAACTAAGGTCAATTAGTGGCAGAGCTGGGACTAGAACTCAGGTCCCCTGGTTTTCAGTCTAGGCTCCTGCCAAGCCATTCATGTTATAGACTCTTTAAGCAAAGGATCAATGCTCACATCCACTACCTCAAGAAGGGAAATATCAAACTCTTTGCTGTCTCTGACTCCTCACTCTCACTCCTCATATCCCATCAGTTGCCAATTTCTATCATTTCTACCTTATGAGCATCTCGTTAATACACCCCTTTCTCTCCTGAAACAGCCACTATCCTCTACCAGGCCCTCATGCCTGGACCGCTGCAGTAGCCTGCTGGCCCACAGTCAAGTCCATCCTCTAATCAGTTACCCAAGTGATCTTCCTCAGGTCTGACTAGATCCTCCCTTTACCCCCATTTGACAAATTCCACTGGCTCCCTATTATCTTCAGGATTGAACAAAAAGCCCTGTTTGATTTTTTTAAAGCCAGTCATAGTCTAGTGCCTTCCTATCTTTCCAGTATTCTTAATTAAATCCCCTCCATGTACTTTGCAGTCCCATGACACTGGCCTCCTTCCTCTTCCTCATACAAGATACTCCAACTCCTGACTCAATATTTTCACTAGCTATTCCTCATCTCCAACTTCTGGCTTCCTTAATTTTAAAGTCCCATCTTCTGGGAGAAATATGTCCTGGTCCTCTGTTATCCTAGTATCTTTCCTATATTATCTCCAATATTTCTTGTCTATATCTTGTTTATGTACAGTCTGCACCATTAGTCTGGGAACTTCTTGGCAGCAGGGACATTGTTTTGCCTTTTTTCTACCTCCAGTGTTTAGCATAGTGACTGGTACATAGTAGGCACTTAATAAATAATTTTTGACTTGTCACTGACTTGGTAAAGATCCAGAAGAGTAAGTAGTAAGCGAGAATGGAGGGTACTTTTGTTCCTCTGTTGACATTACCTTCCTTTATGGCTAGCTTTATTAAATATTCCTGTTCCTGAAGAATGGCAAGTAAAATGAACATCTTTACTATAGTAGGGCAGCAGCTTGTGACTTAAAGAAATCCTGGGGGAAAGGTAGGTGGTACAGTGGCCCTGGAATTAAGTTCAAAGCTGGTATTAGACACTTAACGAGCTGAGCTATGTGACTCTGGGCAAGTGAACCCCAATTGGAAAGGAAATAAAAAGATGAGAGAAAAAGAGAAAGGGAAGGAAGGAAGGAAGGGAGGAAGGGAGGGAGGGAAGGAGGGAGGGAGGGAAGGAGGGAGGGAGGGAGGGAGGGAGGGAAAGAAGAAAAAAAAAATCCTGAAGGGATGACATGAACTTTGGTGGCAAGAACACTGGAACACTGAGCTTGATGTGAGATGATCTGGCTTTGAGTCTTGATTGCTACTCCGTGATTTTGGGCAAATCATATTTGGGCTACAGTTTCCTCAAATTTAAGATGAGGAGATTGGACTAGATGATCTCGAAGATCCCTTCTGATGCTAATATCTTGTGGTTCCGTGTAATTTGTTTTGTGTGACATAATAAAATCTGATGATAGAAACAGACACCTTCCTAATCTGTCAGATTCTGATTTTTGCATTTTGAGTTTTCTCAAAGTAGAACATTTCCATATTAAGTTGTGATAGGTGCCAGTGACATAGGCCTGTTCCTTCCCTTGAAGCAGCTCTCCAAATTAGGGAGATAACTCAATGACACCATTTCCTTTGAGTGATGAAACTGGGGAGGGAGCAGCCCAAGCAGTACAGATAAACCTCTGAAGAATCAGAATCAGACAGTAGAGAGGGAATAAAATCCCACGCACATCTGGAAAGAGAATGCCTCTGATCCAAAGATGAGAGTGTTATATACTCAGCTTCCAATAGCTGCCAATTGATAACTTTCAAACTTTTCTACCCCTCCCCCCCAACACCCACCAGATGGCCACTTCTCATCTTTTACCAAAAAAACCAAGGAATCCACTATGGGTTTCTTCTTACTTACCTTACCCTTCAAAACTTTCTTGCACCATTTCTCATCTAGCCTCCTTTGTTCTAGTCTCTGAGGAAGAGGTAGTTTTTCTCGTTGCTAAGGCCAACCCCACTACTTGTGCCTTTGATCCCATCCATCCCCTTCTTCTCTGAGAGCTTGCCCCTTTTATCAGGCCTTCAGTTCCTTCTAATCCACCAGCACCTTTCCTCCTAAGTTTTCTCCTTGCTTTAAAAGTCTTTCACTTGACCCTGCTATGGCCTTGAGCTGTGGTCCTATATATCTCCACTTCCTTTCACCTGTTCTTTAAACTTAAGCCATTTCTAAAGTTATCTAATCTTTAACATTATCTAACATTATCTAAGGTTATCGCTGTCCTTCTAGCCACCCAGTTTCACAACCTTGGAATTATCTTTCACTCTTTCCTTTCCCTCATTCTGCATATTCAATCAGTTACCAAGACTGGATGATTCTTCATAATCTGTCTCCACTCAGATCACTACTACCCTAGTTCAGGCTCTCATCACATCTTGCCTCGAATATTGCAATAATCTTCTAGTTGGGGTCCACTGTCTCCACCTTTTGTAATTCATCTTCCACACAACTACTAAAACAACAAATCTAAAACACAGATCTGACTATATCGCTCTCTTGCTCAAAAAAACACTCCTTAACCTTGCAATTGAAACCCTTCATAGTCTGGTTTCTATTTACCTTCCCATACTTATTTCCAATTACTCCACTTCGTATATGATACATTCCAGTCAACCTGGAATACTAGCCATTTCTTGAACTCAACATTACATTTCCCACCTCGGTGTCTTTGCAGACTCATGTCTCTGATGGGAAGACAGACATTCTCTCCTCACTGTCTCTCGTAGAATCCCTAGCTTCCTTCAAGGTTTAGTTTAGGTGCCAACTCCTAATCAAAACTCTTCCTAATCCCCCCATCTGTGCTCTCTCCTACCTCAAATAACCTTGGATTTATTTGTGCATATGTTGTATCCAATTAGAATAACAGCTTGAAGGCAGGAAATGTTTCATTTTTGTCATAAGCAGCCCTTTGTTCAGCAGTTTCAGTTGTGTCTGACTCTTCATGACTCCATTTGATTTTTTTTTTTTTTTGGCAAATATACTGGAGTGAGTTGCCATTTTCTTCTCCAGTTCATTTTATAGATGATGGAACAGAGGTAAACAGGTAAAGTGACTTTCCAGGGTCATATGGCTTGTAAATGTCTGAGGATGGATTTGAACTCAGGTCTTCCTGACTTCAGGCACCCACTATACTACCTAGATGCCTTAATATCCTCAGCAGCTGGCATATAGTAGGTACTTAACAAATATTTGTTGAATTAGACTTAAGGCAACTATTGTACCCAAGGAAGCTCACCATACCTGAGATAAGGTCATACCTGGGTTTTGGCTGAGACCGAGGATAAACATGTAAAGCATGGGGAGCCTACCATAAACTGATCCCTCCTTCTTAACCTCTTATATCCTTTTTCAGTGTTTCTCTGCACTGTTTGGGCTGCCCTTGCCCCAATCTCCCTACTCTAAAGAAACTGGGTCATTGACATATCTTGCTACTTCAGAAAACCCTTTAAGGATATAGGTACAAGAGATAGAAATTTCTTATTATTTAAAAAGACTCAGCCCAAAGAATTCTACAGCTTTCCCAAGTCCAGTTCCCTGGGAGGGTAATTCTCTGCCAGTCTCTACTCCAAGGGAGGTGATAATCCCTGGAAAAGGAGTCATTTCTTTGGATTTTCTCTCTTTTTCTCTTTCCCAATCAGTTTATTCTCACCTTCTCATCTCACTGATAGGGCTACAGGGGTTAAGGACAAGGAAGCTGACTGCCTATAGGAGGATGAATTATCCTATCCACTCCTTCTTGTCAATACTGCTAAGCCAATAGATGGGAGGAGAGGGAGGGATTCCAAAGGTTACCTCATCAACAGCCCCACTGCCTGGAAAGAAATTGCCATCATCATGTCGATGTAGAGAGATGTAGAGCACACTGGGGTCTTCATAGAAGGTTTGCTGAGTGCCATTGCCATGGTGAACATCCTATTTTTGGAGAGATTAGCGTAAGTGAGGTAGGGAAGGGTCTAGCAGCTAAATCATGGAATGGAATGGGAGAGAGGAACTGTGTAACTGGGCCACCAATTTATATGTGACCATTAGAACATACACCTCACTCAAGGTCATGTGACAGAAACAGCTGCCCAATATATCAAGGTGGAGAAAGTACAAAGGCCCAGGTATAGAGACAGGGGAAGAAAAACAACTGTTGTTATCATTGGTAGGAGCCCTCTTCTACTTTAAATCCTGACCCCACACGACTGCACATTGAAAGCAGCAAGCCTATAAACACCAGTCACTTGGAGGCTTTGGCACTGATGACCTGATTCTGACCACTTGTGCCTGCTTAAGCAAAGCAAGTTACTGTTATATGAAATATTGTTGGACGTTACAGGTTGTTCCCAGGTCATGTGACCTGGGGAAAACCTCACCTGAAGCATCTAGGTCTCTTAGTTGGTGTGTGTCCTTGGGAACCTGCCTAGTTGGATTTGGGTCTAGAGAACAGTGTTTGTCTATGGGAGTCCAGCAAGGTCAGGAGCCCTGGGGAGGGTTTCATCAGTCAGTGTCTCTCTGGTCAGAAAGACTGGCACTAGTCAGCTTCCTATGGATGGCTGCTGCTAAACCCTTGCCACTAAACCTGGGCTCTGTCCATTCTTGCCTAGAAGTAGGTACCCTTCATCTCAACTATCCAGGAGGGACCTCTGCACAGTCAATGCCAAGTCCTAGCTCCGCTGCCTAGCTACCTGGGTGACCACTGCCCAATTCTTTTAGTCAGAGTCTCACTTCCCTTGTCTGTAAAATGAGACTAAGCATACTGGTGCTACATATTTCCTGGGGTTGTTATGAAGAAAGCACTTTGAAACCAGAAAACTCTCTATTCCTAATATCACTGGAGGAAAAGAAGGGAGAAACATTTGGCAGGTTAAGAACGTTAGATTAAGTCAAGAACCAGGGCTTTATGACCAGTGATTGATCAACCCTGAGTAAGTCACTGGATTCTTTTCAGGTATCTATTTGACTGTCTATATTTATATCACTTCCTTTTATTTATTCTTTTCCAGTGCTAGAGTGAAGTTATACGTCCTAGAAGAGAGAGAGTTTAAAAGAACAAAGAGAGATATAAAAGACACATGAAATAGTCTTTAGAACAACCCTCTTCTTAACCTTGGTGAAAATTCACTGCTACTGCTGTTATATACTGCTATGACAGTGGCTGTTACATTAGGCCACTACAGGGGTGGTGGTGGAGGAGTGGGGGAACTAAGTGAATATTGTTCCAAGAAGGGGTCCATGACACAAAAAAAGCCCAAGGACTCCTAGGTTTAGACTATTGGTATCATAGGATAAGGATTCTATGTTTTGTAAATATATTCATTCTAAACTTAAATATGTTTTTGTTTTCCCTACAAGTTTATAAGAAAGGTTTCTACTACAATATTCTACCTTTGTTTGGCTGAAATAAAGAGATTGGAGTACCCTTAGTCCGTTACAGGGTGTCGTGACAGTGGCTAAGGGAAGAATGAACATGGAAAAAGGGCAATCACTTGTTTGCCTTCAGCTTTCTTTAGCCACAACGTCCTGGGGTCACAAGGCTAGCTATAGGTAGATTACGGGCATTCCTTCAGTTAAGGCTGTAGCCAGTGAGCACAAGCAAGGGATACTGCAGTCAGCTCAAGTTTGGAGCCTTTCCAGGTTCAGGAGCTGTGCCCAGAGGGAAACAAGACACTTACCCAGTCCACAATGAGGATCTTGCTAACTTTCCCCTGCTGCTGTAGCTGCCGACTTGCGATGGCCACCGAGTTGAAGAAACAAAACCCCCTGGGAGGAGGAAAGTATTCCTACCAGTCTGATCTCTCTCTGGGTCCCACCCCCAGTGTAGCACATGCATAGCTTACCCATATGTCTCTTTAAGGGAGACAGAGAGAAGGAAACTGGGAGAAGGGGTGGCTTGCAAATCTTCCATTTAGTAAATCCCTTAAGGGACTTATATGTGTGTTTATTCCTGTAGAGATCTTACTGCTTCTCTGGGAACTTCCTTACCCTTCCCCTTCCCAAGGCCTCCCACACCCAGGGCTTACATGGCAGTTGAATGGTCTGCATGGTGTCCAGGGGGCCGCACTACTGCAAAACCATTCTAGAGTCAGAAAAACCTTAGTGTTAGCATTACACAACCAGACTTCTGTCTCACATGTTCCCTAACAGCCTTACACCAACCTACCTTTCTCTTGTACAAACTGGTCCTAAAGCCCAAGCTCCTGGGTGCTCTCCTTGTGAGTGGATGGTTTTCATTTACCTGCCCTAATTAAGTCAGGAATGACCATGGTCTCCCTAGTCTGGCTTTTCTCCCCAATGCTACATCCTCATTTTAAACAGTGACTTGGCCAGGATGTTAACACTTCACCATCTGTCAATCAATGAGCATTGAAGCATTTACTATATGCCAAGCACTGTACAGGAGCCTGGGATATAAATAAAAAACCAAGACAGGCTCTGCCTTCAAAGAGCTTCCAGTCTATCTTGGTTGGCTGGTTTTGCTTTGTCATTTTAATTACTTTTCTAAGTCAACAGGTCTGTCTTGGATTCTAAGGGTTTAGAGATAAGGGACTGCATCTGTGAAGGACCCCTTGTCTGGGGCTCTGGAGGACTAAGGTTAGGCCAGATAGGCAGCCTCCCCAAGTACAAAAGCATACTAGGGAGGGGAGAGATGAGTACAACACAGGACACTAATTATTTAAATACATTAATATATTTTAATGTCCTTAATTTCATTGTGTGGCACAAGTGTGCATCTATGTGTGTGTGTATAGTGATGTCACACATTTTGTAAAATGATGAAGCCTCAAAATCTTTGGTGCACAGTAATAAATGGATACATTTTCCAAATTTTGTATAAGGAAATTAGGGTTAATGTTGCTAAAATATTCTTTATTATAACCCTCCTTTATTAGGAATTGTAGGTTTTAAGAAAGAGACTATAACTATCAAATTCAAGAAAAATTAGCCCCTACCTTGTCTGTAGGGTAGGAAGCCTCATCATCATTTGCAGTAACATATATGAACCAAATCATGTTTGGGTTTTGGTGCCCGGCAAAGGGTCACATGGAAAAGGCCACTTAAAGAATTTATAGGATCTTAGGACTGAATGAGACTTTACAGAGATGACCTAGTCCGATCCCCCTCGTTTTTATAGACCCGAGAACTGAAGCCAAGATTGAAACCTGCCGAGAGGTTTTACTCAGCTGGCTAATGGCTGTATTTTGGATGGCTGAGATAAGGAGCCTCATGTAGATGTCTGGACTTAGTAGTCTACAGTTTTGAGTTCCCTTCCCTACCAAATGATAGATGTCCTAGGGTTCAAACCCAGTCGTGGACGTGCCTGCCCCCAATCCCTACCCCAATCCTTCTCACAAGTCCATGATAGATTATATGGCAGCTGCTGGATCTGAATTCCTAAAACACCCTAATCTTACTTTTCACCCTTCTCTAGCCCCCTCCTACTTTCATGTCCTACCTTTAATTCTCGGGCAGCCACCTTGAAGGCAAGGTCAGTGACGCTTCCAGCAGCCCAGCGGGCTGCATTGGAGGAGTGTAGTTCATTCCAGATTGTATCTGTGTCCACCTGTAGGGGCCAGAGTCACAGCCAATATCACCTAGGGTTCTACAGGGAGTAGAATGGCCTAAGGGCACCCCATGGGGACAGGTATCAAAGCAGGCAGTAGGACGGGCAGTGCCCACTCCATGGCAAGAATGCCAAAGGTCAGAAATCTGGGTAAACAGTTCTGCCTCTCAAGGCTAAGAAGGTTAATGCCTTGCACTGCTCAGAGGTTGGGCCTGTTGAGGCCTTCAAATCCCAGTGTGCTTTTTCTTTCCCATCTCTAAGTCGCTGGAATTAGTTCCAGATTGACTGGCATATCATGCCATCGACATCATCCCTGCCTCCCCATTCAGGTAAAGGGACGTGGCATTACCTGGGTGGAGCTCAGGGTTTTAGTCAAGCTGGGGGTTTAAACCCCAGCTGACCCTGCTCAGGCCCTTTAGGATGGTCCAAGCTGGAGGGGCCGTCTGCACCACTGTCTTCTACTCAGGGCCCTAGCCTGGGCTGGGAGGCCTCCCTCAACCGAGCCCCAGGGCCATGGTTCCGCTCCCCTCAAAGGCTAGGGAGGGGCCAGGAGGGAATGGTAGGGAGGTGGGGCGAGGTGAACCAAGAGAGACAAGGAAGGCAGAAAGAGCCACAAGAAGCTGGAGAGAGAAAGAGAGAGAGAGAAAGACAGAGGTAAAGGGAGAAGGGAAGAGAAAACAGAAGTAACAACAGTTGGAAAAACCAGAAAGTGGCAGGAAATAGGAAGTTTTAAACAGGGTAGCTGCTCCCAAGTGGTCCTACCACTATCTGCGGCGTTCTGCTCTCCTTCCTGCACCCAAGCTACCTGGATTTTGTGATGTCACACTCCCAGCTCAAACCATAGGCAAGTCCACCACAGCATTCAATCCTCCCACTCCATCTACCTTTGGTGGGTACCTCCGTTGTTCTGAGGCAAAGGAGGCTAACTGGTGGGGGACAGTACAAGATATGGACATCCAGTATGGGAAGAATCCATAATAGGGGAGCAAAGAAGGATCCCCTGCTCTTTGGAAGTGGGGCTACTAGTTGTCATCACTGCTTTCCAACCCTTGCCTGAAAGGTTCTACTTGTCTGATACTTGCAAGCAGCCTGGTAAATTAAGTCTGATGACACAATTATACTTCATGGTAGATGCAAGGGGCACATAGAGCCCTTGTACAAGGGAGTGAATTATGTCCCAAATCCAGATCTTGGCCCTGCTTCTCAAGCCCATGGCTCATTCACATGTCTGTTACGTACCAAACAGTGAGCACAGTGGTACGAAGGATACAAAAGAATCAGACAAGGTTGTTGTCCTCCTATAGGCCTTCTAGCCAGTAGTAGGGAAGGAGAAGGGGCTGGGAATTGGTAAGAACTGCCCCTAGGGAGTTCTTTCTGGCATACAAACTAAGTAGGGAACTTGAGCACTAGGGAATACAGAAAGGGAACAGGAGGCTGGCAGAACAGGAACGCTGCCAGCAGATACGATGCCCACTTGGGCTACAAGGGAGCACTTACCCCAACCCCACCACAGGGCAGCATCACAAACATCCTCTGTGCCAGGATCCCTGCAGGGAGAGTGGGTAAAAATTTTATGGCATATGAGCCCTCTACCCAACGGCAGAGGTACAGAAGGGATGGGACAAAGGTGAAGACTGGAGAAGCAACAGGAGAAAGAATAAAACAGAGGTGGCTGGGGTAAACAAGGGCATAAACATGGACAAGGAGCAAAGTCTGGGACATCAAAGCGAGGGTGACAGCTTGAAGAAAAGTAGTGGAAAGCCAAGGTGAAGGCCAGATCAGAGGTTGGGCTAGACTGAACAACGTGGCGATTTCAGGGGGTGGGTTTAGGGCAAGGCGGAAGTATAGAGGGAACAAGAACAGGGGAAAGACTAGAGCTGGGAATGACGAGAAAGCTTGAGGACGCTACAGGATGAGGTAAGTGGGGCGTAGTTTCCTACCTGCAAGTTTTCCATTGTCCAATTTGAGTCGGCTGAGTGGGTTGGTGCCATAAAGCAGCACGTGTCTTTCATCATGGACTGACTGTAGCTCCTCCAATGAGGCCTTCCTGCCTCGGAGACACTGGGCAGAGAGAAGCTGTTACAGCTCCTGACCGCTGCGGCTCTTCCCCCTCCAGCTTGCTCCTTGTCCTCCATACTCCTTTACCCTCACTCCTCTTCTTTCTCACCCCGCAAACCCCACATCTGCTTACCTCACACTGGCTCCGGAGCCCCCGTTCCTGTAGCCTTGACCAGATGCTCTGGATTCTACCTGCATGCTCAGGATGGTTGCTGTTGTCCCCACAGGAGCACTGGTGTTTGAGCATCACCGAATCATACACCAGCCCTGCCAAGGAGCCAGACAACAAGATACTGTTTGTGTGGGGACAGTTCTCCACAGAGCTACAGCCAAGCCCAACACTCTTAGACGCCAACATAAGCTCAACACAACTGCCTAGCCAAAGCTCAACTTCCCTTTACAGGGACTAACGTACCCCCACCCCAACATTCTCAAATATGGCCTCACAACTGCACACAGCTGTAACCAGTGATGCCCTGACGCCTTTCCAGGTAGCCCGTGTGACCAAAGCCCTCCCACTGTCCAGAAACCCACCCCAACAACCTCCTTATACATGCACACAACCACGCTGACACAGACCGACACCTCCAACACTACCCAATGTATCTCAGTCCCAAGCATACATGCATACAGTAGTCACACCCAAACACACCAATTACAGAACACAAATGTTGCCAGGCAAATGAGCATGTCTATGTGGCCAGGCCATAAGTGAAATTAAATGATAGCCTCACAGGATGATCCTTACACTGAATGTCATTGTCCTAAAGGGGCTTAGAGGTTAGAATCGGGAAATCCTAAATGGCTGTTTGGTGATGGCTCAGTGGCTAGAGGACTGGTCTTGGAGTCAGGAACACCTGAATCTGGCCTCAAACACTTACTATCTGTGTGACCCTTAGCCCCTGGAAAAGGAAATGGCAAACCACTCAAGTGTCTTTGACAAGAAAACCTCATTGACAGTATTGGTGTGCAATGGTCCTGAAGAGCTGGGCATGACTGAACAATACCTCAAATTTAAAAGCCAATGAAATATCCATCTATCTATCTATCTTTATCTTAGCATAGCCTTTCCCCCTTTATATAATTATCACTCTACCAGGGCTTGAGATGGAGTAATAAAGCACTCAAATAGTTCCCCATTATTTCCTTGACTACCATCCCTGAGGAAGAGTCAGGGAGAGCAGAAGACAGAGGGGGAGTGAGAAAAGAAGATAGGAAAGAGTAAGAAAAAAAGAAATGAAGGGGAAAAGGAAGGAGAGAGAGAGGACAGGAGAATGGAAGCCAAGAGCTACTGTGGTCATTTCTGGATAGTTTTCAATGATTCAGAAGCTAGAGGATACAATGAAGACCTCCTAAGGTGAGTGGATTAGTTCACGCTCAGCACTTAGCTACCTTGTCTAGTCTTTGTTCTACCTCTTTCTCTTAGTGTTGTGATTAGAGCTTAGGCTGTCTGTCCCCTTTGCTTAGGATACTCTTCTGTAGCTCCTGCCTCTTAGAATTTCTACCATCCTTCAGGAGCCACCTACTACATGGGACCTTTCCAAATCCCAATTAGTGAGTGCTCTCTCTGCTTTGAAATCACTGTCTTGTATCTATTTTGTATTTATAGAGCAGCAAGATGGTACGGTAGATAAGAGTGCCGGGTCTGGAGTCAGGAAGACCCCTCTCCCTGGGTTCAAATCTGGCCTCAACACGCTAGCTTTGTGACCTTGGTTAAGTCACTTAATCTGTTTGCCTCAATTTCTTCATCTGTAAAATGGGCTGGAGAAGGAAATGGCAAATAACTCCAGTACCTTTGCCAAGAAAATCCCCAATGGAGTCACGAAAAGTAGGAAACAGCAATATATTGTTTTGACTTCTCTGTATTTACACCGTATGCCTCCAAGGAAATGTGAGCTCCACAGGACGAATATTCTTGACTTCATCAACATCTTGTACGCTTAATATACGCTTAATAAATATTGAGCTGACTGTCTTATTTTCTCAACCACTTCCCCTATAGCCTGGCCCAGACAAGTCTCTGGAAAGATCTGAGTCTGTTTCCAGACAGAGGGAAAATGGTACAGTAAGAGATCTGGTGGAAAGAGCTGCCTTGTGCCCAGGCTCCTTTTCTTCTGGCTTACTGGGGACCCATGTCGGAGAAGGGGAGGAGCAGTTACATACTTCCTTCTCAGCTCTGCCTATTAAAATCCGGTTTCTCTCAAGTGGTGCTTTTTTTGTGAAGTCACCTCTGACCCCACTCCAACCTGCCAATCTACACAAGGGTTCCCTCCATCTGCAAACTACTGTTGTTCAAAAAGCACACTGGGCATAACTTTCACTCCCATCCATCACACACTGCACTGTTTTACTGATTTTCACATATGAAGGATCCCCTTCCCTTTTGGTAGATTTTAAGTTTCTTGATGGTTTTTCACTTTTGTTTAAACAGTGCCAATGAATATGGACATAACAGGTCTTCAAAAGATACTTTAAAAAAAGATACTTTTGTTGTTCAAGTTAAATATACAAAGATACTTCAGAGAGTGTGGAATGGATAGGGGAAGAGAAAATTTGTGTTCTCAGTTATCTCATGGAGCTTGAGAGAATAAGGTAGCTGGTAAGGGAAAGAATCCTAGATATAGGACACCAAACACAATGTCAGGGCTTGCATCTTTCATGGGCATGACACATGGGATAAACAGGGCTTCAGAATGCACGTACAAGGATGGATAAAGAGCAGGCGTTCTTAACTTGGGTTATAGTATTTCTTAAATATTTTGATAACTGTATTTCAGTATGATTATTTTCTTTTATAACCCTACACATTGTCTTATGTATTCAAAAACACTGTTCTGAGAAGGGGACTGCAGGTTTCACCAGACTGTTAAAGGGATCCATGACACATCCTGACCTAGAGATAAGTAACAGGCACACAGACACACAGGCACACAGACACACAGGCACACAGACACACAGACACACACACACACACACACACTCACACACACACTTTCCTTCTAATAAACTTTTCCCATGGTCTTTTTTCTACCCGGTCCCAATCTCAGTCTTACCAGTTGTATAAGGCAGGGTCCTGGCAGGAGTCTCAGGACAAGGTAGTACTAAGGCTTGGCTAGGTGGTTCTGAAGTTGGTAAGGAGACGGGGGCGGCTGGGGAGGACTGTGCTCTGGACAGTGGCCGGTGTCCACTTTGGGTAGAAGGCAACAGCAATGAGTCACCTGGACTTCCCCTGGGAAGCCGACCCAACAACCGTTGCTGCTGTTCCCATAGGAATATCTGAAAGAAAGAGAAGATGGCTTCTTAATAATTTGATTTCTCCAGCTCTAAAGTCTACTCCTGCCCCTAGACTAAACTCAAATAGAAACAGATTCCTGCTGGCTGCATGTTGACTAGAAAACCTCAGATTAAAATTATCTATGTCATATTGTATTTTTATTTATCCTGTTAAACATTTCTTAATTACATTTTAATCTGGTTGGAGCAGGGTGCACTTAGAAGTTCTGCCTGCTGCACATGTCAGCCCTCAACATGTGCCCTGCACATGTGAGACACCTCTGTTCTAGACCTCATAGGATAATAGGATGACAGATTTTGAGCTGGAAGGGAACTTGGAGGCTACCCAATCCAGCCTCCTTATTTTGCAGGTGAGGATACTGAGGTCATGGAAGATTCAGTGACTTTCTTAAGGTTATACAGGTAATGTCAGAGATAAGATGTGAACCCAGGTTTTCTAACTCCAGAGTCGGGAGTCTTTTCACTAAACCACCCTAATGTAGTTTTTCCAGAAAGTCCCACCCAAGGGTTCTACTGCTCATTGCCACTGATTCCCTTGTTGTTTCCCAAACTTCAAAACGGTCATGGGCTCATCATTGTCATCTCACAAAGACCCAACTCTCACACCCCAAAATCAGAACCCAAGCTGGGCTCTCCAGTGTTTACACATTGTGGCCCTGCTCCAGTCATCTTAGAAGGGGCATTAAGATGCCCCAATGCTCTTCACTTAGGGCAAATATGTATTTAATGTTTAGATAGTTAGTATAAACACAGAACTAACTACTTAGTTCATTAGGAACTGGATCAATGAGGCCAAGATAAAAGGTTCATAGCCCACATGGGAAAATGAACTCTGTTGTGTTCCATGGCCACAGACTCCATCCCTACTTCCTGCCAATTGCCCTAAAAATGTGTTCTGCTAGTTACAAAAGAGACCGGTTGGGAGAATGTGAATGGACTTCAGAGTATATCCTTCTAGAGACAAAACTCAGACTGTATGCCCTCTGGTGGTGGTGAGCTGTTAAATTATCTTATATAAGAAGGCTGTTCTATTTTTTGTTGTATGTGTGTGACTTGAATTCAATTGAGCTCACGCCACAGTGGGGCAGGTGTTGTGGGGAGGTAGGACCGAAGGATGCTGGTGCCCTGAAACTGCTCCCTGCACTCACAGTCCCATCTCCTTCCCATTCCCATCCTGTCCTGGCTGTGTTCCTATACACCCTGCTCCTACCCAGAAACCTCTGTAAGAATGGGAGTCTCTGGCTGTGGAGACTGTCTACCTGCTGGTGCTGCTGGGACGAGGCAAGACCACCAGCTTCAGGTTTCCCATGGCCGAGGTCCCTGTGCTCCGGGCCTCTGACAGGTGCTTCGTTTGTTTCCAGGTCCTCCGCTGAAGGGATTTGCCGAAGTCGAGGCTTCTCACTTGGTTTTCCTGGCCTCTGGGGAGGACAGATGCCAAAGGACTACTGAGTGATTCTGAAGTCAGTGAGGCAGAGGGTAGAAGTAAGGGGGGCTGGGTGAACCTGATCTGCTTGGTCTGCCACTGACTCCCAGGAATCCATGAAGTTTGTCTAGCTGAGAGTAACTGCTGCCAGTCCACTCTCATCTTAGCCCCTTTCCCTCCAAACTCCCGCCTCCTCTTTCACCTCATAGTAGCCTAGCTTAGCACCCCATCATAGATGTATTCCCTGGACCCCCCATCCCCATCCCCATCCCTCCCCTCCCCACCCGCTTTCCAACCTCACCTTGCTTAGCTGTGAGTGTTGTTTCAGCCAGTCCAGGCGGGGCTGTAGGGAGCCTAGTGGCTGGGGAGCAGTGGTGCTGGGGGGTAGGGGCTCGGAGCGAGTCCGGCTCAGTGGTGTGTGGGGGCCTGAGCTTGAAAGCCGTTCACTGGAGAGTAGTGATTGGGCAAAATGGAAGGGCAGTGGCCCAAGCCCAGGCACTACAGGGAATGAGAATAGGGTGAAGAAGGGAGAGAAGCAAGGGGAACATCTCAGAAGCTCAGAGCAGTGGGGAAGGGAGAAAGGAACAGAGGACATGACCACTGTGGGGACGCAGAAATGTGGACATAGAGGGGAGAGGCTGCTGGCAGGAAGGTCGTCCAAGGATCTTTCTGGGAAAGGGCCAGTCAGTTCTGGTTATATATTCATTAGGATATAGGGACCCGTTCTACAACTTATTCCCTTCCCCACCAATACTTTCCCCAGGAGCAAGAGAGGGCCTCACCAGTCAGCAGTGGGGGATGAGATATTGAGGGCTCCAGGATAAGGATGGGCTGTAGGTGGGATGCCAAAGTACCCCCTGCCTCAGGCTCCAGACCTGGGGGCAGGAAGAGGGGACCATGGGGGCTCCCCAGGACAGGTCCCCGAGGTCCCAAAGCAGGATGAGTCCTTCGGTCACCATCAGCCTGAGAGAGAAACAGGGTGAATAGAAGGAGGATAGCCAAGGAGGAACTGAGTTATAGGCTAAAAATAAAGGAGATGTAGACTAAAGACTGGATATGGCGGAAGTGGAAAGGGAAAAGGGGGAAAGACTTAGATGCCAAGAAAGATCTGGGAAGGGAGTACAGAGGGCTTGGAGTAGAGAGGAAGTACTAGTCACTTACCCTGGTGGTGGCAGGCAGCCCCAGGGTGATTTCAGGAAGCGTGGACACTGCTGGCAAGGCGAATGGGGCAACTGAACTTTCCTGGAGTCGAAGCCGTTGTGCTAAAAGCTCCTGCCATAGAGAGCAGGATGAGAGGTCACATCTCTCGGACGTTTCCCCACATGGAAACCATTCTCTCTAGGATCTATATCCTAAATTTCCAAGAGGTGCCTAGTTGGCTTCCAAAGGCTTGAAGGTACTCCAGTGACCCTCCCTGGATTGAATGATTATTGCCTGGCAAGCAGTGTTTGGTAAGGATGGAGTATTTACCTCAGAGCCCACGGCAGGGATGGGGCCATGTTCGCTGTCATTGGGGGAGCTGCAACCTGAAACAGGCGTGCTGCTACTGCTAGGAGATGAATCTGGAATATTGGGAGAAAAAGAAAGAGATGTTCAAGGATGAGGAATAAGGTCCAGTCCTCCTCACCCTTCAACACTTTCTGTCCAAGAACAGACTCCGCAATCTTTTCCATTTACCACTCCCTGCCAAGCCCAGCCCCAAAGTCAGTCAGGCCTTCATCTGCTTGGTAAAATTGCCCTTTCTCTGACGTGGGGGACACAGCAGCAGTCCCACCTCCACTCCCCCAACCCCAGGGAACCTCTGCCTGGTGCCTGGCCTGCTTCCCTAAATCCCCCTCACCCCCAAGGGGCTCAGTGGGGCGCCGCCGAAGGCTGGGAGGAGCGCTCTCCTTGCGGAGCAGTGGGTTCTTCCTCAGCTCCAAAGACTTCTTGGGTTTGTAGCGCAGCTTCAGGTTGGGCTCTGAGACTGTAGAGAGGACTAGAGTCATCCTAGGCTCCCTGCCCTGCTCCACTGACCCTCCCTTCAGAGAAGTAAGGGGGATAGCAGAGAAGAGCCTATACTTTCTCTCACGGACTCTAGCCCTCCCCTTCACGTTTCTTTCCCTCTCAATTCTGTCCTTGTACCCTCTGACCTGAGTTATCTCTCCCATCACTTCCCTCTCGGCCACCACCACCCCTGGTTCTCTCCCCAGCTCACCTGTCTTACGCAGGGGAAAGTGTTCTGGGGAGTCACTGAGCAGAGTGGGAACTGTGGGCAGGAAGCTGTTCAGCACGGCAGGGGGCGCTCCTTCTGTCTCTAGAGACCCCAAGGTTCTGTGGAGAAGATGCTCAAGCTGCTCCAGAATAGCTGGAACCCTAATGCCTGCAGGTATATAACTGCACAGGACACTGAGAAGCCTTTCATGTAATCTCATCCACCTAGCGACTGAGGCTGCTTCAGCTACCAGTGCTTCCTATGTCCCCAGGACCATACATTAGCAAGAGCAGAACTGATTCCACTGGGGGGTCTCTCAGGTACGTTGAGAGAGAGCAGTGTGCAGGGCCAGGGAGACCTGGAGTCAGGCAGGAGAGGGGAGGGGAGCAGGGACCATGAGCTCCCAGAAGGTAGCTTCCGAGGCAGCTAGGAGGTGCAGCAGAGACAATGCCCGACTAGGAGTTAGAAGATGGGAGTTTAAATCTGACTCCAGACACTTCCTATGTATATGACTCTGGACAAGTCACTTAACCTCTATTTGCCTCAGTTCCCTCATCTGTAAAATGAAGATAATAACAGCACCTATCTTCCGCAGGTGTTGTGAGAATCAGATAGAATAACAGTTGTACAGTGCGCTCGTCCACAGTAAGTGCTGTATGTGTTAGTTCTTATTATCCCAGAAGAGCGTCTATGATCATAGGATTTAAAGCCAGAAGAAAACCCAGATATCATTCACACCAACACCCTCATTTGACACATGAGGAAATTGAGGCTCAGTGGAAAAAAGGAGCATAAATGGCCAGGTCGGATCTGAACATAATAAGCCCTCTGCCTACCGATCTAATTTGCTTCCTTCTGTACCATTCAATGCCCTCATTTTTTATAAACGAGGAAACTGGAGTCTAGAGAGCTGACTTTCCCAAAGTCACACAGGTAATACGTAGAAGAACCAGGACTCAAACTTTGGTCTTCAGATTCTAACTTTACACTCTAGCCCACTGCTTCTCTGAACAGGAGGGAGCTTAGCTGCCCCCATACTGACCACTTATAACGGGCTCCAGCGGGCAGTACTGTGTCATAACTGGTCTCCTTGCCTCAAGTTTTTCCTCTCTCCAAATCAGACTCTACAGCTGGAGCTATCTTTTATTCAATAACTCCAGTGGCTCCCTATTAGTTCATCTAGGATCAAATATAATCTCCTCTGTTTGACATTTAAAACCCTTTCTAACCTAGCTCCAACCTACTTTTCCAGGTTTTTTATACTCTATGAGTATACTCTAGAGTATTATGTACTCTATGGTCCAGTGGACAAACAGACGTGGTCCTCACATAGAATATTACATCTCCATGCCTTTGCTTATGTTGTCTCCCTGGCTTAGAAAACCTAGTTTCCTTCAAGCGCAAGCACCATCTTCTATAAAAGATGAGGACTTTGATGATCCTCCCTAGCAACTGATGCCCCCTTCCCTATTATACCTTTGTATTTATTTTGTTTATAAGTATACATGTTTCTCTAATGGAATGTAAGCCGCTCCGTGAGAGCAGGGACTAAGTTTTGTTTTTGTACTTGCATTGCTTGGCATCATGCCTGGCACACAGTAGCCATTCGACAAATTCTTACTCATTTAATCAGTGGATGGAAGGAGTAGTTCTGTGTACTATTATCTAACGCTCTGCAAGCCTTGAAGCTTGGCTCAGGTGGTCAGGTCAATGGGGCAAAGCATTTGTGACAATGAAGGTGCACCTGCCTTAAGCACTATGACAAGTATGTGTGTCCGGAAGAGTTTTAAAGGAGGAAGACTTTGTGGGCAGTGGGCTACTGTTGTGTATATGTCAGGGCCATCCACATGAGGAGGCAGCTGTGCGGTCTTTGTGGAGTGCTTGGCGTCAGAGCTAGGAGGAGGCGGGGAAGGGGGATGGAGGGAGCTGGTTGGTTTGTGCTTTTGGGGTCATAGCTTTTTTGTTCGAAATAGGGTTAAGACACATGGGGAGGGGGAGAGGAGGGAAGGACTCACCTGAAGGGAATGCTGGAATGGGCGGTTCTTTCCAGTGCTGCCTGCTGCTTCTTCAGAATGACCTCAGCCAATTTCTGCTTCACAGCATGGCTAGCCACAGCACCTGGGGTAGGGAGGGAGAGTGGGGGTAGGGGTGGGCTCCTAGCATGCCCTCTGCCCAATGCCCAGCTCAGCCCCCAGCACTAGATGTACTGGAACTCCTTCCCCATGCCCCAGGCCTTTCTGTTCTTTTCTCGCAGAGCCAACACAGTTATACAACACACACAGGTTTAGAGCCAGATAAACTGCTGTGTGAGGGCTGACATGGGTATGGAGAGGACTAAGGAATCTCTAACTCCTCCTTCCCCTCCCCTTCCCAGACAACCAGGGAAAGCCAACCAGCCCTGGTGCTTGCCCCAGGGTGGATCAGGGGCATCAGGGGCAAGAACCAAGAAGAGGCCTCCTTTATTTACTGCGTTTGCTCTTGTCCTTGTGGAGAAGCTGCCTCAGCTCCTGCTCTTGATGGCCTCCTGGTGCCTCTTGCACTGGAGTCTCCAAGGAGAGCTGGGGATGAAATGATGGAGAAGAGGTCAGGAGAGTAAGGGGCTGAGGAGGCTTAAGCCTGGTGGGAGACACCCTTAAGGGCCCATGTGTGGGTTATGGGAGACATACATCTAGGGATGTAAAAGGTCCTGGAAGAGACCAACCTGAATGTGCTCGACCTGCGGATGCTGTAGACCAGCAAGGAAGAGCTGGTGGTGTAGATGCTGAGAGCGCTGAAGGGCCAGCAGAGGTGGTTCTGCTGCGGGCTCCACAGGGGGCCTCTGGCCCACCCGAAGGTCCATGGGCTGGAGCCGAGGGACTGGCAGTGCTGGGCAGCTGGTGGAACTAGCTGAGGACGTGAATCGCAGACACAAGGAAATACTGTATAAGAAGCAGGGGAGCTGCCCCGAGCACCCCATGCACATACCACAGCTTAGAACCATGGCCTTCCTCACAGGGGACAACGAGTGAGTTTGGGAGTTGTGGAGTGAATCCCTCTGGCCCTCGACCCTTCCTTCACCTCATGACCAATCTTGCTTTCCCTACAACTGAAGGGCCCATTCCCAGTAGAGGCAGACTTCAAATGGGCTAAATGTGGAGGTAGTGGAGTTTGGTATAGACCTGGTCAACAACTCTACCAACAGAGTAGGACCTAAACTACTCCTTCTGGGCCTTGTTTTCCCCATCTGCTAAATGGAGAGGGCCTTCATGGGAACAGGCTAAGTGAATGGCACAGTTCTTTAGACTTCTGACCCCTGGGTTACTGGGGGCAATCTCGACCAGAAAATGAATCATTCGGTTCATTCAGACCTGTGCTAACATAGTGCCCACATCCTCCAGTGCCCTCTGTGCCCCATGGTACAGCACAGCAGGGACTACAAGCACAGCTGTCTCTTCCTGGAGTGCCCTCCCCACCCACTGCCAGGCCGGCCCCTCCATGGTGCTGGGAACCCTGCCAAAGTCTTGGGTGAAAATGGCTATTTATAGCCAGCTCCCAGAGCAGGTTCCACCAAGCACAGCCGGTCCCTGTAGTCAGAGAAGCTCAGGGTAGGGAGGAGGGAGGGAGGAAGGGAAAGTATCCAGGAAAAGGCAGGGGTTGTAGAGGGTGGGAGGGTAGTGCTCGTCCTACCTGGTAACATAGAAAAGAATCAAAGAAACTTTCCAAAAGGGGGGAACTTCTGTCTTTTTAAAGTTTTTAAATAAAAAAAACTTTTTTTTTTTTTTTGGAGGGGAACATTGACAATGTAGGGAGCTCCCTGAAAAGGAACTTTCTCTATCAAAGCAGATCAGCACTTTTCTGGCAACTTTTAATCTATGAGAAGTGCCCGGGGCACTGGGAGGTTAAGTGAATTACCCCCAGGTAATTCCTGACTGGGAGCCAGTGCTCACATCCTTCCCACCACACTGCCTGGCAGAAAGGTTTCTATCAAGATGGACGGGAAACATTTCAAAGCTGAGTTTCTTTAGACAGGGCACCCAGCAAGAAGCCAGGTTGCCAGGGACTGATGGAAAGGTGTGGGGCAGTATGGTATAGTAGGAAGGACCCTAGCTTAGGACTCAGGTTCTAGGTCTAGTCCTGGCTCTTTTACTAAACTAGCCACATGACTTTGGGGGGAAGGGGTCATTGTACCTCTCTGTACCTCAGTATCTCAATCTGTAAAATAAAAGGGTTGGATTACATGAGAGGCTCTTAACCTTTCTGTTGGTCCCCTTTGGCATCTTGGATACATACACCTATGTCCCCGTTTTCAGAATAAGGTTCTTAAATACTGAAGAAAATGCTAAATTTCAGTTAGAGGATTGTACAAATAAAAATGTAATTTTCCCCCTTTCCAAGTTCACACATTCTCTGAGTTAGCTCCAGATTAAGATAAGATGATCTGTAAAGTCTTTTCCAGCTCTGTGTACGGTACAAAGGACTTGAGTACAAATCTTGGTTCTGCTACTTAGTACCAGCTAGGTGGCACAGGGGATAGAATAGTAGCCTTGGATTATGAAGACTTATCTTCCTTGAGTTCAAATCAGGCCTCAGACACTTACTAGCCGTGTGACCCTGAGCAAGTCACTTAACCAGGCTTGCCTCAGGTCCTCATCTAACTGGAGAAGGAAATGGCAAACCACTCCAGTATCTCTTCCAAAAAAAAAAAACAAAAAACAACCCAAAATGGTGTCAGAAAGAGTTGGACATAACTGAAAAACAACAAACCCATGGAACTTTGGGAAAATCACTGAACCTCTTTAGGCCTCATTTAGGTCTCATTAGGGGTTAGGGCCAGATAAAATCTAAGGTTTTTGCCAGTTTTAAATCTATGATCATGTCATCCCAAAGAAACTAGATGGCTATCTGTGAACTTGGGAGTCTACTGCAGGATAAACTTCCCAGGTTCTCCAGAGACTAAATCCTCTCCCCTGAAGCACTTCCCAGATTCACATATTTCCTTAAGTTCTGGGGGCTAAAGGTAACATAAAACTAAGTAGATTTGCTGAGGACCCCTACTGATGAGAAGGAAGGGAAAAACCAGCTTCTTAGAAATGGATAAATCCTGACCAAATCTCCACTTTTTTTGTTCGGCCTTTCTTTGTACCTTCTATTCTAAGCGGAATGCCAGGCCCATAAACACTTAATGAATATTGATTGACTTGACAGCCAGTCCAAGGCCTTTGGCCACACCCAGCCCAGCCCAGAAACTGGAGGTCTGCTATCTCATCACTATCTTCTCACTTCGGACACTTTGGAGCTGTGTGGTACCAAGCAAGTCACTCAAGCTTTATGTACTTCAGTTTCCTCATCTGTAAAATGGGGATAATAACAAAGCAAGGGCAGTGAGGCATTTATTAAGAGTCTACCATGTGCTGGGTAATGTGCTATGTGCTTTACAAACATCTCATTTGACAGTAATAGCCCAATAATATTAATCCTAACAGCACCTATCTCAGTAAGTTATGGAGATCAAATGAGTTACCGTGGTATGGCAAGGTCTTTGCAGACCTCAAAGCACTAACTGTATCAATGATGACTCATACCAACTGACACTGGGCTAGAGGGCTTGGTAGGGTTGCTGCCTAGGAACCTGGGAATCCCTCTCAGAGGAAGCCTGGCATTTACGGCCCCTCCATAATCTATCCTTACACAAACTCTCGATCCAAACAAGTTCACTCGCCATCCTTAGAGCGCTCCGTGGGGCTACGTGACTTCACGCTTTTGCTCACACAGTTCCTCCGGCCTACACTGCCTTCCTTACTCATTACTATTTACCTCTACTCTGTCTTCAAGGTCCAACTCAAGGTCCCACTCCTCCATGATGTCTTACCAGATACACTGCACTTACTACCTGTATCACTTTTCTGGTGTCTTCCCTATCTCCCTCACTACTTTCTAAGCTCTTCTCCCTACAGTAGCCAAAATGGTATATAGATACTAGGAGAGTGGCTTAGTAGGAGTCAGGCTAATAGGTACCTTCTTTTGCTTTTCCCTCCCTGTCACTCCAGCACATTTCAGTCCCTCTCTGTCCCCTACCTCTTCTCTTTGCAGATCTCATACTCACTCAATTTTTTCAGCAGATGAACCCTGTACCTTCATGTCCTAATCTGCCTAACACAGGATGGGTTTGAAAGTGGGAAGGATTGGGGAAGTGATGGACAGGACACAGGCTAGGATTTCAGATAGCTGGGGGGCGGAGGTGGGGGAAATGGGGCATGAGGCAAAGCTGTGGTAGAAAGATCACTGGACTGGATGCTAGAAGACCTGAGTTGGAGTTCTAGTTCTACCACTGGATGCTGGGTGATCTTGGGCAAATAACCTTTTTGAGTTTCGATTTCTTCATCTATAAAATGGGGATAATTTACTTACCCTTCTTCCTTCACAGGGTTATTGTGAAAATCAAATGAAATTATGTATGTGAAAATGCTACATATACACATACATATATTAAAAAAAACATACTTGATAATACTTGGCTGTGACCCCTTCCAGGGTGGCCTATCAGCAAAATAAAACAAAAAAACTGGAACCCTGGGGCTTCAAGTAAGTTGTAGAGCAGGAGACAGAGAATGGCAAGAAATGAACAAATTGTACATAACCTCCTACACAAAGATTAAACACACATTCCACCCACCAAAGCCTAACCAACAGAGCATAGATAGTACCCTTGTCACCTCTCCACCCTGTCCCCTTAACAGATTCATTAGAGATACGCAGAGGATCTGTCTTCTCCATTGTGAGCTCCCTTGAATCAAGGATAAGATGCAGAATAGCCCATGAGAAGTAACTTTAAAAGCCCCCTCTTCAATTCTCTCCCATGAAACAAACTAACTTTTCTCCCTATTCACCTGGAGCCCAGAATCCCACTCCCACATCTCCACCAAAGGTTTGTCTCCCCTCCTTTTCTCATCCCTCAGTTTCCTCTTCATCTTGTGCTCTGCCTGTAACACTCCTCCAATTCCCCAACCTTGAGGACTAGCTCTTACCTGTGCCAGGTGGGCTGGTATACTGGGGGCCAGGGCTCACCTGGGTCCCATCTGCAAAGAGAGAAAGATGAATGAGGAAGCTGCAGAGAGGAAAACAAAATTAAGGAGGGATTGCGCTATGTCAGGGCAGAACGCAAAAAAGAAAGGACGAATACTGGGGGATCTCTGGGGCTTTCTATTTACCTCAACCCCCCATCGGCCTGAGCTCACTCCCACAAACCTGGAGTCTCAGCCATCAAGAGGAGGTACTATGTCTTCAAATACAGATGTTGGCTGGGAGCTCTCAGCCCTCTCTCTTACATGTCCAAATGAGTTTCATGGATGTAAGATCACAAAATCTAGACCTGGAAAAAGACCCCAGAGATGATCTAGCCCAAAGATTCTTTTCCTGAGGTTCATGAACTTATTTCAAAAATATTTTGATAACCCCATTTTAGCATAATTGATTTCCTTTCTAATCCTATATATTTTATATATTTAGAAATATTATTCTGACACCCAAGAACTTGGCATTGTTATATGATTCAATATCAGAAACTGATATGGTTTTATCCATAGAAATCACATTAAAGAAGCAGAATTACTGACTGTTTTGTCACTGCACCCAGGACCGGGACTTTTCCATCTGGCTAGCAGCTAAAACATTCCCTATTGAAGGTGAGTTCCTAGGAGAGTAGAGACAGTCTTCCTTTCCTATTTGTGTCCCCAACACTTAGTATATTTGCATATCGTAATCACTTAGTAATTGCTTGCTTCATTCATTCATTCATTCATCCATCCATCCATCTATCATCCATATGCTTCATGAGGCTGCCAAAGAGGTCCATGGCATACAAAACCCTGATCTAATCCAATCCCCCTTTCATGCTGGAAACTGAAATGGCTTGCCCAACATTATGCAAGTAGGAAGCTGCAGAGGTAAGATTCAAACCCAGGTCCTTTGAGCCATAAATCCAATGCTCTTTCTGTTAGCCTATTCTGCTTTCCATCCTTTATCTGATGAACAGACCACTCTCCCATTCTGACAGTCCCCTCTCTCCCTCCAATCTCTAAATCCTTAAGAGTATCCCTTCCCTGGGACAGTAATTGTTCACTGGGGGGGCAGCAAAAATAGGATCCCTCCTGCAATTTGAATGGTGAGATGCTTGGAGGGAGCCAGAAAGGAGGGTGCTAGAAGTCTGAGACTCATAACTGGTATTAGCACAGTGCACGGCACGTGCTGAATGCTTAGTAAATGCTTTATCTAGAGATCCAGGGATCTATTATTCACTCAAAGCTGTAATTTCATTGGCACAGGAAACACCTACCAATGCAGACAGCTTCTCAGCTACTTAGAATCTTGGAGAATTTCCAGAAAGACTTGCCCAGGGTCACCCTCTCAGTCAGTATAGCAGATAGAGTTTGAACTCAAGTCTCTTGACTCTAAGACTGGCTCTCTACCACGATTTTACCTCTCAAGATAATAATAATACTTTATTATACTGGATGACATTTGATCATTAAAAAGTATTTACCTCTTGATCCTCACAAGGTTTACACTTTGGGTAGATATTAGAATTAGTATTATCCTCATTTTACAGAAAAGGAAAGTGAGGCTCAGAGATGTTAAGCGACTTGCCCAAGGTCACACAGCAAGTAAGTGGCAGTCAGGTCTGGAGCTGAACTTTAAGCCCAGCATGCTAGATCTGGAGAAAAAGGCTCAACTGAAAAATGCCAGTCAGTAGTGGAAGCTGGAGAAATAAACCCTAGAAAAGCAGGAGATGAGTCAGAGAATGTATAAGAACTAGGAGAAGGAAAGTGAGATTTAGGTGCAGGGCAGGAGCGAGATACTGGCGAGAGGACCCTTAGACTAGGGTCACCTTTCACTGACTGTCCCATCCCCTCCTCTCCCCCTCCCCACATGCCTTGCTGAAATGTCAGTCCCTCCCTGACACAGGAAGCTGTTGGGCCCAGCTACTTCATCTTTGTGTCTGGAGTCTACAGGGCCCTCAAGTTGGAGTCCAGCCCAAAAGTCATTCAGACTTGGCATCTGAGACCTCTTCTGGAGAAAGGAGTCACGGAACTCGTAGGGAAGAATGAGGCAGAGGCAAAGGTCTGTGTGCTTGGGAGAGGTGCTGGAGAGGAAGGAGCCAAAGCTAGTGAACAAACTTAAGGAAAAGGGCAGGGATACACAATGATAAGAACAACCTGTCCTGGGCCCCGCTTCTAACTATAATCTTAAATTCAGCTCTGAGGCTGAAGTCTAGGGACAGGTTGTCAAGCAGGGGTACAGGGGCTGGTTGGAGAGGTACCAGTTCTAAAATTCTTTAACCAGAGTGAGCGGACAGTGAGTAACCTCTTGCCTTCCCCAAAGTCAAATTGCTCAGCTCAAGCCTGGAGAAAGGGTGAGAGATGGGGCGAGGTCAAAGGGACGCAGGAAGGAGGGAGGGAATGGTGCCCTAGGCGAACACACTCCAAGTGTGTAAAAAGGCAGGTGGGCTGTTTGAGGAAAGCCAACTGGATAGTGCTGCTTTGTTCTGGTTTCCCTCTCAGCAGCAGCTACTTCCAAAGACTGAGGGCACCATATTACTTAGAGGGTGAGAAACTCAGGACATAAGAGGGTACAGAAATATACCTGCCCTTCACTGTCCCCCTTCTCTCATTCAGCCTCCCAAACATACCAAAAGCATTCTTAACTTGGCACTTAAACTCATTCTGCTGGATCTGCCCTCCTCCTTGCCTATCCATTCTGCAGAGCCACAAATCTCCTCTTTATAGCCTTCTTTGACCACTTCGGTACAAAATGATCACTTTCCTTTCTGACTTCATTGACTTCCAACAATCTTGATGATTTCCTATGGAACCATGGGCATTTAACCATGGGTGTTTTTAATCTACTCCCTTTGTCTCTCTAGATTTTAAGCTTCTTTCAAACTGTGTAGAGTCAGAGGGCTACTAACAGTAGATGCCCAAGAGTTACTTGTTCAACTGATACACACATTCCTTCCTAGTCACCTGCCCTAAGGTCAGCATAGATCTTTAGAAGTTGGCATTTTCCCTGACAATGTGAACAGATGCCCCTCCCCATGGGAGAGTCCTTCTCCTACTGTGGAATCTACCAATACCTCCATTTTTCCAAACAAGTTCTACCCTATCACCTCCCCAGGGAAGATGAGGGGAATGCCCTTGGCCCTCCAAGATTCTTGAAAAATAAGTCAAATCAAATAAACATTCATCCATAAGGAAAGGTCTCCTTAGCTCGGATTCTGTGGAGCATGCTCAGTCACCAATTGATCTCTCTCAGTTACTCCCCCACTGTGTCCCAGCCCAACCACACCAGGTCAGCGAATGTCACCAGCTCTGATGCCCTGGAACTCGGCCAGATTTCCCTGAGCTCCTGCTCAGGCCTGTTAACCCCACACATCAGGTACCATGCTTTCCCTCCAGGAAGGAAAAGAATCAACGACCCTGAACTCTGAAGTGTTTGTTACTGGACTTGAAAAGGATGTTTTCTGACAACGCAGCTTATAAACAACACTCAGAAAAGCCTTGTGTGCTGGCGACTAGAACTGCTTTTCTGAAAGCAATTCCTGGTGAAATCATTTGGCAACCCTGAATGCTGTGCTCGGCTAGAAGTCTGAAGCCATACTGGGCCAGAAAGGGAACCCTGGCAGACACCTTTTTCCCTTTGTCACACAGGGAAGAAACAAAGGCCTGGAGTGGAAAAACAACTCATTTAAGGTTTTGAAATACAAGACAGATGTAGAACGTAAACACCAATTCTTAGTCTGAAGTTGAATTTGGGATACCCTCCCCTCTTAGCTCCAAAGAAATGTTGTTACCTGAAACAATGCGCAGAGAAGGAGTAAATGGGAATACATAAGGGATAAGAAAAATGAAGGCAGCAGGCTGAGAGTGGGATGGCGCAGAGTAAGGAGTAAAGTATGGCCAGCCCAGCTAATCATAACAGCCTGTGCAGAAGACCGTCTGTCTCCAAAGAACTTTCCTTCTAGCTTTCTTTCTCTCTCTTCTCCTCTTATAGGGTTCCAAAGATGAACCTTACTTTCCCTCCTTGGAGAGTTGGAAGCTCAAGGTATCTAGGTCTTGCTGAGATTGCATCCATTGAAATGCCCTTCTTACCCCACCATTGGGGTACCTGGCCCCATAGCTACTGAACCAAACAGCCCCAGAACTCATGTCTCATCTTCCTCTGATAGATCCAACCATAACACTACAGTAGTGCCCCAAAGAGCAGCAAATAGCCCCAGGAGTAACATGTCTCCCAACCCCAGCCCCCTCAACCTTTGTCACCATCCTCTTCTCCAGCTTCTGATTGGTGGTCCAAGCTTTTGGTCTTAGCTTCACTCACTCAGCAGTTTAAAAGTGAGGAAGATGATAGAGAAAAAACACTATATTGACAGTAATATTCAGTCAGTGAGTTTCAAGAACTTGCCTACGCTTTTGATCTCTACCTGGTCAACTGGTTATCTTATAGGCTGTTCCATACCAGACATATCACTGACTGTATTCGATGGTGCATACCACTAATAGCTCAGCTCCTTTCCTAGACCCCAAACTCCTAAATCAGGAGGGAAGGGGCAGGAGGACCCCAGATCACAGTAGTGCTGGCCCAGTAACCAAGTGAGGGGAGAGAGCCTTAAGTGGCAAGAGTTCTGGCTCTATATGTCTGGCTTCATCCCTCTTGGAGCTTGCTTCCACTTTCTGATTGGAAGGGGAGGTCTCCCCCACCTTTACCTGTTCCATTCTCCCTACCTCTGTTCCCAGCTCTCTTCTCCATCCTCCACATTCTGTGCTGCCCTTTCATTCCTGATCCTTCTACAACTTTTCTCTGTGCACACCTATGTGCAGACCCTCATCATCCATCTCCTGAATGAACTGCTCATTTTTCCTTACACATGCTACATTCCAGTCAAACTGACCCACTCGCTTTCCTTGTGAATTCTATTTCCTGCTCCTGTGCCTTGACAAGGTGGTCTCCTCTATCTAGAATACTCTTCTCTATGACTGAGAACAGTCATAAGAATTTAGAGCAGGAAAGGATCTTAGAAGTCCTCTAGTCCAACCCCTCATTTTAGGAATGACAAAACAGAGGCCCACAGAAATTAAGTGACTTGTCCAAGGTCATAGAGATGCTGACAGGTGGGATGGGAACCCACATCTTCTGATTTTTAATCCAATATTCTTTTCTATTGTACCATGTTTACTCTAACACTTCCTTGCCAGAGCTAGGAGGAAAGCAAGAAATCTCAGGCATGAGCTGGTTTTAAGATGGATTTAGAAATCCTGCCTTCCAGGCCTGTGTGACAGTAATACAGGAAATTAAGGGATAGTCTGTGCTAAGAAAGGGGCTATTCTTCCTGTAATAGGGCAAAGGGTGGAAAGGGAGTCAGGTGAAGAAACAGATAATAAGCTCTAGAAGACTTTGTCTTTCATGGGGAAGGTTTCTTGCTGTGTAATCTTCTAAACTCAAAGGACCAGGGGCTACTAGGGAAATCTCTTATCTCATCAAACCTGGTTGCCATTAATGGCCATTTGCCAGCTTCCCTGACCAGTGCACCTATCTGCTACCTCTACCTGGTACCATTTCTTTCCATCTCTGGTTCTGACTCTGTGTGTTCTGCCCACTACATCCCTATTTCCTCTACCCTGCCTTCATTCTTTCCTTATTCATTTCTCTCCCTCCCCCATCCTTACCTGTTCTCCCTACCTCTGTTCCCAGCTCTCTTCTCCATCCTCCATGCTCCCCCTTTCACTCGTGATCCTTCTACAACTTCTCTCCGTACACACCACAATCACCCTAAGTGAAGACCCTCATCATCCTTCTCCTGAACTAACTACTCATTTTTCCTTACACATGCTACATTCCAGTCAAACTGACCCATTTGCTTTCCTTGAGAATTCTATTTCCTGATCCTGTGCCTTGACAAGGATGCTCTCCTTTCTTCGTCTCTGCCTCTGGCAACTCCTGTCTCCCTCCAAGTTTCAGCTAAAGTACCACTTTCTTAAAGAAACCCTTTCCCAGGTGTTGGTGTTCATGGCTCTCACTATGTATTTATTTTGTATATATTCTGTATTTCTTTGAGAACATGTTCTATTACCCTAGCAGAATGCAAGTTCCTTTGGGGAAGAACTTGTACCTTTGAATCCTTAGCACCTAGTGAACCTTTACATAAATGCTGCTTGGTTGGTTGGTCCTTCAGCCATCATTTCCTTTCTCTACAAGCCAACTGATATGGACAAACACAGGGATGGAGACTGGAAGCAGAGGGAACATGGGACTTTAGAATTTAATGCTAAAAGAGGACGGATCTAGTCAGACATCATAGAGGAGCCAACATAAAGCTCAGAATAGTCAACTGCCCATAAGAATCACTTTTTCATCTTTTTAAAATTCTCAGTACAGTGACTTACATATAGACTTAATAAATGTAGCCTTAATTTATGAGATGAATTGAAGCCTATCTGCCTCAAATTAGCTAAGTGGTGCAGCAGACAGTGCCAGGACTTGGAGTCAGGAAGATTCCCCTGAGTTCAAATCTGGCCTCAAACACTTACTAGCTGTGTGACTTTGGGCAAATCACTTAACCTTGTTTGCCTCAATTTCTTCATCTGTAAAATGAGCTAAAAAAGGAAATAGCAAACCACTCAAGTAAATCCTAAGAAAACCCCAAAAGGGCTCAAGAAGAGTCAGACATGACTGAAAAACAACTTAAAATAAAAGGACAAAATATAGGAATATATTTTGAACAATTCAGAACAATTAATGATCTATTAGTCAATTAATAGGCATTTATTAGGCACCTATGTATGCCAGGCAGTGTGCTAAGCCTTGAGGATACAAAGAAAGAGAAAAGACAATCCTTGTTCTCAAAGAGCTCAGTCTAATGGAGGTGACAATGTGCAAAGGCACAAAAAGATACAGACAGAATAAATTGTGATAATAAATAGAGGGAAGGCCCTAATTTTCTGCTGATTAAGCAAGTCAGCCTTAAGTGCTCTGGTAGAGTCATGAGACAGTGAAGCAGTGGGAAATACAGAGAGAGGAGTAACACCACTTTAGGTGGGAGTGGGAGAGGGCTGTTAGGAATATTCCCCATGTCTGCCCTGGTTCTACTGCATCAACCCTTGAGTCCCTGATGGAGCCTCAAGTTAGCACCTTGGGGGTGGGGGTGGGGAGCAAGATAATGATGCTACCCCCCTAATTCCACCAGTCTACCTCTGCCTCCTGATTTTTTCATACTCAGTATGAGGGTAGCTGCATTAGTCATCAAGAAGAAATCAGCTCCTCTGATTGTGGAGCAAAATAGGGGCCAAGTGGGCTGGCATCCCACACCACGGAGACACCTTTACCCTGTCAGCAGGAGTGAAGCAACTGTAGAGGTTACGAGTGCAAAGGGATGGTGCTAACTATATACATCCATGGTGAAAGGGTGGGAGCATATCCCTGCGCAGGAGAAGGGTCAGGCTGAGCCAGGTTGAGCCAAGGGAGCCAGAAACGTAGCAGCTTGGGAAGCTCTGGCAGGCAGGTAGGGCAGTAGTAGCTTTCTCCCTTTGTGGGTTGTTGTGCCCTAACCCCCTGTTTGCCAGGCACCTTTGAGGCAGCCGCAAGATAGTTATTTTTAGCCTGTGACACCTGGGTATTTTGCTACCTCAGGACGTCCGGTTTGGAGCCTCTTTCTGGGAATCCCACATGCTGCTGTTGTAAACAGCCCCACGAGGCCAGCAGTGTCGGCTGGGAGCCTGCCCGGCCCCTTCTTTTGCTCCTGCTTAGGGTGAGTCAAACAGGAAGTGGCTGTAACCATGACAGTGGGAGAGAGAGCTCCATGGGGGTGGGAGAAAGGCCTCCTTGGCTCCTTGCCCCTTGGCATCAATTAAGCAAGTATTTAGCAGTCAGCCAGCATTTATTAAGCACCTACTACGTGTAAACCTATGTGTGAGGTGCCTGGGGGGATAAAAATATGAAGAAAGAAAGTATATCTACTCTCAAAAAACTTACATTCTAACAGGAGAGATAAGTACATATATAAAAGTATGCAGAGTACAGAGTGAATAAATACAAAGTAGTTAAATACTGTGTAGTTTAGGAGGGGGACCGCTAGCAGGTCATGCACAGTGTGTGTGGGAGGGGGACAGGACAGGGATCAGGAAAGAAAATCAATCCTATTGGCAGCAAGTGCTGGGAGCTGCCCAATCTGAATATGCCAGGGAGGGTGAAGCTGCCAAACGCAAGTCATTGAGCCCTAGGGAAAATCAGGATGCTGTAAAGGCTAAGGTCAGAGACATCAAGAAGATGAAAACAAACGAACAATATGGTCGATCCCAAATGTGAAAAACAGTCCATCAAAGGTGCTATTGTTATCTCCATTTTTCAGATGAGGAAACTGAGGCAAATATGGGTTAAGTGACTTAACTGGAGCCAGATTTTAATTTCCCCATTTTCTACCAGTCCTTGAGCCACAGATCTCTCCCCCCAGTGAAGTGGAAGATGAAATGGGGGCTAGAACAGAGGATAGAAAACACAATGTTGCTTCCTATGGGTGTTCAGGATGAGAAGCTTTAATCTGGGTTTTTCCCTTGAGGACTCTGGAGTTCACAGCCTTCTGCTGAATATTCATGAACTTTCTCTTCTCCAAGAAATTCTGATAGAACTTTCACAAAATGATTCTGTCCCATAAAATAGACAGCTTTGGGATTCTTAAAGATTGGGGCTCCCAGCTAATTTGGGGTTCTTAAAGATCTCCAGGTACAGTTTGCAGTCTCCCTTGCTGGCACATCACAGCCATGAGCTGGGAAGTTTGCTGTGAGGTCTACCTGACATGTTTACTATTTCAATCAAGTTTTGGGTGCATGAGTGTCAAAACCTGTCCCTGGCCAAAAGGGAAATGAACTAGCCATTTTCAAAGACGATTTGCAAACTATCAACAAACCTATGAAAGGCTGCTCCAAATCACTAATAATAAGAGAAATGCAAATTAAAACAACTCTGAGGTTTTCCCTTCACACTCAGCAAACTGGCAAAGATAGCAAAAGATGGAAAAAGTTAATGTTGGAGGGACTGTCAGAAGCAAAGCACACCGATACACTGCTCATAGTGCTTCGCTGGTCCAACCACTGTGGAAAATAATTTGGAAATGTTCAAAAAAAGTCACTCGTGCTCTTTGACCCAGAGATCCTACCACTTTGAGCAAGGAGGTCAAAGACGGAAAGCTCTCATGTATACCAGAATATTCACAGCAACACCTTTTTTGGTGGTAGGGAAAAAAAACAAAACAAAACCAAACCACAAAGCAAAACACTGGATCCATCTTCAACCTCATCAATTGGGAAACTGCTGAATAACTGTGGTATGAGAATGTAATGGGTCATTAGTATGCACAGAAACATGAATTGAAATGACTGAGTGAAGTAAACAGACCCAAAAGAAAAAAAAAGGAAAAAAATATAGAGTGATAATAATAATGTAATTAATTGAAAAGAACAAAAAAAATTAAACTGAACTCTGAATAACTGTAATTAACAATCAGCCTTGGAAAAGAGATGAAGAAATGTACCTCCCTCCTTTGAACAGAGAGGTGGGGAGACTCTTGGTCTAGGCTGTGGCATACAATATCACTGTGTAAGGTTGGCTTTGAATAACTGTTTTTCTTTCTTACAAAAGGAGGCTCATTGGGTGGGGATGGTATGACTGAGATATAAAATAGAAAAAAATTAAACTTATTTTTTTTAAATGTTTTAAACTAGTCTATATTTTATTCCTTTCTTAAATCAAGGATACATCCATTCACCTGTACCAGTAGGCCTCAAATGAGCCAACATGGGGAGTGAATCCTAGGATTTGAAGTGGAGAGGGTCCTTAGAGATCATCTAGTCAAACTATCTGGAATTTACGGGATCTTACTGTAAATATGAGGAATCAAGGAGGTATGATTTGCTTAGGGTCACACAGTCACAGAGTTGGAAGGGACTTCAAAGGCTACATTCTGTACCCATACCTGAATAAGAATCCTTTCTGCAACACTCCAAACCAGCGATCATCCAACCTTTGTTTGAAGACCTCTGAGAGCTGGGGGGCAGGAGGGAACCCACTCACTAAGAACACAACCCATTCTATTTTGGGATAGTTCTAACTGTGAGGAAGTTTTTTGTTATTACAAGGAGCCGAAGTCATTCTGTGTTTTATTTTTTTACCTTCCCTGGGAGACTGTAAGCTAGCATGCATTATCAGTCACAGTCACTCCTTGAAGCTGTTTTTCTAAATTGTTTTGGAAGACTGTACTTGGGAAGTGGAAGGAGGATTAACTGTCGAACAGGTTAGTCTCTTTGGGTTCACTGTTCCTTCCACTACACCATGCTATCTCTTAGCTCAGGGATGGGAAACCCGTGGCCTTGAGCCCACAAGAGGCCCTCTAAGTCCTCAAGTAAGTCCTCAAGTGAGGACTTTTGACTGAATCCAAACTTCATAGAACAAATTCCCTTAATAAAAGTGGATAAAACCAGGCCCTAGTTATTGGTCTTACAGACAGTACATAAACTTGTCAGGCCAAGGAAGTCCTTTACACAATAATATATAGTGTATTAGTATGCAGCCTTAGCATATTATTGGACTTCTTTATATATTACTTGCTTGCCTTGGTTTCCCAGCTGCTTTAGATTTCCTGGTTTGTGACTTTTGGGCTCAATTTTGAATCACCTGCTTTGCTCTGGATTCTATTATTTATGTCTTCTTGGTATGGGTCTGACCACCTCCATTTGGACTCAGATTCTCCATTTTGCCTTGATGGTGCCTGTAAACTTGCCTGACCCTTCTAGTCAAGCCTTAGTTTTTTCCAGAACTAATTCTTAGCCCAGCATCCATAGTCCACTGCCTCCCCCCACACTAGTATGACACTGAAACTGACTAGAACAAAACCTTCCTACTTCCCAGATATGTAACTAAGAACCAACATGTTTCTAGATTTCTTGGGGAATATACCTCCCACTCCCTATCTCAAGTCATAAGACAGATGTACACTGAAGTATGCCCTAAGCAGAATATGCTGGCTAGCTGGTAAAGGTATCCATGCAATGGAAAGAGAGCTAGATGCAAATCTCAACTTTGCCGTTTTTCACTCCCTGTTCAAACTTGGACAAGTGACTCTACCCATCTGTGCCTTGGCTCCTTATCTGTCGAATGAGGGAGCTGACCTCTAAGGTTCTACCCAGCTCTAAGTCTATGACCCTCAATAGGGTCCCCTGGGCTAGAAACAGTTCAGCAAACATTAGTTACTCCCCAACTACATGCCTCCCATTCTGCCCCTGCTGACTGTACCCTATACCCCCAACCTCATGCTGGAGGGAAGAGATATTTGTCACTGTAGGAATCTTGCTTCATCCTGGGACCTGAAGTAGAGGGTTATATCTGAGGCCAAGCAACCTCTCTGGGTACATGGATCCCAGGCCCTGTGCCAGTGGTATCACAAATATTCATGAGTCTATGAGTAGCAAAAAAATGAGGAATCCTGGCCCCCACATTAAAGCCATATCAACATAATGCTGGTATGAATTATTATGGCTCTATTTTTAGTTGATGCCAAAATACCCTATCTCAAACCATAGCCTGATTTTTTTTTATTCCTCTGCCTATTGTTCTAAAAGAGTGGCAGAGATTGGACCAGCAATATCCTTCCATTTCCTGAGCCATACGGGAGAACACTGATGGGTACACTTTGGGCAGCTGTCTTTCCTCACCTTGCAAGATGGCTAGACAGGGTTACTAACTATCCTCCCTTCTTCCTAGAATGGATGATGGGCAACCAATATTCCTAGGATGGCAGGCAGCATTTCCACAGGCCTGGTCATTGCCGTTCTCTCCCTCCAAACCAACTGCCCTCTGCATTGGTCACTCTCTCACTTTTGTTCTGGTACCTCATCAGCCTTTAAATCACCTTCTTGGTATCTACCTGTAGTCCTTCCTGCTATTTAGGGCCTCTGCTACTGGCAGAGTTTTCCTTTCCCTTCTGCCATGGTCTCAGGGCTCGCTAATTAATCAGAATTACCTGGTTTGTAAGCTCCTGAGGACTGTATTCCCTAGATCAACATTTACATGACAATGAGCTCAGCAGAGCTAGGCACACTGTACACACCTAACATCTCTGATTCTATAGCTCTTGTACTGGAAATATTGCATGCTACTTTCAGGGCCTCTCTGCTGGAAATACTCAAGACTGACATCAGTGGCATTCTCGTTTCTCTTATGCCCCATGTTTATAGCATGTTTGAGCTGGAAGGGTCTCTCTTCGGGGCTGCCAAGGAAAGAGTTCCCTAAGTGCTTACAGAGATAGGACTCCAAGTTGGGGCCAGCAGAGGCTATTCCATTCCTGGACCTTCCCCAGAATGAGACAGCAGCCAACCTGCTTCCCAAATCCAGGTGGTTGACCCCTGGCTGACTTGAAAGACCTGCTTCATTAAGAAAGGCTGGAGGATTGGGGTGAGAGAAAATTGTGGATCCACAACAAAACTTCTGGCTTGCTGACGTACCTGCTTTCCCAAGTCCCTCATGGGTGGAGGAGCCTGGCCTGGGGAACATGGCCTAGTTCTCCCTACATAGAAAAGCTGAGTGAAATTGTGAGCTCAAGGTTGTCTCCAACAACCTTGTCTCATCTCAGCATCCCCCAATACTAATCTATAACACCAACAGTCCAACCGTTCCCTTCCAAGGGTCATCTGTTCTGGGTTGCCCCCCAGGAATCTGCTCATCTCTTGCTTGGCAAAAGTAAAAAAGCTCCGAAGGTTGTCCCACTTTTCCCTCCAAGTCTAGGTAGGGCAACCTCTCTCTCAGGCAATACTGATAGATAAGCTTTGGTGAGGGGTTAATGTTAGAAACCAGATGAGTTTCCTGAGCCCCTTTACAGTCTCAAAGACCTAAAAAGAAGATTCCACAACCTCCTTAAGTCACCCCTTCCTTACAGGCCCTACCAACTTAGAGATCCAAACAAGTGTTTCCTGAAGTGTAAATTCCCTTCCTTCAAGGACCAGGAGGGGCTTAAGCATCCATTCCTGAGGTGGTGGGGGATAGGGGGTAACAAGGCTACTTGTCAGTGTCTCCACAGTGACTCACTCCCAGGTCTCAGGGGAAACACAGGGCTGGGGCAAACAGCACTTAATCTCCACCCCCACCTCCATACTGCCAGCCTCACGTTTGCTAACTGAAACCCAAGTCGTTCTATTTTTAACTCTCAGGCTCCCCCTTGTCCGGGGCTCTTTCCCCCACCCCCAGTGCTACTAGCCCTGTCATTCTGAGAACACATTTCCGAATCCGAGACACCCTAGGTAGCTGATGCTAGGGCTTATGGGGCCTAGGCTTAAGGGACCGGGGACTCTTAGCAAAACAAGAGAACTGTCATTGCACTTCCAAATTCCCCCACCCCAGACTCTTTCCGAAACTGCAGCCCCTGGCCCATCACATGAACCCCTGGTATCCTAGGAGTTATTTGGGGTGCTGGCACACCAGAATGTCTACTGTAGGGGTGAGTTTGACTTCTCCAAGCTTCAGAAAGAAACAAAGAAAGGCTCAAGAGGGCCGAGTTACCTGACTGGAGAATAGTGTACGTCAACTGCACCAAGGTATAGGCTTCCATGGGCAGGTCTCTGGATATTTAATCTTTCTGATAATCTACAACTGTTTATCCCTGCAGGGTCCCTCATACCCACCCTCAGGAGTAGGGTAAGAGGAAATACAAGAGTATAGGAAGGCAGGGTTATCCAGAAAAGCCCAAAGTGTATCTAGGCCCTTCACTATCACCCTAGCCCCCTGCCCTATAATCTGCCAAGGAGCAAAGAGCTGATCTCACTGGAAAAGTACAGCCCCCAAAGATCAGAGGCACAGGAGATAAGCAGGCACTTGTGCTTTGTGGGGGGTTGCACGGGAGGTCTGAGAGTGGGAACACATTCTTCTAGTCAATCTGATGTGGAGATGAATGACACAAAGGCTGGGGTTGCTTTTCAAGTCAAGGGACAGGAAGTCAGAGGACAGAGAGTGGACAAGAGGATCTAGATGTCAGAAGGTTGGTAACACAGAACTGGCTCTGATCTAATCCTAAAAACAATTACAGTACAAGGTAACCAGCCTGCAAAGGAATGGGTATGAGGCCCCAAGTAGCAACAGGTTTTCACTTAACTTACAGAAGCCTTAATCAGACCACGGCAGCCTCACACAATGTAGGAACCAGTGGCTCACTCAGCCATTCTCCAAGAAGCAAAGAGGAACTGGAACAGCCTAGAACTGTGGTCTGACTCTGGCTCCCATCTACCCTCTCTTTTCTCTGACCTGGAATCCTTTGGATAGTCTGCTTTGTTTTTGGCCCTGTCCTATCTTTCAGACTGTGTTTCTTCTTCCTGACCTAACTTCTCACTCTACTTCCGAAGTCTGTCTCTGGCCCTGTCCTGGCTCTCAGGTCCTGTTCCCTCTTTCTGGCTCTGAAATTCTCTCTGGTTCTATCTTCTCAATGGTCATGGTCCATCTCCCTGGTCCTGTCCCTTTCCTCTGGTCATTTCCATTTTAAGCAGTTTCCTGTACAAGATGCCAGGTGAGGGTAAAGACCTTATACTATCCCAGAAACGTTGCAGAGGAAGCAGAAAGAGTCAGGGGGACATGGCACACTGTGGCTCTACGTGGGTTGAGAGGAAGGAAGAAAAGACGGTAGTAGGGAGGCAAGGCAAGATGAGCTAAGAATAGAGTAGAGGCTCCTCAAAGTAATGTAACCTCCACACCACCATTCAACCAGTTCAAAGAACCCTGGATACACAGTACCTGGGAAGGGGCTTCATGAAGAGACAGACAAAACTCAGTCATATACTATGGGAGCCAAGTCTTATCGAGTCTCTCTCTTCCTTTCATCTGGCCTGCACCCCCTCCTCCTCAGTCCCAAACCTATCTCCCCAAATTTCCTCCTTAACCTGAACTCAATCAGTCCCTCAGTCTCACCCTATAGCCTGGCTCAGGAGGTCTTTGAGAGGACAGTTCATTTCATATCCTGGGGCATGGCCCCTCAACTTCTCAGTACCTAAGAAGAAGCATCACTATTCCACGTGTGCCCTATGCCAACTCAGCCCATTAGCCAGATATGGCCAGAGTATAAAAAGGGTTGGGAAGGAGGTGAGAAGGTGGTTGCTTAAATGTGCCCGGAAGACAAGGTCAGAAAACTTTGGGAACAGTAGCTCTAAATGAGGGAAAACATTTTGAGCTATGAGTTTCCATAAGGTTCCTGCCCACCAGGCATCTTATCTGTTGACCAACAACTATAGGTTTCCCCTGGTGAGGGATGAATTAAAAAGCAACCTGGGTCTGAAGGGGGAAGCAAGGTCAGAAGGAAGAAGATGAAATGAGGACGGCTTGGGGGACAGCCCAATGTCAGCATCATCATCGCTGTGATGGGTGTATGTGCACATATAGAGATACATACAATCTCTGCCCAAGCACCAAGTGATGCTGGGTTCTCTACTACAAAGGGCATCTGGAGACTGCCATTCTAATTCAGGCTTTGCCATTAACTGGCTGAGTAACCTTTGCCAAGTCATTCAATCATTTTCCTCAAATGTAAAATGGAGTACTTACAGTACTTACACTAACTTCCTCACATATAAAGTGCTTTATAAACCTTAAAGGCATCTAGGTTGGTATAGTGGATAGAGAGTTGGGCCTGCAGTCACAAAGACCTGACTTTAAATCTGGCCTTTAAATACTTACTAGTCATGCAACGATGGGCAAGTCACTCAACCTCTTTGCCTCAGTTTCCTTAACTATAAAATGGGATTAAAAATAGCATCTATATGCCAGGGTTGTCATGAGGCACTCGGCACAGTGCTTAGCATATAGTTGACGTTTTATAGATGTTTATTCCCTCCCACCTAACCCCATATGCATGTCAATCCTCTTACTTATTAAAGGTAGTATTATACTCTCCTCGGCCCTGCCACTAACTACTTGCATAAGCCTGGGCAAATCACTTAATGTGGAAAGAAAGGCATAGATTATATGATCTCTAAGGTCCTTCCCAGCTTTAAAATCTTGAGTCTATGATAATATATTCTTACACTTACGTATACATTCTACAAATAGGTATACACCTGACACTTCACACATTCTACGTGTACAAATCCCTCAGAGATCTCACTACATACCCCAACATATACTACATGCATGTGCACAATACTCATTCATCTAACACAATAAACACAGAAGGACACGCATGCTCCACATGTACCATCTCAGCACAATCAACATATACCTGAATCTATGTATGTTTATATGAACATATTGTCACAAATAACATATCGCTTGCATATACATACACATATACACACACTGGTCAATTTATTCTGCCACTTGGCCCTGGTCCAAGACCACAGTCACTTCATTCGACCAATGCTTCATCCTCCCCAACTGCTCTAGTTAGAGAAACACACCTGTCCATCTCCTACTGCATTGCAATTTGGAATTATTTGGCAGGGGAACCCAGCAAGGAAACTGGGCTTAGAGCTGGAGACCCTAGTGGTACATTCAGTGCTTTTGCTAAAATTATTCTGATCTCAGCTTAGCAATCAAGATGGGAAGGAGGCAAGAAGAGGCAGAAGAAGATGGAGGAAGCAGGGACTCTGGTTACCTGAACTCACTCCTAGCTACCTCTTTGCTGGGAAGAGTTGTTTCCGTTCCTCGGTGATCTAAGCCCCCATTTTATATTATCTAGCGCTCCTCAGTTTTACCCCTGCAAACCAAGGAAACAGAGAAACCTAAGGGCAGCAGTACCTACCTAACTATTGCTTCCCATTCCCACCAAACTCCTACCCTTCCTCTGCTCTAAACTCCTGTGCATACTCTCCAACCTCTTTTTCTAGAGTTCCCAATGTGTGACCTGAGGGATGGGATGTAAAGTCTTTTTGTTCCAATACTCATTACTCTAAGGAATAAGCAGTCTGGGGGCATTTCCCAATAGCCAGGACCCCTGCATCCCTTTGGGAAAGTTACCACAGAAACAAGGGAAAATATTACAAGGAAGCACAATACCCGGCTAAGTCACCTGCTGACCCAGCTTCCTGCTGTGTTGGCCCTTCCAGCCCCACTGCCTTGGGCCCCCCTCCTCCCTCCTCCCTCTAGCATCAGCCTGGGCCTCCCACTGATGCCCTCCCTCTGCCTGCTTCCTGGGGGGGTGGGGGGGATGGAGGATGGGCACAGTACCAAGCCAACATCCCCACCTCCTATACCTCTCTAGATTCACATAACAACAGTAGCAACATCCCCAATATCAAGCCCCCCACCCCTTATCCCCCCCCTCACAGGAAATCTAAACTTCCTGTCCCAGAGGAAGTGCCCCATCTAGTGAACAGATTCAATACACACACCCAGCCATAGGGGCTTTGAAGACTGGGCAGATCTCCCCCAAAAGGACTAACTTTATCTCCTGTTCCAGGACTATCCCACGACATGGCCCCCTCCTCAACCTCCAGTCCAGAATACGACTGAGGCCAAGCTAAGATTGTGGAGAGGGTAAGCAGAAAGGGCACAGAACAGGCTGTTCAGGTTCTGAGCCTTGGGGAAACCAGGGAAGAGAAGGGAATATAGACATAGAAGGACTAGGTTAGGGATGAGAAAGCCCTAAGCAGTGTGGTATAAGAGATGGGTCCCTGGCATGGGAGTCAGGAAGTTTTAACCCTAGCTCTGCTAATGGTAGAAGGGTAAGCAAGTCACTTCATTTCCTTGGGTCTCAAAATTTCCTCATCTGTCAAGGGAGGAGGTTAACTACTAGATGATTGCTAAGGTGTTTTTTTCTAGCTCAAAAATTCCATGATTCTGTTATTGTGGGGTGAGTTAACCCTGGGTGAGCTTCACTTCCATTCTTCTAGATTAGGGCTGCATGTGCCTCTTCCCAGGAATGTCTCTAGGAATGCTCCTGGGCCTTCACTGTGGTTGCACCAAGAAGATCCTTACTTCTCCCAACTCCTGCTCTGCTAGCATGAGTTTCCCACTTCCTGGACTGGCAAGTGAGATTGCCCAGTCCTGGCCTCCCTGAAGGTCCAAGTCAAGAACAAAATACAGTTAGAGAATGCTCCTAATGGCACCAAACTGGACACTGGAGGTGAGATTAGCATGGCTAATTCTAGCCTCATCTGCACCAAACAGTAAGCCCAAGCTTTTCTCCCTGTTTCATTGATAAGAAAATTAAGTCTTGATGTTAAGGGATAGTCACTTAGGACAATTAAGATGGTGGAATTGGAAAAAAGTCTTCCTCACCATCCTTGGCATGCCACTTCAAGGCTTGGTTGCTGTAAACAACAAAATTTTGCAAGTGCCTACTGTGTACAAGACATGGTGCTATTTCCCCTACCTGACCCCCTCCACCTACACATACACATACACACACACACACACACACACACACACACACACACACAGTAAGCTCTTTGTATCCTCAGCCTTAATACCATGTCTGACACATAGTAGGTGCTTAACTGACTAACTGACAAAAATATGATACAGGTTCAACCCTGAAGATACAAGCACACAAACCAATGATGGGTTTGTTCACATTCATAAATAATCTTTGACATCTAGTCAGTAAAATACCATACTGAGGAGGCCAGTCCTGGGAATGATACCATGGGACAACTCTGACGGTGACAGAGCTCCTATGTGAGACTAAAGGGCGGGAGAGAATCCCTGTTAGCTCAAAATCCCTGAATTCCTACTGTGGCCTCACTGGGTGACATCCCATTAGTTCAGTTTTGTTCTGTGCCTTCCTTGGTCAGAAGTAGATAATGTCCCAGGGCTCCAGTCACTGGGGAGGCTTTGAAGGGGGTGGTGGCAAATTGTTTTACATAACAGAATGGCAGGCAACACAAGGGACAAGGTGAAGAGCATAGGGACCAGAATTCCAAGACAGGGCCAAAGAGATTACAGCTTCAGGGCTGAGTAGAGAAAGCACTAAGTAAGTGGTAAGGAATGAGAATTCCTCAAGGGAATCCCGGATGATAAAGGAGAGCTCAGGCTATTGGGAGCCCGGTTGGAAGATTGCAAGAAGAGAGGCCTTGTGATCTCTGGCTCCCCAACTTGTGAAAATCCTAAAACGGCTCCTAGGTTTATAGTAGGTGCAGATTTAGGGCTTAAAGATGACTCCCTAAGGAAGCCGAATTCCCAGAAGACCTCTCTCCTGTCATATAAATTAAAAGAAAAGCCACAGCATCAAAAAGTCTCAGGCAGACATAGGATAGAGGGACTAGAATGGGGAGTTTTTCAATGGAGAGGAGAAAAGGAGAGAGATCCCACTGAGACAAGAAGGAAGGACAACAGAGAAAGGCAGACGACATGAATTTTGGTTGTGCAGGGATCAAATGCTAAATGGGACTCGAGGAAAAAAAAAATACGAGCAGCTCAGCTGAGTTAGGCCGAGGAAACTCTCCCTTTCCCTTTGCAGAAGCCTTCCCGGTCTGAAAACACTGCGTTCTGGAAGGAAATGCAGCTGTCTGTGTACGGCTCCAGCACCAGAGTAGTCGCGCCCCCCCACTCCCCCATCCCCCAAATACAATTTGTTATTCTCCACCTGCTTTGCCCCAGAACCTATCAGGGGGTGCCCTCCCTTCGCACTTTCAAACATGGGTCTCTAACCACTACTGAATAAGATGGGAGGGGGGAGGGCTTAGGGGAGAGGAAGGGTCTTCAAGAAAGCTCCCTCATGCCCTAATTCCTCTGGCTTTCAGTTTCCTCCTCTGTAACAGGAGGAGGGTTCCACTAGATGCTCTTAAAGGTCCCTCTAAAAGTCTGTGGCTGTACCCCACACTGCAGGGGGTGTGTGCCCTGGTCCCAGGGCCAATGGCCTGGGGGGAAGGCACCACAAGACAAACGGCCAGCACGGGTGCATCGCCCGGCCCCCTACACAGCTCCCTGGACGGGCCTGGCACTCCTTCTCCAGGCTCAGGAGTGGGGGACGTGGGAGTCGGGGCAGCAGGGCGCAGGGAGAGCAGCCCGCGGGCCTCCCTCCTCGGATCCGTCGCTCCCCCCGGGGCGGGCCAATGTGGGAGCCCCACGGCCCTGGAACCGGCCCCGACCTGGAGCTGCCCCCGCCGTGGGGCCCACACGATCCAAGGGCCCCAACCGTGGAGGAGAGGGAAGAAAGCGCAGCGCCAGCTTTGCGCCCAGCTGCACTGGGGGGCCCGCGGGCTCGGGGTGCGGTGGGGGGCCGGGACCGTGCCAACGCAGGGCAGGGAGGAGGAGGCGGAGACCTGGGGCCGGGGCCGGGGCCGGGGCGGGCGATGTACTCACCAGCACCGGGTCTGTGCATCCAGGGGCTGGGGCCCTCAGAGCGGGGGGCTCATGGTGGGAATCAGGGCGGGCGCGGGGGGTCGGGGGCGCCGGCCTTACATCCCCCGGGGCACCAGAGGCTGCAGAGAGTCGGCGAGACCGGGAGAGGAAGGGAGGGGGCCGGGAGGGGGAGGGCCCTGGCAGCGGGGCCGTCCGGGTAGGATGACAATGGAAGGAAATGCTTTATCTGAGTCTGAGAGCGGGCCAAGGGGGAGGGGAGGGGAGGGGAGGAGAGGGGAGGAGAGGAGAAGGGAGGGGAGGCGAGGGGAGGAGAGGGGAGGGTGCACACAGCCAGCCCAGCCCCGAGAAGCCCAGCGCAGCCCAGCCCAGCGCAGCCCAGCCCAGCCCAGCGCAGCCCAGCCCAGCGCAGCCCGGCACCACACAGCCCGGCGTTGCGCGGTCCGCACACAGCCCAGACACAGGCGCCACACCGAGGCACGAAGCAGACGTACACGGCACAGAGACTCGCCGCGCAGAGACACACACACAGCAGAAACTGGCAGCCCTCACGAAGCGGAGAAGGCAGGACACCCAGAGACAGCTGACTAAGGGGAAGGCACAAAGTCAGAGGCCCAGACATCTGTACACCGAGAGCCGGACGCCCAAACCCGCACGGATGCACGCGGGAACGGTGACACGCGCAAAAAGAGGCACTCAGACTCATATTCACACACATAACATACACACCCATACTGCGGTACGCAGAAGTAGATGTACACCTGCAGAGAAAGAAGGAAAAAGGTGCATATATACACGCAGACGTATACACCCCAGCACAGACACACGGTAATTTACAGGCAGAGTCCCACGCTTGGAATTCCAGCTACAAACATAACTTTGCAGGAGAAAAGTTTCAAGATCTGATTTGAATCACTGCCTAACCAACTCACCCCCACCTCCTTCCGATCTTCCTGTAAAGAGAACAGAAGGGAATTGCCTGATCCTAGAAAAAGAAAAGGGGGTCACAACAATGTTTATTTTGAAAGTTTTGGGTTGGTTTTTTTTTTTAAAAAAAAGGAATTTCCCAAGGGATTTCCTTCCCTCTTTCTTTTTCTTCCCTCTCTTCTCATTCCTCCCCCTCCAATTCCAGTTCCCCCCTCCACCCTCCCTGTCCCTATGAGTCAATCTTCAGCAATGTGCCCAGTGTCTCCCAGTGCATTACAGCGGATTGCAGAAATGTTCCCATCTGTGAGTCGGAATGCAGCTGCCTCTGGTCCTCCCTCCCCTAATAAATCTAGGGCAGGGATAGCCTGTTCACAGAAACTCCTAACCCCCTCTCCACACTGGAAGTGGAGGTCAGAGTCAGGGGTCAGGGATCAGGAGCTAAGGACCTCCCTGCTATTCTCTGTTGGCCATTGGCTGGGTCCCCAGTTTAGCTAGAAATGCAGCCACTTCTGGGATAGGGTGTGTCAGCCACTCTCTGAAGCAATTTTGGCCTCTCCTATGTGTTGGGGGCCTTAAACTTGAAAGCAGGGAGTGTCCCTGAAACTCTTATCAGAATTAGGAAACTACACCATCCTCATGAGTATGCACAACTGAAAGGGAAACTGAGGCCCAAAAGAGGTCTGTGCTATGGCCATAGTTCTTTGGGATGCCCACATTGTAGGCAGAAACCTCACTAGTCCTAAGAGAGACAAGTTTGAGTTTAGCATAGGATCGTAATACTGGGAACCTCTCCACTGCAGAGAGGGTACCCTCCTCCCCCACACACAATTCTTCCTCTTGTTCCATAGCCATAGCCTAGGGCCAAGGCCTCATCACTTTGCACATTGGATGACTGCACAGAATCCTCCCTCTTAGCCTCCCTAGGACCTGGGGGTTTAGTGGACTGTATGCACAGTGAGTGAGCAGTGTGGTGAGGTGGCCAAAACAACTAATTCATATTTAGACTACATGAAAAGTGCCCAAATGGAGCTGTGTGATATAGTGGAAAGACCTATGGACTTGCTGTCAGGAGACCCAGATTCAAATCCCACTAGATATCATTAGCTCTGTGACTATAAGCAAATCACAACCCCAGTTTCCTCACCTGAAAAATGGGAATGTTAAAGAGGGCTGAACATGGCATAGACAAAACTGCCCTTCCTTCCGCTGACTGATCACGAATGCTAGTTCAGCACTTGGGTGCTTCGGGAATGACAAAGCCTGCTTCCAACTAAGTAGGACTCAGTGCAGAAGAGACTTGGAGACAAAGAAGCAATCCCTTCATTGGCCGCTAAGTAGGAAGAGTCAATGATTCAGAAGACCTTTAAAAAGGGAATGACTCTGCCCTTGGCCTCACTTCCCTTCCTCCTGAGGAGCATATGAGGAACCTCTTGCTAGTGGGATGGGGGAGGGGCTGGTGCTCTTCCCCTACCCTAGCCTCACGATGAGTGCTCCCATATATCAACTAGAAAAGGGGGTCTAAATGAGACAAGCTTGAGTCAGGGCTCTTGGATGCTCTTTGCACTTAGTGTTTCCTTTCTGAATGTTGATCTTGAGATGGATATGTCTGGGATTGGATGATTCCATGTACCTCTAATTCATATTACACATTGAATATATTTCTACTCTCCCTCCTTTGAGGACACCCTAGCTAGACATGAGCCAAAACCTAAGCTTTAAGCAAGTCCATTTCAGGGTTCAGAGTTTTGTGTATGTATGCCCGCACGTGCGTGTAAGGTATAATGAGCCAAATAGTGAGAAAAAAGGCTAATTTCTCTCATTGGAGGCCAGGCTTTGCTAGGACTGTGCCAAGACTATGCATAGAACCAAACCTGAGAAATGCCCCTTAGTGGTGAAGGGAAGGGATACAGTAGCCTAGCCCCCTAAGCCCAGCTGTAAGAACTTAGGCGAACAATAATAATACATACTGGTTGTTTTGAGAAAGGTGTGTGAATTGTTATCCTTATCCTGCTTAGACTATTTCTGAAATACTATAGACAAATCTAGGTCTGCATCAAGACGGTTCAACAAGCACTTATTAAGCTCCTGCTATGAGCCAGACAAAAGTGGATCGTCTCTAAAGAAGGGTGACCAGAGTGTTGAAGGAACTTTAAGCTATTGGTTGGAGGATCAGTCAATCTCGTAAATGTTTATCGAGGGTCTAATATGCTAAAACACGAGATACAAAGACAAAAAGTAAAATGCCTCAAAGGAGTTTACAGTTTAACAGGGGAAACAACATGTACTCGTATCACCATCTGCAAAACACACATGGGTATATGCCTAACACATAAAAAGCATATCAGATACAAAGTAACTTTGGAAGGGAAGGCAGCTTGCCTAGCTCCTAGCAGCTGGGGCGAGTTGGGAAGGTCTTATATAGAAGAAGGTACTTGAGCTGAGACCTGAAAGAAACAAGAATAAGTGCATTCCAGGTATGTGTGAGAGAGGGATGGAGTGTTGTGTGTGAGGATTGGCAAATAGGCTGGCATAGTGGGACTCTAGAGTGTCTCCAGAGAAGTAATGTTTAAGAAGGCCGCAAAGGTAAGATGTAGCTAGATTGTAAAGAGCTTTCAATACCACACAGAGCAGTTGATATTTGATCCTAGAAGTAATAAGGAACCTCTGGGGTTTATTAAATGTGGGGATGGCAAGATCAGATCTAAATTTTAGGAAAATCACTTTAGTGATTATGTAAAGGCTTGAGTCAGGGAGGACAATTAGAAGGGAAGAGGTGATGAAAACCTGAAATAAGGTAACTATGTGATTAAAGGGGGCATATTTGGGAAATTTGTCAAGTATATGAATATTTCAAGTGAGAGTAAAGAGTTAAGGGTGATACTTAGGATTTGTACCTGGGTTACTTAATGGTAATTTGAGAGTTCAGAATATGAATGCATTGGTGGAGAAAAATAACGAGTTCCATTTTGGACGTTGATTTTGAGATGTATATGGGACATCGGGAGCTAGATGATGAAGTACACAGAGCGCTGGGCCTGGAGACAGGAAGACTTGAATTCAAATCCCACTTCTGACATTCTTGACCCTGGTTAAGTCACTTAAACCTTGTTTGCCTCAGTTCCTCTGTAATATCAGCTAGAGAAGGAAATGGCAAACCATTCCAGTAACTTTGCCAAGAAAACCCTAAATGGGGGTCACAAAGAGTCAGACACAACTGAAGAAACTGAACAACAAAAAAGATTAGTGAGAGGGTGGGGATGATCGTGGGAAGCAATCAAGTAAAAGGAGAGCCAGTTGGGTGTTAGGATAAGGGACTGTGATGTAAGTAGAAGAGAAAAGGATGCTGATGGTGAATGACTTTTAACTGGATGAGTATGAGGTAAGATCCTCAGCGTAGAGGTTGGAAGGAGGGGGTGCTGAGGGAGGTTTGAGTTTAGAAGAGGTTTGGGAGTTCCCCATTCCCTGGGGTCAGGAGAGGGTGGCCAGTAGCTCTGTGGCCCCTCACGCCTTCCCCCCACACACACACATACATTCAATCACCTCCTCCTCTGCTACCCCAAACTGGTCAATGCATTTGGAAAAAGTGCAATGTGAGGAAACACAGCATGTAGGGGACCTGTCATATCCAGGAAGGGAGGCAATCAGGTGGTACAGTGGATGGAGCTTAGGACCTGAAGTCAGGGAAACTAAGTTCATATCCTGTCTCAGACACTTACTTGCTAGATGTGTGACCCTGGAGGACTTTGTGAACTTCAGAGTCTGAAGGATTTGGGACTTCCTGTCTGTTTCCTAGATAGGTTAATAGACAGACTGGACACAGATTTACAGCTTTACAGGGGCCCAGCAAGGAAGCCACACCATGACTAAGGGGAACTTTTTGAACATTCCAAAATGGGGAGAAAAGGACTTTCAAACACCTGGAAGGGGCTATATTATTCCTTTGCCACATATGCTCTCTTAACTCAAAATCATTTTCCTTTGGACTATGTATGCCTTGATGAAAGCATGTCACAGACTTCTAAGGGGAATTCTTTGTATTACTTGTTCTTACTGTACCATCTTAATCAATATTCCTTCCTAAAAGCTACTTAAGGCTGTCTGACTGAAATGATTCTCAGCTGACAATTTTGAAAAGAAGCATAACAATGAGGACTCGCGAGTTTTTCATATACTAAAAGATATACCCCATAGCACCCCAAACCCTCAAGTTGCCCCTCCCCTGAGGAAACATAGTAACTAATCTCTGCAGATCTGACTCATTAGGATGAGGTGAATTTGGAATAAGCACCTCAGAGGAAGCAGAGTTGTAGAGGCAGAAATTTCTTCATTTGTGTTCCTTTCTATACTTCTTTTTCCATCTGTGCATTTAAAGCATATTTTCATGATTCTGTTGTTTTTTTTTCATCATAGAAGTAGGGTTGGGAGGGACTTGGCTCCCTTCAGCCAGGATGTGGTATGGAGGTATATACCTAGGTAAGACAAGGCAAAAGCTCAAGGGCTGAAGAGCCAGTTCTCGAAGGTTCCCAGGAAGAGGAGCTGAGGATGATAGCCTTAATGGCAGGTGTAGCATAGTTCCTTGAAAAAAGCTAGCATTTGGTAAATGTTGTATAAACTTAGCATTTACCGAACACAGATTGAATGTGTTCCATTTTGGAGACTCATCAACAACCCTTTATAAGTGGTGTTTTGTCCCCTTCTAGATAAATCCAGGAATACCAGAAATTAGCTCTCTCTCAAAACAAAACAAACAAAAACAAAACAAATAAAAACCCAAAAGTTAGCTCCCTTCTAAGAAATTCAGTTCAGTTCACCTGATGGCAACCAAGGGTTAGTGTTAAGGTCAGCATTTTGGACAAAAATATTTTTATTAGGAAAAAAAAGATAAAGAAATAGGTGAGCCTCAATCTAGTAGCAAGGAACAATTTCTACAGCAATAAGGAAATTCCTGTTCTTTAAGTGGGATTTGAGGCTGTGGTAGAGCCAACTGGCTATTGAGAGCTGATTGTTAAATTTTCAGTGTGAGCATTTACACTTGAGAAACTGACAAACTACAAATCAGGGCTTGATTGTTTTTTCTAGACCTGGGGAAATATTAATAATACAGATTAAATTTAAAATATGTCTGTGTAAATTTCTCCCTCAGAGGGCCAGTTGTTAAACATTTATCAGTACACCTTGGTAGGGTTGGAGTTTTTTAGGTGAAGCAAGCAGCAATAGCCCTTTTTGGCCCTGGTGCTCCCTGTTTCCTCTGGCTTCCCTTTGCAGCCTCACTTGGCGAAATCCAAGGTCTTAGAGAGGCCAAGTGATTCCTCTGCTTGTTCACTGGCTTAGGGCTTAGGGGAATGGTCCTGGTTTAGGAGGTCTTGCATCCGCCCCAGGACTGTGTCTATTCCCCCTCTGGTTTCTAGTCCACAAGGTTCTGGGAAGTGTGGTCCTTGCACTCCTTCTATTAATGCATACCCCTTTTTATCCTGAGGGACGGAAGGAAGGGAGATTGGATGGTTGGTGCCACCAGTGAGAAAAGCAGAGATGTCAGATAAAGAGTCAGTTCACAATACCCAGAGGGAGGAGAAAAAGTATCTGTACTAAGCTAATAATGACCACATTCCAAGATGGGGGAGGAAGAGATCAGAGGAGGGAGTGATTCCTCTTTCATTTTCACCTAATTTTTAAAAAAAAATAACAGAATATTTTTTCCAGGAAAAAAAGGGTGGTAGAAGAGGAAAAAAATAATCAGTGATGCTAATAAAATACATTGAAAAAAGTCTGAAAATATATGCAGTGTTCTGTATCCATGAAGCTCCCAGCTCCTCATTTCATTTTCATCCAAACTATGGTACATGAATGTAAAGGAATTATTGTGATGTAAGAAAATGATGAATAAAATGAATGCAGAGAAGCACGAGAAGACATATGAACTGATACTGAGTGGAGTAAGCACAACAAAGAAAAATACATAAATACAATAATAAAAATGAGAAGAACAAAAAGTCCACTGAAACTGAATGTTGTGTAATTATAAGGATCCATTTTGGCCCTAGAGAAGAGCTAAGGAAATTCTGAGGTGGGGTAAAGCGTATGTGGAATATTGTGTCTGTGAAACTTGGTTGATGTTTCTGGTTTTGCTGAACTGCTTCCCCTTGCCACTAATTTTTTTTTTATTCTTTGTTACAAAAGCAAGAGAAGGGCTTTATTCAGAAATGAAAGTGATGCAAAGTCAAAATAAATTTTTAAAAAATTTAAGGAAAAAAAGAGAAGGTTTGTAGCAGTTGCTTTGTGGAGGGAGATAGAGGATTGGTTAGAGAGGAGTAAAATGTTTGCCTTACTATAGAGGGGGCCCAGTTGAGAGAAGATAGCATAAATTTGTAGTGGTACCAAGTAGCATGGTTTTGTAACTTCCTCCATGTTCAGAAACATGTGAATGGAAGTTGAGGCAGATGGTGGAAGTAATCCAGGGATAGAGTTTAGCAAGGCAAGGTGATAGGATAAGGGGTCAAGGGCTTAAGGTATAGTATAGAGGTAAATTGGTTAACCAAGGGGTTGAGATTAAGAAGAAGAGTATAGCCATTAATTGGTTAACCAAGGGGTTGAGATTAAGAAGAAGAGTATAGCCATTGCAGGGGTGATAGTACTGAGGAGTGGAGGGACTGGGAGTGACAGTGAGGTTGAAAAATAGTTTTCAAATTTCTAATTAAGATGCCCAAATGAACCCCAGCAAATATTTTCAAAGAACATCAGAAATACTAATGATTAAGAAAACTGAAAAGAGACAAAGTAAGCTCCTCTATCCAGTACAAAACTCCACAAAAGGACCACAAGAGGTTGGGTAGAAGACATGCACAAGGGAGGCCTGTACAAGTTCTTACAAACAAAGTTAGGCAGTGCTCTGAACTAGGGCATATTAAGCCAGTATATATTTCAGTAATCAAGAACCTGATGTCAAATACTAACCCTGGACTGTCAGAAGAGAATCAGGAGACATAACCACTACAGGTCACTGTGTAAGGAGATAAGGCTTAGGAATGCACTCCTCAGAACACTGGGAGCCACAGTAAGAAATAGGGAAACTCAGCACCTAACCATATATAAGGGTAATGTTGGAAGTAGAAGGGGCTGTACAGGAAGCCTGAGACCCGAGTGATCTACAGTATGTCACTGTGTCCTCTAGTGGTTACAACAGGGGAAAAAACAATTCTGATTTGGGAATCCTGCAAGGAGAAGAATACAGATGCCAACTAAGGCAAGAACTCATAGTTCTCCCCCAAAACTCCAACTCATCCAAACAGATACCATAGATTGAGGCAGAAGGTGGGACCCAAAACCAATTCCCTTATCCAGATCAACAGTGGTAGCATCATTTGAATTACAGAGGGGATGTTATCAAAGAAATCTTCCGGAAAGGGAATGGCCCAAACACAAAATCTCAATCTAAGAAGTGAGACTGAAAATATGAGGAAGCAAAAGAAAGTATCAGACACAGTGAAGAAATACTTGTTGCGGTGTCCGTCCTTCATTGCCAAAGAAGACCATGCCATCAGAGAGATGATGACATAACTTGCACTTGACTTTGTTTTGAGTGAGGGAGGGCTGTGCAGGTCACCAGCCTCACTTCTCCTCCAGAGCCATCTGGATCCAGTGACCAGATATTCATCAGAATGATTGGAAATGACTCAGGATGCACTGGGAGACCTTGGCCCCTGCAGGCCAAGGTGAATTCAGGTACTCACTTAGGGTGAAGTAACACCCATTCATTGAATATGCCTATTTAAGAATTAGCTAGGGGATGGCCCCTTTAATGAAGCAAAGAAAAATAAATAATGAGGCTGAGAAGGAAACAGAAACAGTTACTATTGATAATCACTCTGAAGCCAAGGGAGTCCAGAAGCCAGCCCTTAGGCAGGGGCCTAGTGTTGTCCAATGAATGAGTTTCACAATGCAGTAGATTGAAGGTTTGGGGAAAGGAAAGGAAGGGGAGGAGGAAGGTGGGGAGGAGAGCGGGGAGGGGACGGGAGAGGAATCTAGCTAGTAAAACCCAAGTTAACTGGGTATCTTCTGGCCATCCAAATTTACCTTCCTTTAGAGATGAGAAGGAAGGGGAGTGGGAGACAGACAGGAGAGGAGGAGCTGAGTTACCCAGCTAGCTGGGTCCCCATTCAGGCAACTGCATCTACTCACAGATTGTTGTGTTCGTCCTTCGTTGCCAAAGAAGACCATGCCATCAGAGAAATGATGACATGAGTTGCACTTGACTTTATTTTGAGTGAGGGAGGGCTGTATTGATAATAGAACAAAATATATCTACTCTTTTTCAAAGTTAACCTTATTTTCCAATAAGTCAAGGAGAGCTAACTTAATAATCACCAGATTTCCTAAAAAGCACTAAACAAAAAACTTGAATGCTGTATTTAAAGTTATCATAAAAAAATATTGTCCACATCTATTATTAACCAGAGGGCATAAGAGGAAGGGTAGACTTGGGGAGGGAATAACCATAAGCGGAAAAAAAAATCAGTGACTGATCACAGGGAGGGCAGAGAAACAAAGTATAAGAACCCGAGATGACAATGTGCTTGGTGAAGAGAGAAGGGAGGTAGATGCGAAAACAGACCAGTTCAATTATAGATGACTAGTATTGATTAGATTTTTTCTTTTTTTCCCTTCATGCCCACAGTAAGGAGGGAAGTGGGAAGAAAAGAGGAAAAAGTACAAGAGGATATGATGAAAGGCAATTCACAATTAAAATCATAACAGTGAACAAAAATGGGAAGAATTCTCCCATAAAATGGAGTAAGAGCAGAATAGATTACAAAATATGTTGTTTATAAAAGACACAGTTGAAATGTAACAATTCAGACAAATTTAAATTGAGAGGCTGGAGCAGAATATATTATAATTCAATATTTAAAGTAAATTCTTACTTTAAAAGAAGTAAGGATATCAAACACAACTAAAGACAAAGCATCAATAAAAATAGATACAAGAGATAAATAGGGAGAGAATATTATGCTTAAAGGTATCAGATAATGAAATAATAGCAATACTCTCTTTGTATATGTACACACATATACATGTATGTATGTAGTTGTATGTATGTATGTATATGGCAAATGGCATATTATCTAAGTACTTGAAGAAAAGTTAATATAATTAGAAGGGGAAAAGAGACAGCAAAAGTACAATAGTTAGGGACCTAAATTTTCCTCCCTTTAAAAATAAGTTTATTTTTCTTTTTTAAGTAATAAGTGTTTTCTAAATTATCTGCCTCTACTGTTATTACTACTACCACCACCTCCCTCCACACACCCGACCCCCTTGAGATTATTTTAAAAAGCAAACTTAAATATTAATCCCTCAATGTATAGCAACACAATCTGGAGACACACATATATATCCACATTAGCTATGTCTGAAAATGTATTTCTCTTTCTTCATTTTTAGGTTAACAGTCTCTGAGGAGATGAATGACATATTTCATCTTCATTGTTTTGAACTTGTATTTTATCATTGCATGGATCAGTGTTTTAAAATCTTTTAAAGTTGTTTTTCTTCATAAAATTATTATTATTGTATATATTGTTCTCCTAGTTCTACTCACTTCATTCCATATCATTTCATAAACATTTTCCAGTTTCCTCTCAAATTGTCCATTTCATAATTTCTTATGGCACAGCAATAATACATTACATACACATATCACAATTCATTTAGCAATTCCCCAAGAGGACAGCCCCCTTAGATTTGCTATAAAATATTTTTATACAAATAGTTCCCTTTCTTCTTTCTTTGATTTCTTTGGGGCATAGGTCTAGTAATAGGATAGCTGGGTATGCATAGTTTATTAAATTTGGGGGCATAGTTCCAACTTTACAGTTTTACAACTCAACCAACAGTACGCTATTATACCTCAGCCCCTCCAACACTGGTTATTTTCTTCTTATATAATCTTTTTCAGTTTAGTAAGCAGGAAGTAAAACCTCAAAGTTGTTTTAATTTATATATTTTCTAATGATTAGTGATTTAGATAATTTTTTCACATGGCTGCTGATAGCTTGGATTTCTTTCTTTGAAAACTGCCTGTTTCTATCCTTGGACTATTTATCTATTAGAGAAAGACTCTTAGTCTTACAAATTTGAGTCAGTTCCTTATATAGCTTGGAAATAAGACCTTGTTGCAAAGATCTTTTCCTGATTATCTATTTTCTTTCTAATTTTTAATGTGTTAGATTTGTTTGAGCAAAACTTTTAAAATTTCTCAAAATCTAAATTGTCTATTTTACCTTGTGTGATCTTGACCACTTGTTTAGTCATGAACTTTTTCCCTATGCATAAATCTGAAAGATAATTTTTCTTGTTCCTCTAATTTGTTTATGATATGACATTTTATATCTAGGTATATGTATTCATTTGGAGTTTCTTTTGGGATGTGGTGTGAGGTGTTGGTCTCAAAGTCACTTCTGCCAGCCTGCTATCCTGTTTTCCCAGCAGGTTTTGTCATTCTTTCTCCCAGTAAGCGGGGCCTTTGGATTTATCAAACACTACGCTATTGTGTTTGTTTCTATATGTTATGTGTCTAATCTGTTCCCCTGATCAACATTTCATTTTTAAAAATCAGTAACCAATCTGTTTAATGATTACTGCTTTGTAACGTGGTTTGAAATCTAGTCCTGATAGACCTCCTTCTTTCCCTCTTCTCCCTGCCCCACCCCCATAATTACACTTGATATTCTTGAGCTTTTGTTCTTTCATATGAATTTCATTATTATTTTTGTATAACTTTATGTAAAGAATGTATGAAGAGGGCCTTCATTGGCTTCATAAATTTAAGGAAGCCTAACCCCCTCATTTGGTTAGATGTCGAGGGGTGCCTGGATCATTGCCCGTCATCTTGATGTCTTGTGATGGACTTCCAAGAGGAAGAGGAGAGTGTGGCTGATGACTGTATCACTTAAATCCAATTCATTCACAAGTCAAGACATCACCCTGACATGTCATTGATCCTCTTCAAAATGGAGGATGAACAACAAATTTAAGGAAAAAGGAACAACTTTAAGCTAGACTATATGGAGAAGAGGAGAGGCTACGTGGCAAAGATGGCATTTGAACTGGTCTTGAAAAAAAGAGTAAGGTATTAGCATAGATGTGTGATATATATAATTATTGCTGTTTGTTGCTAAAGAAGTAGAATGGAGGATTAGATCATAGGAACTGATAGCTAGGAAGAAACTGGAGGTAGGGCATTAAGGGGAAAGTCAATGCATATGTTTAAGTTTTCTAATATAAGGTTAGAGAAGGGTGTACACCTGGGGGAAAGAAGATGTCCAGGGAGGCTTCATCTGACAGCTTACAAACGTCTGTGAAATGTAATGACTACTCTAATGTAAAGGAAAACAATGACAAAAGACAAAACTTAGATCAATTCAGTGACTAATAGTGTTGAATTGATCATGCAATATATCTCTCTCCTCTTGATAGAGAGACTGTGAACTAAAGGTATGAACTGAGGCATATGCTGACAGATGAAAAAAGAGCGGTCTATAGAAAGTGCTGTGCTTCCTTATCAGCAAAGAGGATGATGGAAAAGTGTAGTTCAGTAAGAAGAGACTGCAGGATCATTTAAGAAGTCAGGAAGTTTTGAGGACAGAGGTCTAGAGGATGTAGAGATGTCACTAGCACTAGTAGCCAGCCAAGGTCCTTGCTACCCAAACTAAATAAAATTCTGAGCAGGGAATAGGGTGACCAATTTTAGAGGCCTGGACAATATTTCAGGTAAGTATTAACGAGGACCTAAATTGAAGTGTTGGCAGTATAAGGGGAGAGAAGATGATATTGTCAAGGCAGCATTGGCAAAACTAAGCAATTAATTGGATGTGGGGCGATAGGAAGATAAGAGACAAAAATGATTCTGAAATTTTAAGACTGGTTGGCTGAAAAGTTGGTGGTGTAATCAACAGAAACAGAGAAGTTAGTACAAAGGACAGGTATTTTGGAGGAAGTAATGAATTCAGTTTTGGATGTGTTGAATCTGAGGTGCCAGTAAGCTGAAGTGCCTACTGAAATGGAGATCTCCAGTGCACAGTGGGATCTTCCAGGAGAATGGAGGTGAATATATAGAATTATAATCACCCACTTAGGGTTATTATTGAAACCAAGTAGATAAGATTTCCAAGGGAGAGAATAGAAAGATAGAAGATACGATGATTGGAAATTGATTCTTGGGGGTCACTTACACTTGGGGATAGGGAGAGAGGAGAAAAATGAACCAAAGAGATTATACAGAAGAAGCAGGAGAAAAGCAATCAGGAAAGCTAAGAGAGGAGAAGGAGAGAATAATCAACAATTTCAAATACTGTCAAAAGGTCAGAGAGGACAAAGAAGGATGAAAAAGTGATTGGAACAGGCAACTAAGCAGTTATTGGTGATCTTAGAGCAGTTCTGTTGGAGTGATAGAGGTATAAAACAGATTGCAAGGAAGGGAGATAACTTCTGAGGTCTCTTCCAACTCTAGGATTCCATGGTTTCATCACCTACACAACAGCCAGAAGCATTTTCAGAGAGTAAGAAAATTCTAAAGCTACATTGGAGATTAGAAGTACCTTAGTCTCAGCCCGAGGGGAAGAAGAAGGAGGGCAGAAATGTAGTGTCCTAACCAACTCTTCCCCACAGTTCAGTTGATGAATCAGACTTACAGGATGTAATCGTAGGTGATAATGTGTTAACAAGGTGTTAATTCCCTATTATCCCTTTACAAAGTACAAGATCTCCCCCCTCCTATTGAACCAGAGGAGCAATTTAATTAGTTATCCCTCACCCCCTTAAAGACAGAGTCTAGTCAGTTTGAGTTTGAGCAGGAATCAGCAGTTAGGACTGGAGAAGAGGACAATGGGGAGGATATTTTTCTTCCCTCCTTATAGTCATGGAGTTTAGTATCGGGGATGCTCAGCCAGAAGGAGAGACTCCACCCTGAAGTTGGAAAGTCAGTTCAAGTACAAAAAGCCATGGATACCAAAAAGCATTCATTTGAGTCTGATCCTAGCCTCATGGAGAAGATCATTAACAATAGTGGAGGGCAGCTATGAACTCATGAGAGTCACTGTGCTCTGGTAGGAGCACTTGAGAACCCAGGTGATCAATCTGCCTGGCAGAGATGCTGTGCCCAGAGTGGGGAGCTTTGTAAGAATTCTACGGAAGAGAAATGACATTGAAGATCGGTAGTACTGGAGAAATGTGAAGCATGGGCCATATGCCTCACTAGCATTGTAGTCTGCTTGTGCCTTCCTTCCCACAGATGCTGTGCATATTAGTGAAAGAATATACCCCAGGTTAATGGTGGGAAGGGTTTGTGGCCACTGTTCTTACTATGCTATCTTTGGAGATACTTTTGTTATGATGTAGTTATGTCTACTATCTGATTGTTAATGGTGAACTCATGAACCATGATACTAGAAGCCCAAACCTTTGGACTCTAGATTCCTAGAAACTAGGAAAAGTGGCTATCCTCTGGGATCCCAACCCTTGACACAAGGACTAATTGGGGGATTATCCCACAGGGGCCACTACAAATCAAAATGGTGATACAACCTAAATTAATTTACAGATTTAGTGCTATATCAGTCCAAATACCAAAGGAATGTTTTATAGAATTAGATAAAAATAATAGCATTCCTTTAAAAAAATAAAAAGTCTAGAATCTCCAGGGAAATAAGAAAATAAAGTAGGACTGAAGGGAAAATAGCACTTCCAAATGTCAAATTCTACTATAAAGCCATAATCATGCAAACTATTTGGTACTGATTAAAAAACAGAAGTAGTTCTGTAGAATAGAAAGTAAAGAAATCAGAATAACTGAAATGCTTGCTAAACCCAAAAATATAGATTACTTGGGGATTACTTGGGAATAAGTCTCTATTTGACAAGAAATGCTGGGCACATTGGACAGTAGTTTGACAGTTTTAGACTTACATCATATAGCACAGTAAGATCATAGTAGATATATAACCTGAATATAATGGTTCATATCATTAAAAATATTAGAAAAGAAGCAGATCTTTCATAGCTATGGTTAAAGTAGAGACTTTTAAATAAACAAAAGATAGAGGTGTTGGCAAAGGACAAAACAAACACTTTCATTTATTTGAGATTTAAAATATTTTGCACTAACAAAATCAGTGTAACTAAGATAAGAAGTGAAGTGGCTGATGGGGGGAAATCTGTCTACTAAATCTCTCTGCAAGGAGGCTAATAACCAAGATATGTTGGAAATTAACATTAGTATTTAAAACCAAGAGCAATTCCCCAATAACTAAATAATGAGACAAATTGCAAACTATTAATGACCATGTGAAAGACTGCTTCAAGTCTTTAAAAGAAAAATACAAATCAAAATATCTCCAGAGTTTTACCTTACACACAGAACGTTGGCAAAGATGACAAAAGATAGAAATTATATTAGAGAGTTTGTGGAAATACAAACACATAAAAATACTGTTGGAGCTGTGGGAGGAGACATCATTCAATGAAAAGAGCACCAGGTTTATAGTCATAGGACCTGGGTTCAAATCCTGGCTCAACCTTTTACTGTCAGTGAGACTTTAAGTAAGATATTTAAACTCCCTGTACTTTGATTTCTTTACCTATAAAATGAGGGGACTGGACTATGTGACATTATTAGGTCTTTTCCAGCTCTATGATGATACTATGATTTAGTTCAAGAAATTTGGACCCAGAGATTTCACTAGACACAAAGTTGATCCCCATCAGTTGATAAATGGCTATAAAAAGTGAGGCATGTGAATGTGATGAAATATTACCTTGCCATAAGAAAATATGAATATGAAGAATTCAGAACCATATCTGAAGACTTAGGTGAATTAGTACAAATTGAAGTTAGCAGAACCAAGAAAACAATATATGAACATACTACAGTGTAAATGGAGGGGACAAAAAACTGAAACTGAACATTGTATAGTTATAGTGACCAACTTTGTCCTTAGAGAAGAAATGAGATAATATACAACCTTTTTATGTTTGAAGAGTTAAAGGACTATGAGTATAGAACATTCACACAATTTACTGTTTTAGTTAGTTTTCCTGAATAGCTTTTCCTGTCTCCAATCTCCCCCTCCCCCCCACCTTTTGTTATAAGGAAAAGATAGTGGAAAGAAATATTTGGAAATGAAGGTGATGTAAAAACACGATATATCAACACATTTTGTTAAAGATAAGAAAAAAGAGGAGAAAAAGAGAAACATCTAGTCTCTATTTCATGAGAAAACAGTCTCATAAAGGGTAGTTGGCTTGCCCAAAGATATGCAGTTAGTTAATAGTAAGATGACTCCCTGTTTTCCACATCAAATTGATTTTTCCTTTTGATCTTGTTTTTCTATTGGTCATTAACACAAATCCAAACTCCAGCTTTCAAAGCTGTTCACCAACTGGTTTTCTAGCCATCTCCCATTATTCTCAAGCTTGATTTTCTATGCCATCTATGCTATGGAATATGGAGAGAGTTCTTCTGGCACAAGGTGGCTGCCTGAACTGAAGGCAGAAATGCAGCCCTCCCACAACAAGCCCATTAAAAACCTAAAAATTATACCAGGCAAAATAATGATCAAGAAGTCCACTGATGTGACTTCTTCCACTTCAGATAAAAAAGTCACCCAGAAGTCCATGGGAACTGGAAAAGGGATGCAAGTGAAGCTAGCACCAGTGCAGGCAAACAAGGTATAATGAAACCAGAGATCATCAAGAGACATTTTCAAAGTTCCACAAAATCTGTACAGACACATATCTATATGTACACAAATACTTGTATGTACTTATATATACATGTACTATACATGTATGTATACATATTTGCATATTATTCATGTAGATTTAGGTTTATAACCAAGAATAACTTACCCTGTGTAAAGCTGACTAAAATCTTACAGACAAAAAAAAAATGGATCTTTAATGAAATAAAGGATTTTTAAGGTTCCTGACAAAAATACCAGGACTAGTAGGAACTTTGAAATACAAACACAAGAGTCCAGAGAAACCTCAAAAGGTAAGTTTACTTGAACATTAGGAAGGAGCTATGGGATGATGTCACGTTAACATTATCTTCTTATTAAGGGAGAAGAACCAAGTGCTCCTTCAGAAATTTAATGTCTTTGGAGGTTACTGAGAGAGTAAAAACCAAACCAAATCAAACCAAAACAGAGGTCCTGGGGGATGGGGTTTAGATTCCTTCTTGAATTCTCTTTTGTTCTTTTTTGGCAATAAAAAAATATTTCAATGCTTCCCACCTTTGGCATTACTATTTTTAAGTCCTTTTATGCCCCAAGTCCATATCCTATTAAAAATGGAGAGAAAAAAACTCATCACAAGTAATCAAAGGGGTCAAAGAAGTGGACGGAGTGGTCATCTGATAAACCTAATTCTCATCTGAATCAGACAAAGGAGAGTTGAAGACACAACACACAAACATGAAGAGTTTAGTATAGAAATAAACTCAACATGGAAACCTACAGGGATAGAGAAGGAAGGGATTAAGAGGAAGGATAATACTAGGAAGAAAATAATTATAAGCAAAAAACTCCTAATCCTGAAATGAGAACTAAAAGAGGAAAAAAATAAGAGAACACATAGAATTGGAAATTAAGGCAAACTCGTTAATTGGGGAATGGTTGAGCAAATTGTGGAATATGAATATGATGGAATATTATTGTGCCATTAGAAATTATGAAAGAAATTAATTCAAAGGATACCCAGAAGCAGGAACTGATGAAGAATGAGGTAAGCAGAGCCAGGAGAGCAATTTATATAGTGGCAACATTTTAAGGAAAACAGCTCTGAAAGACTTATAAGCCAAGCAATGGGCAAATACATCTTCGGAGGACCTATGATGTGGTGTGTTAACTACCTCTTGAAAGAGAGGTAAAGAACTCAGGATGAAGAAGGAGATGGACATGGTTATTGCAGATTCATTTTGTTTAATTATTCCTACTTGTTTGAAAAAATATTTTTCTCTCTCCATTTTTAATAGGATAAGGGTTTGGGGCAGAAGAGAACTTAATAAAAATGTCAAAAAAGGGGGGGCATGGAAATATTTTTTTAATTACCAAAAGAGAACAAAATAAAATTCAAGAAGGAAGCACAGACAAGCAGAAGATTTTTGAAAGCAATGTGTGGAAGTTATTATGTACTTTTTAAAAAGTGAGGTGAGATTCAGAGTTGAAATAAAAATAATTTTTACATACTTTAAGGGCTGTCCCATGGATTGGACTCCTTTTTTTGGTCTCACAGGGCAGAAGTAGAAACAATGGTAGATGATAAAAAAAAAAAATTTAAGTTTATGTTGGGGAAAAAAATTTTTTTAAACAATTAGAACTGTCCAAAAGAGAGGTAAAGGATTTTCTCTCATTGGAAGTATTGAGTCAGACAATGGATGACCAGTTGGTTATGTTATAGTAGAGGAATCCTTTCATTTATCAGATAGATTAGATAGATACTGAGGAACCGTTCAACTCTGAAGTCATTTGATGCTGCAATTCTCTATCCCTGAATTTGGTAAGAAAACTTAAAGCTCGAGTTAGCAGATCCAGGCATAAATCCCGGTTCTGATACTTACTACCTTTGGGCAAGTAAGCTGAAATGTTATATATAGCCTCTCTGAGTTTCAGTTTTCTCATCTGTAAAATGAGGAGTTGGATTTGATGTTCTCTAAGGTTCCCCCTAGCTGTAATGGAAAACAGCTTGGTATAGTGGAATCAGATCGTCTGGGTTTAGGACCAGGCTCTCATACTTACTAGCTGTGTGGCTATGTACATGCCATTTAATCCTTTGAGCTTCACTTAAGTCATCTGTAATATGAGGATAAGTAAGTACTCTACCTACTCTTATACTCTCCTCATCCCTGTGATTCTGAGTCTCTGGTTGCAAAGTACAAACCTTATTCCCCATCCCAGACTGCCCACCCCCTCATTTCTTTCCCCATAAACTCTGCCTCCATCTGAAATGTCTCACTCAAGATCTACTCATCCTTTCTACTGTGCTCTCTGGAATACCTGCTCAATAGTTAACAAGTTCACTTTCATCTTAAGCCGTTTCCTTTCTCATTCCTTCCATAATATTCTATCATTTAATGAGAGCTGGATCCCCTCTGATAACACTGTATCCCTGACCCCTCTTTCTCATACTATTTACACTCATAATACTTTCTATCCCACAATGGTTGAGAAGTTGGCATACTTGCTGCTTATTGCCACATCCAGACTCTAACTCTACCAACATCATTTAGTAATATCTCTTCCTTTGAAGTTTCTACTATACAAAGTTATCATCCAGTCTAGATCCTGGTGACTGTTATCTATTGACATTCTCCTTTCTTCCTCAATGAGTTTAGTACTTTCATTCCATTCCAACTCTTGCCCTTATATTAGGAGACTCCAGCATACTTATTGCTACTCCCTCAAATACCTAACTTTCCAATTCCTCAATCTATTAAGTTCCCTAAAAAATTTCCTCTTTTTTCCCCCTTCATTTCATATCACTCAGATGTCTTCTACCACTGAATCCTTCACCCTGTCTCTCATGAAGAGATGACCCTTATCCTTGCCAAGGACAACCCCATCTTCATGTACTTTTGATCCCATCATATTGTCTTGAGTAAATTTTACTCTTTAGCATCCTCATTCTGTACTTCTCAGTCTCTCCCTATCTAACTGGCTCCTTCCTTGTTGCCTATAAATATGTCCACATCTCTTAACTCCTTAAAATTTCTTGCTTGACACACCCATCTCAGTTATTATACTGTATCTCTCATCTCTTTCTTAGCTAAACTCCTTGAAAAAGACATCTTCTGCTTCCTCTCTCTTTCCTTTCTCTTGATGTTGAACTCACTATAATCTGGCTTTTGCTCTCATCATTCACCTGCAACTGATTTCTCCAGGGTCATCAATGATTTCTAATCACAAATCTAATTTTTTTTCTTTTTTTAAAAATGTTTATCTACTTAATTTTAGTTTTCAACATTCATTTCCACAAAATTTTGAGTTCCAAATTTTCTCCCTATCTCTCCTCTCTCCCCACCCTATAAAGCTGTGCATTCTGATTACCCCTTCCTCTGATCTGCCCTCCTTTCTATCACAGCCCTCCCTTCCCTTGTCCTCATTTTCTCTCTTTTCTCATAGGGCAAGATAGATTTCTATACCCTATTACCTGTATTTCTTATTTCCCAGTTGCATGCAAAAACAATTCTCAACATTCATTCCTGAAACTTTGAGTTCCAACATCTTTCCCTTCCTCCTTCCCCACCCATCCCCACTGAGAAGGCAAGCAATTTAATATAGGCGATATATGTGTGGTTTTGCAAAAGACTTCCATAATAGTCATGTTGTGTAAGACTAACTATATTTCCCTCCATCCTATCCTGCCCCCCATTTATTCTATTCTCTGTTTTGACTTTGTCCCTCTCCAAAAGTATTTACTTCTAATAACCTCCCCCTCCCATTTGCCTTCCCTTCTATCATCCTCCCCTCCCCACTTATTTCCTTCTTTCCTACTTTCCTGTAGTGCAAGATAGATTTTCATTTCAAATTGAGTGTGCATGTTATTCCTTCCTTAAGCAAAATATGATGAGAGCAAGCTTCACTTTTTCCTCTCACCTCTCTCCCCTTTTCCCCTCCATTGAAAAAGCTTTTCCTTGCCTCCTTTATAAGAGATAATTTGCCCCATTCCATTTCTCCCTTTCTCCTCCCAATATATTCCTCTCTCATCCCTTAGTTTTATTTTTTGCTATGTTTCTCTTGATTCTTGTGTTTGAAAGTCAAATCTTCTATTCAGCTCTGGTCTTTTCATCAAGAATGCTTTAAAGTTCTCTATTTCACTGAATGACCATTTTTTCCCCTGAAATATTATACTCAGTTTTGCTGTGTAGGTGATTCTTGATTTTAATCCTAGTTCTTTTGACTTCTGAAATATCATATTCCAAGCCCTTTGATCCCTTAATGTAGAAGCTGCAAGATCTTCTGTTATCTTGATTGTATTTCCATAATACTTGAATTGTTTCTTTCTAGCTGCTTGCAATATTTTCTCCTTGACCTGGGAACTCTGGAATTTGGCTAGGAGTTTCTTTTTTTGGATCTCTTTCAGGAGTTGATCAGTGGATTCTTTTAATATTTATTTTACCCTTTGATTCTAGAATATCAGGGCAGTTTTCCTGGATAATTTTATGAAAGATGATATCTAGGCTCTTTTTTTGATCATGGCCTTCAGGTAGTCCCATAATTTTTAAATTGTCTCTCCTGGATCTATTTTCCAGGTCAGTTGTTTTTTCCAGTGAGATATTTGACATTATTTTCTATTTTTTCATTCTTTTGGTTTTGTTTTATAATTTCCTGGTTTCTCAGAAAGTCATTAGCCTCCATCTGTTCCATTCTAATTTTTAAAGAACTATTTTCTTCAGTGAGATTTTGAACCTCCTTTTCTGTTTGGCTAATTCTGCTTTTTAAACCATTCTTCTCCTCATTGGCTTTTTGGACTTCCTTTGCCAATTGAGTGAGCCTATTTTTGAAGGTGTTATTTTCTTCAGCATTTTTTTGGGTCTCCTTTAGCAAGCTGTTCACTTGCTTTTTGTGATTTGCTTGCATCATTCTCATTTCTCTTCTCAATTTTTCCTTCACTTCTCTTACTTGATTTTCAAAATTGTTTTTGAGCTCTTCCATGGTCTGAGACCATTGCACAATTATTTTGGAGGTTTTGGGTACAAAAGCCTTGATTTTTTTTTTTTTAGGTCTTCCTCTGATAAGTATTGTTCTTCCTCATCTGAAAGGATGGAAGAAAATACCTGTTCACCAAGAAAGTAGCCTTCAGTAGTCTTATTTTTTCCCCCCTTTTTTGGGCATTTCCTCAGCCACTTACTTGACTTTTGAGTCCTTTTTCAAGAGGAGAGTATACTCTGGGGACCTGTAAGTTCTCAGTTCCTCCAAGATGGCACAATCAAGGGAGAGGAGTTTACTCCTCTCCTGGCCTGCACTCTGGTCTGGGAGCTACCACAAGCTTTTCTGCCCAGGACTTTGAAGATGTCTTTAGCATTTGTGGGTTGAGCAATCTGGGAACCACAGCTGCTGCCAGAGATTCTACCCCCAAGGCCTGCTCTGGTTCTGTTCCTGCTGATGCCACATGGCCAAAGCTGGGTTGCGCTCTGCTCTGAGAGTGGTGCAATAGAGCTTATCTGCCTAGAATCCCTCTCCACAACTGCCTCCAGCTCCACCACACCAGTATGCTCCTCCTCACTCCAGGGCCACCACTCAGGGCTGAGATCCAGATCAGCCCTTTGATTCCCCCAGGGGCTTTAGGCAGCAAATTCCTAAAATGGACACTGTGGCAGCGACTGCTGCTGCCCTGGGGTCGCCGGAGCTAGACCATGTTCCCTTCTCATCCAGGGGAAAGAACTTTCTCACTCACCTTTGAAGCTGTCTTTGGCATTTGTGGGTTGAGTAATCTGAGAACCTCAGCTGCTGCCCAGGATTCTTTCCCTGAGGCCTGCTCCTGCCTGCACAGCCAAAGCTGGACTGTGCTCTGATAGCTGCATTCCAAGGGCAGCACTCCACTCCAAGCCCAGTATGATTCCTATCCACCTTCCAGGCTGTCTTGGGCTAGAAATCTCTTTCACTCTGTTGTTTTGTGGCTTCTGCTGCTCTACAATGTTTTTAGGGTCATTTTTAACAAGTATAGACTATGTGGGGAGGGCTAGAATAGGTGTCTTTCTACTCCGCCATCTTGGCCCCCACCTCCCTAATTTTTTTTATTCTTAATCTTCATCCTTATTGCCCTCTCTAAAGCCTCTGATACTGTTGATCACCTCCTTTTCTTAGATACTCCTTTCCTCTCCCAGTTTTCATGACACTTCTTTCTCTTGGTTCTCCTGTTTCTTTCTGAATCTTCTTTGTTAGATTTTCATATGAGGTATGCCCAGTAACTATGGGTGTCTCCCAAGACTCTGTCTTGGGTCTTCTATGTTATCCTTAGTTCTCATGGGTTCAGTGATAATCTCTGTGCAGATGACTCCCAGATCTATATATCCAGGCTGAGTTTCTTGAGCTCTAGGCATTTCAAACTCAGCATAACTACAATGGGACTCATTACCTTTTTCCCCAAACCCAAGACTCCTTTGAAAAACATCTTTTTCTTAATGTGCTTTGTTTTTGCATCATATACATTTATCATGGTCTCTTGAAGTGTGGCAAAACAGTTAATTAAAAAATTCAATGACCTCATTTGAAAGAGTGAGCAACATTCTACATCAATAGCACCTCTACCTCTCAATTAAAAAAAAATTAACAGAAATCTATTTTCTCTCCCTCCTATCACCCACTCCACTGGGGGAAAAGAAAACCAAATTCCTTTTTAACAAATATAAAAACCAAGCAAAACAAATTTTAATTGACTCTATACAAAAATCTATGTATTCATCACATTGCTGTTATGGATATCTTGTTTCGTCTTTGGTCTCTGGAATCATATATGGCCATTGTATTATTCATAGTGCTTACAGCTTTCATAGTTGTTTGTTTTTACTTTATTCTCTGGGTTCTGCTTACTTCATGTTCCAGTCTCACATCACTACCTGCCTTTTTGAACTAGATATCTTGTAGATATCATTAACTCAACAATCCATAATTAGGGTTAGAGTTAGTCCAAAATTAACCTATATCTTCTCCAACTCCCCATTCTCCCCTCTTCCAAATTTTCCCATCGTCCATTCAGACTCAAAACCTAAGTTTCATCCATCTTGCACTTACCCCACATATCCAATTCATATCATCTCTCATCTGTGCCCCCTTCTCTCTATTCAACAACCCCCACCCTGGGACAAGCAAGCTCTTCTCACTTTATCCTTAGACTATTGCAAAAGACCTGGCCTCAGGTCTCTTCCCTCTTCAATCCATTATTCATTCAGTTTCCAATGTGATTTTCACCCCTATCCCTATTACGTTCCCACCTTTCCCTCCCTGGCTTCTCTAGGATCAAATAAAAAATACCTTTTGGCATTTAAAGCCCTTTGCAACTTGGTCTCATCTTTCCAGTCTTCTTACATTTTACTCCCCACACCCACCCCAACCATGTACGCTAAGATTCAGTGACACTGGCCTTCCTGTTGTTTCTTGAGCAAGATTCTCTATTTCCAAATTCCAGCACTTTCATTAGCTGTCACCCATGCTTGAAATAGTCTCATGCTTTCCCTCCTTACCTCTTTATACTGGTGTACTTGGCTTCCTTCAAGTCTCAGCTGAAACCCTATCTACTTCAGAGGCCTTTCCTGGTCCTTCCAATTGCTAAGTATTTTCTCTCTGATTTTACATTCAGGGAAGATTAGCCCCTCTGGTGTGAGGGCTTGCCAAGGTTTTTTCAGCCTTTGATGTCTCACCTGTGGCTTCAAGAAGGTATAAGATGTAAAGTGGTCGCAGTCTGGCAACACCTTCTCAGTAGATGGGCTAAATTAAGTTGAGGATAACTGACTGGCCTCAAGCGTGTCAGTGAATTAGGGAGATGTCTACTCCAAACAATTTAAAGATTTCCCCTGGCAGAAAGGGCAAATGGGAATAATTTTTTCCAATGGCCACAAAAATGGTTGAAACAGATACTGTAGTGTGTTTAGAGCTTGGTCAGACATCAAAGGTCATTCACAACACCAGGGCTTCTTAAACTTTTTCCACACATGACCCCTTTTTGCCCTAGAAATTTTTGTGTGACCCCAGATATATAGGTATATAAAATTGGTATACAAATCAAACATTTACTGATAATAAGTCATACAGAAATTTTTGTTAAAACAATTCTTTGGTATACATAAAATTTTGCCATTTATTAAAGATGAAAGCAAATTTGTGTACTAATAAGATGGATGTGCTTGCTCATTTTTACATAAAGAATTGAATCTTGATGGAATAGTTGATATTGCAGGATGTAGAGCATCTTCAGTGTTTTTCAGAATTGATTGATATTTTGATTTTAAAATCTTAATACTGAGAATGCTGCTTGGCATAAATGTGGAGTACAAAATGGCAGAAGTATGCTTAGGGCCATTTCAGAAATTATTGGTAATTCTTTCCTAATCCCAAGCCAAAATCTATTTAATGATTTTCTTTCAAGTTTTAAACCTGTGTCACCTGATAACTCAGCAAATTCTTCTTGAACTTTTAATGGCAGACAACTGACATTTTTTATTTCACTTGAATATGGTTTATGAACCCAACTTAGTTTTTTAGAATCAAAATTTAAAGGAAAATATTTCTGAAAGTGCCTCTAGCCACTTCGGATGATCAATTATAACTCTTACAATTAAGTCTTTGGTAAGGTTATTTTCAATTATAAAATCATCTGTAGCTGTAAACATTTCTAAAGAACTATTCTTTTCACCCTGTTTTTCCGTATGTTAACTTTTTAAGTAAAACTTTAAAATTTTACCTTTTAACATCAACATGTTACAATTTTTCCTTGAAGCAATATATTTAAATCATTGAATTTTTCAAAAGTATCTGACAAATAATATGATTTTGAAAGTATGAAAGTTTTGAAAGTATTTTCAAAATTTAAAAAATTAACAAAATCAGATGTCTGCTTAGTCAAAAATACATCATATTTCAGTTTCAATAATCTGTTTAAACTTCACCCTCTTTAGAGCCACCTTACCTCTGCATATAGTAATAAGCTTTTATAATTAGAGTCCATGTCTTTCCAATGGTTCGAAAACAAATGACTGTTAAGGGCACAGCTTTTAATAAAGTTAATGATTTTGATAGTATTGTGAAGTACCAATCTAATTTTGGTGATCTATTTTTGACTACAAGTGCCTCCCAATGGATCATGCAATGAGTAAAAGTGATATGTTCATTGCCACTAGCTTTAACTTTTGCTACAAATCCCACATTGTCACCCATCATTGCTTCAGCATTGTCTGTATAAGACTCCAACGCAATTTTCCATTGTAAATCTTCACTTGTAAAATATTCATTGACTTTAAGATATATATATCTTCCCCTCTTGTGTGCTCTTCCAAAGGGTGGCAATATAATAATTCCTCAGGTATGCTTCCTTCATAAACATATCTTACATAAGGTAACAACTGTGCCACATTAAAATATCAATTGTTTCCTTTAACTGAATTTCAAGCTTTGAGCTGCCCTAAGCTTAGTAATAAGCTGCTGGAATTGGTCATTGCAAATTTCAGAAATTCTTTTGGAAACAGTATCATCTGATAAAGAAATTTTATGAATTTCATCCCTATACATTTTCCCATGAACTATTTCTGAAATTTTTTTTTCTATTTTCCTTTTTTTTAAAATTAATTAATTAATTTAACTTTTTACATTCATTTTCACAAAATTTTGGGTTCCAAATTTTCTCCCCATTTTTCCCCTCCCCCCACCCCAATACACTGAGCATTCTAATTTTCTCTATCATCAATATGCCCTCTCTTCTATCATCCCTCCCTTCTCTTGTCCCCATCTTCTCTTTTGTCCTGTAGGGCCAGATGACTTTCTATTCCCCATTAACTGTATTTCTTATTTCCTAGTAGCAAGAACAATACTCAACAGTTGTTCCTAAAACTTTGAGTTCCAAATTCTCCCCATCTCTCCCTCCCCACCCATTCCCTTTGGGAAGGCAGGCAACTCAATATAGGCCAAATCTGTGTAGTTTTGCAAATAACTTCAATAACAGTCGTGTTGTGTAAGACTAACTGTATTTCCCTCCATCCTATTCTGCTCCCCATTGTTTCTATTCTGTCTTTTGATCCTGTCCCTCCCCAAGAGTGATGACCTCAAATTGCACCCTTCTTCCATTGCCCTCCCTTCCATCATCCTTCCCTCCCTGCTTATCTCCTTCTTCCCCATTTTTCTGTACTGTAAGATAGGTTTTTATACCAAAATGAGTATGCATTTTACTCCTTCCTTTACTCGAATGTGATGAGGGTAAACTTCATGTTTTTTTCTCAGCTCTCCTCTTTTTCCCTCCACTAAAAAGTTTCCTGCTTGCCTCTTGAATGAGAGATAATTAACCCCATTCCATTTCAGCCTCTCTCCTCCCACTACATTTCTCTCTCACCATTTACCTTAATTTCTTTTAAGATATGGTCCCTTCCTATTCAATTCACTCTGTGCTCTCTGTCTCTGTATGTGCATGCTTGTGTGTATGTGTGTGCATGCACGCATGTACATGTGTGTGTGTATGCGTGTGTGTGTGTGTGTACATCTGTGTGTGGTCCCACCAACTACCCAGATACTGAAATGTTTTAAGAGTTACAAATATTGTCTTTCCATGTAGGAATGTAAACAGTTCACCTTTGGTAAGTCCCTTATGACTTCTCTTTGCTGTTTACTTTTTCATGCTTCTTCTTATTCTTGTGTTTGAAAGTCAAATTTTCTTTTCAGCTCTGGTCTTTTCATCAAGAATGCTTGAAAGTCCTCTGTTTCATTGAAAGACCATATTTTCCCCTGAAGTATTATAGTCAGTTTTGCTGGGTAGGTGATTCTTGGTTTCAGTCCTAGTTCCTTTGACTTCTGGAATATCCTATTCCATGCCCTTCAATCCCTTAATGTAGAAGCTGCTAGATCTTGTGTTATCCTGATTTTATTTCCACAATACTGGAATTGTTTCTTTCTAGCTTCTTGCAATATTTTCTCCTTGACCTGGGAACTCTGGAATTTGGCCACAATGTTCGTAGGAGTTTCTCTTTTTGGATCTCTTTCAGGCGGTGATCGATGGATTCCTTCAATACTTCTTTTGCCCTCTGGTTCTAGAATATCAGGGCAGTTTTCCTTGATAATTTCATGGAAGATGATATCTAGGCTCTTTCTTTGATCATGACTTTCAGGTAGTCCCATAATTTTTAAATTGTCTCTCCTGGATCTATTTTCCAGGTCAGTTGTTTTTCCCATGAGATATTTCACATTCTCTTCCATTTTTTCATTCTTTTGGTTTTGTTTTATGATTTCTTGGTTTCTCAGAAAGTCATTAGACTCCATCTGTTCCATTCTAATCTTGAGAGAACTATTTTCTTCAGTGAGCTTTTGAATCTCTTTTCCCATTTGGCTAATTTTTCTTTTGAAAGCATTCTTCTCCTCGTTGGCTTTTTGAACCTCTTTTGCCAATTGAGTGAGCCTATTTTTCAAGGTGTTATTTTCTTCAGCATTTTTTTGGGTCCCCTTTAGCAAGGTGTTGACCCATTTTTCATGCTTTTCTTGCATCTCTCTCATTTCTCTTCCCAGTTTTTCCTCCACCTGTCTAACTTGATTTTCAAAATCCTTTTTGAGCTCTTCCATGGCCTGAGCCCACCGGACATCCACCTTGGATGCCTGGGATAGAGAGGCCCTGACCTCCACATCTTTCCCTGATGACAAGCATTGTACTTCTTCATCAGAAATGAAAGGAGGAAGGAACATCTCTTCCCCAAGAAAGTAGCTCTTTATGGTCTTATTTTGCTTCCTTTTTCTGGGCATTTTCCCAGCCAGTTACTTGACTTCTGAGATTCCTCTCCACCCCTGCCTAGATCTGCCCAGCTAGTGCTTGGGGTCTGAGATTCAAATGCTGTTTCCCAGTCTCAGGGCTATCCAGGGCGGGAACAGCTGCTATTCAATGTGAGCTTAAGTTCTGGTGCTGGGGTGGGGGCAGGACCGCCTCCCAGCCTCAGTTCCTTCAGGGGCTTTATGCAGATACCTTCAGTAATGGGGCGGGTGGGGGCAGGGTGGTCTCCCAGGCTCAGCTCCCTCAAGGGGTTTATGCAGAGACCTGAACTTCTGCCTGCTTGGGGAGTCCTGGGCCGCTGCTGCCTCTGCCACTGCCTCTGCCGCTCCCTCCCCTGCTGCCTCCCAAGGGTACCCCGCTCCCCTCTTGGCCAGCTCAGACATCTCTCTCACTGACCTGTAGCGCCTGTAGGTGGAGGGACCTTCCCGGCCACCGGAGATTCCGTCCCTGAAGCCTACTCGTATCTGCTCCTCTGGGGCCGTGGCCAGGGCAGCACAGGGGTGGACTCCGCTGTCCGCAGCGTGACAGACCCCTGGGGACAGCTTTGCAGGGCTCTCTGGAATGGAAATCTCTTCCATTGCATTGGTGCGTGCTTGCTCTGCTCCAGAATTTTGGGGGAGTTCTCTTTACAGGAAATTTATGGGCTGTGGATTTGGAGCTAGCATACGTGAGTCTTTCTACTCTGCCATCTTGGCTCCTCCCCCTATTTCTGAAATTTTAATAGCAGTGAGGTAACATGAAATCTATCATATTTTTAGTTTTTGCAATTAAATAAGAAGTTTCAATAAGATGCAAGTAAATATTTTTGTTGACTAATAAATTTCTCAAAACACTGTTTTTCTTTATTTAAAGAGTTAAAAAGTTGTTCAAAGTATTCCTTTGATTTATTATAGTACACTGCATGCTTGGTATTAAGATGTTGTTTTAATTTGTCTGATTTCATGCTCTCCACAACCAAAACTTTATTACAGATTAAACAAAGAGGTTTTTCCACATCATTATAATTATTAGAGGCTAATCCATATTGCAAAAATGGTTCAACATGTTTTCTTTTTCTCCTCAATTTAGGCATACCATAACCTGGTAATGAAAACTGTGCTTCATTGTCATCAGTATTTTTACCTCTTCTGTCTAAATGTAGTCATTTTTCCATAACTGAAAAAATATTTTTGTTCTAAAACATAAATAAACATGGCTAATAATTTCTCAAATAAAACTAGCTCTAGTTAATGAAATTACATTTGTGCTCAATTTTTAAAATTGATGTTTACATTTATATATACATACAACAGTGATGGTGGAAAAATATTATTAAAGGGCTTTTGTCTCGCCACAATTAAACACTTACATTTCTATAAAAGAAGGAGATTACAGCAATTTTAAAAAACAAACATTCAATACAATCCAAAGATATACTAATTTGATACTTACATCTGAGGAATGACAGTAGGAAAATATTAAAAGTCTTTGATTTCCACAAACTATTATATTTCTGTAAAAGCAGAAAACTTTGTATGTACAGTAAAAACACTGCAATTCATAACATAATAGCCTTGAATCTGAACGGTGTTTCTGGCAATGTTTGTTAGTGCTGAGTGATGTGATGGCATACACAGTACAAAATGTGCATGTTGCATATTCAGAGCCAAGGCTGCAGTGAAGCTGCAAGACACAACACATGCAAGCGCTGCCGGGAAAATTTCAGATTCATTACGTGATTGATTTTGAATTAATTTTTGGTCTCTGCACATTCAGAGACCTTTTACTATTTTTTAAATGTTATTTTCTTTGTCATTTTTGGGGGAGGGTCTTCTTTAACAGACAGTTAACTCGTTTTCTTGTATCACTTTCATTTCTCTTCCCAGTTTTTGCTCTACTTCTCTTACTTGATTTTCAGAATCCTTTCTGAGCTCTTCCATGGCCTGAAATCAATTCATATTTTTCTTGGAGGCTTTGGATGGAGGAACTTTGCCTTTGTTGTCTTCTCTTTGTTTCTTTGGTCTTCCTTGTCACCAACGTAATATTCTATGGTCTGATTCTTTTTTCAGTTTTTGCTTATTTTCCCAGCTACTTACTTGACTTTTGAGCTCTTTGTCAAGGTAGTTCTCTGCTTCCAGTGGGGGTGGGGTGTGTACTGTCAGCCATTTGATCCCCCCATAATCTGTGGGCCTGGAGCTCCAGAAACAGTCACTGTCACTGGCTGCCCCTGCTGTCCTCTCGCCCTGGGACTGGAACCTGATCATTCTACTCTCTCACACAGGTCCCACAGGATTTTTCCACTGAACTTCTAATTTGTCCTCAGCGTTTTGGGGTTGTTAAGTCTGGATACCATCACGGGTGCCCAAGATTCAGTCCTTCCAAGGCCTGCTCAGGTCCTATCTGTGCCAGTGTGGCCCATGCTGTCTGCTTCCAGTATGGTGTGATAGACACTTCCCCACGACTTTCCAGGTTGTCTTGGCTGGAGATTTGCTTCACTCCATCACTCCCTCATGGGTTTTGCAGCTCCAGAATTTGTTTAGAATCATTTTTACAGCTATTTGGCTGGATTTGTGGGAAGAGTGCTAGCAAGTCCATGCTGTTGCTCTGCCATCTTGGCTCCACCGCATAGAAACCTTTTACTATCGCCAAATTTATTTGTGACCCTTCCCACATTCAATATATGAGACCAAGTGTAGGGTGGCAACCCACAATTTAAAAAGCTCTGCACTACACAAGTCAGCTTGACTTTTGCCTTGCCACTGGATATCAATAACTCTGAAAGAAAGAGAAAGGCTGACAACTTTGTGCAGCTCTACCTCACCTAAAACTACTTTGCCAAGGCAATCTTCACAGCACTGACAGTAACTACGAATATGCTGGTGCAGTTCTGAATTGCAAAGAAAAACAGATTCTCCACATAGAAGGCAGAAGAAAAACATTTATTCAGATACCAGAAAACCAAATCCCAACACCAGAAAGCCAAATCCATCATAGCAACAACAAAATCCATCTTAGTCACCAAGAAACCTATATACATTATCAGGCCTTCCCACAAACAAACACTAATAATCCCAGATGCCTGCTTCCTTTGTCCTTCCCAGCTCTGACTAGTCTGACCAACTTCCTCTCAGCTCTGCTTTAGCTCCACCCCTTTCGGTTCTGCCTGTTCAGCAAGCTCCTCCCACCAATGTGACTTATGCTTCCATGTGTTTTAAGCAGGTCACATGGGCCTATTAACGGCTGGGAAAGATCTTCAAATTAAGCAAAAAAAAATGCATTAACTGTACAAAAACCAATTCACACATTAGTCAAGACATCGCCCCAAAATGTCATTGGTCCTCCTCAAAAACAAAGGACCAAAAGCAACAACAATACATAGTTGTTTGCATGTTATCTCCCTCATTAGTATATGGGTTCCATGAGGGTGGGGAATGTGTTTTTGCCTTTTCTTCCACCATAACATTATGCTTGGCACATAATAAGTGCTTAATAAACACTTTATTGACTGACTTAGTGACCAAAACAGATATGAGTTAATTTATCATCTGATGTCTTTCACACGACATCCTCTGTGCCTCCAAAGAAAACCATTCCCCTTGTTCAGAGAGGTGAATTTCAACTTGATTTAAGTGTAGCAGGGTTTGGATTGGCACAGCTCCCATAGAACATGTGCTGATCTGCCCTGGCTGATTCCCATGGGCCACATGTGCTGGCTCAGTACTAATGAATTTAGGTGCTTTGAGATGGTGAAGCAATTTCCTTATTAGTCTTTTGGTCTTGTGAAAAGGAGTATCTTGTGAAAAGGATCAGTCATTGAGCCAGGAGTGGCTGACTCAGTGGATATTAAAGAGAGTGACTTCATTCTCTAGCTTGATTTCTTCCTATCATCCATTAGTGTCAGATGTCAGGTCTTCATGTTTTTCCCTGGGTGGAAGATGGGCTTATACCAGTAGAAATGGCAAAAAGCTTGCATTTACCAGTTAGAATAGAAGTTTGGCTAGGTGAGCTGAGCCTGGTTTTTGGACCCTAGACTTCCTTTTCTTCTTGGTGTTTCTGTCCCTGAGCCTAGGTGACTGCATAGCAGTCCCAAGATGGATGTCTTGTGAGTTCTAAAGGGCAGAGCATCTGAGCACAGTTCATTTGGAACTTACTGGAAGCAGGCCAAGTTTCTGCACTGGAGAAAGTGACCACTACAAGTGGCTGAAGTATGTTGCCTCAGAGGTCCTTTCTCATTCTGTGATGATTTTGAGGTATCTCCTGAATCCCTAACTAATTCACTCTAGCTGGAAGTAATAATATCCTTTTTTGGTATGGGGAAGCCTATTAAGATCCATAACCCTCTCAAGTATTTCAGATAGGCCTTTTCCTTCAAGTTAATTCTAATGATTTTTCTCCAGATGCTCTCTCCTTAATTAATATAATTATTATGTCTGTAAGTCCTCTACATAGAGAGATATTAGCAAAAAACACTCTAGTAACTTTTTGAAACTTGTGCATTGCTGGAAATTTTAGAAAGGTTTAAATACTCAGTTATTTAGAAAAAAAACCCAGAGAAGGCTTTATTTTTCTTCCATTTTTTCGTATATTTTCAGTACAGATAGGGATACATTTTTGGGCCTGTGATCTCACTGGTATAGGAAACCCTTGGATGAGGAAGCTGTCTCTGCCGATAAAAGTTGCCACTTTTCTGCAACTTATAGGCAGTGAGTCATCCAGAACTTTGATAGATTAAGTGATTTGCCCATGCTCATAGAGCTATGTGCATCAGAAAAAGAACTTGGACCCAGTTTTCATAGCTTAAGGTCAGCTTTTTATTCACTATACCATATAGCCCCTCATATTTTTAAGAGCATCTTGGAGGCAGAGCCAAGATGGAAGAGTAGCAGGAAGAAACCCAACAAATTCCTTAACCTCCACCACCCCTTCAAAAAAAAAAATCATCCCCTAAAAGATCTAGAAAATGTGCCAGCTCAATTCCTGATGAGGAAATCCAAGAATAATTCACAATGGATCATTTTCCAGCCTAGGTCAACATAGGGATATAGATAAAGAGGTCCATGAAAACAAAGACCTAAGTCTGGCCAGGAGGATAGCCCTCCAGAGTTAGACACAAGGTAAGCATTAGAACAAGAGGAGGTTCTAAATGTGCCTCCAACTCTGACTGATTCATGCTGGTTACCAGAAGAATAGGTGCTAAGTGGCCCCTATTTGACACCTACTACCCAGTTTTGGATTATGGATCCAGGAGAGAAACTCTACCTGGTGTTGTTCTAGGGTGAGGAGCAGGCAAGCAAGTTCAGAAGCAAGCAGCTTTTGTGTGCTCGGACTCCTGGGAGTAGAGCAAAGTCTCAGTGGCAGCTTCTATCCTGGTCTAAAAACTGCAGAGGAATTACCAGGGCAGGAATCCCAGACCAAAGAAAATTCTATCCTTTGAAAGCAACACCGTGGCTCGGACTCAAACCGAGATCAGGAACTTGTAGAGTTCAGACTAGAAGGGCAGGAATCTGATTTTGTCCTGGATTAGACTACTCTGGGAACACTTGCAGGTTCACCACCTGAGTTGTCCTAGTGATCCTAAAGTAACACAATATTCAATACTCTAAGAAAACAGCAACATCAAGTCTGAAGCCAAGAAGTAGACTGGAAGAAAGAGCAAATTTAAAAAAGAACCCTGCCATAAAAAAAGCAAACAAATATTTTGGCAACAGGGATGCTCAAGGCACAAACCAAGAAAAAGAGGATGACTCCAAAATATCTATAAGCAAAGCCTCAAAGGAAAACAACTTGTATACAAATTCAACTAGAATTCCTAGAAAGAAATGAATAAAGAGTTTTAAAAAGAGTTAAAATATCTTCAGTATCTTTATTTCTTAGGTTAAATGGTAATCCTTTAACTATGAATCCTCTGTATAACTCTATTTTCATTGCCATTCACCAATATTCTAAGCATGAAACATCTCTATTACCATATTAACTTCTGTACTTAATGACAGATACCATACATCATAGATATTAATACTTAAAATATTCAAATAATCAAGATTATATCATAGATGTTGGTTTGACATAAAATGAAAACACTGCGAAAGATTCAAAAAGATGTAAACTTTTTTTCTCCATTAGATCCATGTGAAACTCAAATATTCAAGAAATTGATGATGAAGAATCTCTCCAATGGGTCCCTGTTGATGCAAAGGACACCACCAATAAATCCAAGACAAGTTCCCACAGTATGGCCTAAGGATAACTTGAACCCTCACTCTTGCTCTCTGGGATGGCTTGTTCACCCAACCTGCACTCTCATGAGCAAGGTTATGGTTTATGAATGTTCTATCGCACTCTCTTCCCAATCTTGAATCACTGGACTGCTCTAAGTTGGGTCTGACCTAGAAAAATACTTAAGGCTGCAATTGTCCATCATTGGTATTGAATTATAATCTAAGTTGCCACATTGTAACCAGTTCTGGTGTTGAAGAAAACAATTATGATAATGATGTACTCTGCAATTTAGATTCAAGCATGCCAGAAATAATTTTATTGACTTTGGTAATAGTCTATATCCAAGTCATTTCTATCTGAGAGATTCGGGAGGGAGGGATGATGAGAAAAGACAAGGAGGAAAAGGAGGGGGAGAGAAAGAGAGAGAGAGATCCAAATTGCCATAATGCCCTCCATTCCCCCCAATATGAGTCTTTGCCCCAAGAAGATTTTAGGTAGCATTTATAGGAATCTTGAACAAAGAAGAGATCATAATGTGTTAAAATACAGTTTTGTGTTAGCGTATACTACTCAGGTCCTTCCTGGACCACTTTCCTTATGAGCCTCTCCCTATGATCAATATTTTGGACTTGAATTTCAAAAGAGAAGATTTTGTCCAAAGGTGGCACAATGGTACCTATTATTCCATGTGGGGAGATGGTGAGTTTATTTCGACAAGAATTAATTTGGTTACTCCTTTTCAAAGGAAGCCCTTAACTTTTGCTGTTCCTTCTTTGCTAAAAGGAAAGATCTGGAAAGGGTTTTAGGCTGGAGAAATATTATTTCTTAACATTTCTAAAAAAGACTAAAAGGAAGTTTTAAAGATATGCTTCTATAATGGACACACTAATTAAGGTGGAAAGCAGGCACAGCTACAATAATATTGATAATTAGGGAAGGCATATCTTGTGTAGTGGCTATGAAAACAAAAAGCATAGAGCTACATTGCAGATGCAAATACGAAGGAAGGAGCTTACAGAAAACTTGTTGAGAGCTGGAATTACGGACAAAAACCATTTTACTTGGAAACGTAAAGCATTAAGAGCAGGGAGACCATGACAGCTTTGAAAGAAGAATGGTTGTACAAAGTTGAGAAAGCAGAACTATTTTTTGTGACAAGTGTGACCTGGATGAACTCATGAGTGATACCAGCATCTGAGAGTTGAAGTTGTTATGTGAGAGTCGCAATGGCAAGAACTGACGTTTAGGAAAAGGAGATGGAACCAGGGAAGGAGGTTGCCGCAAAGGCTCGAAGAAGGGACTCGTTATCAGTCATTTATCAATTTATTGCTTTTAGACCTATAGGACCCTTCATAAAGGCAACAGTGAAAACTGAGAATGTGGAATGCACTGTTGTCCAGCAAATGAATATTATATTTTAGTCATCCTATGACCATGAGAGATGTTTGAGAGAAATACCTTTGCAGTCTTTGAAAGGGATGTGACTTGGAGGGCTGAATGATAAAAACTACTGATATCTGAGATATATTAGAGTAAGCTTGTAGTCTTCAAAGGAAATTATTATTGTCACTAGGAAAATGGATGCCATAGCTTGGTGAAGTATGCCCAAATATATCTGGGTCTACCAATAAATAATGATTATGATAACTTCTCAGTAGTCTAGGCAATTCCCTAAGACTTTAAGTTTCAGATAAGGTGCCAACATGAATTGAGAAATGGAGTTTCTATACCTGGAAATTCTCTATATTAATAAAATCACAGGTTTAGCCTTTTCCTAATAATAATGATGATGGTGATAAGTAACCTTTACATAGCTCTTTAAGGTTTGTGAGGTTCGTCTCATTTGATTCTCACTATTGCCTTGTGAGATGGATACTAGCATTATCCCCATTTTATAGATAAGGAAACTGAGGCTGAGAGAGGATGTGAGTCTTATAGGGTAATATGCCATAAATATCAGAGATAGCATTTGAATCCAGTTCTTTCTAGCCCTCTATTATTCTGTGCTACCCTCTATCACTAGACCATCAATGCTAATGGAACCAGTTCTACACTATTCAAAATATTACTGGGATACTTTAGGGATAAACCTGCATCCTTTCACCACCCATGCAACCTGTACAGAAGCCTACAGGAGGATAGAAGCAAGTGTTGACAGTGAACATCATGAGGCCACTGGCTGTTCAAAGTCAGAAGTAGATCTTGAGAAATCAGATTTTGGTGACTCTCCAATATTAGAAGACTGGAAGGATGGGTTGAGGCCGAAGCTCAGTAAGAGCACAGGCATATTCCCTCTGCAAGAGTGGAATATAGGCAGTGCCTGAGGAGCTGCTGACAAGATATAGCTTGGCTGCTCCAGGAATCATCTATAATGCTTCCTGTATCTGGGATAGAATACCTCAAAAACCATCTAACCCCCCCTCAAAAAAAAAACCCTACTGCTCCATGGCATCAAAAAGAAGGAGGAGAGCTGACACCTCTGGAGAGGTGAGAAGCAAGCAGTCATGCTTAGGGGAGAATGTCAGTAACTTCAGCAGCAAGTCAGGTCTTGTTAGCCACCACAACAAGGTGGGGAGGCAGGGCCTAGCACTTCTCCAGCCACATCCTCTTCACCCAAGTGACTTCAACTGTGTCTTCACGGAGAAATTGCAGAGCCAACACCTTGGAAAGAGAGGAGCAGCATAGCTACAATGGTGTTAGGAGAAAGGAACTGTGGCCCACCTACCCCTGCCATATAGTCTTCTCATTCAAGTGACTCCAACCTCAGTATTTATGGAGAATGAGAAGAGGAGACTGAGTTTGGGACTGTATGGACTGAGATAAACATAAGCCAGATTAGTTGCTGAGCCTGTCTGTCACCAGAAAGAGTCTTAGACACTCATATCCGATATTCTCTGCCTCTTGTCTCTTCCTTTTTATTCTCTCTGGGAGAGATGACACTGCTGTTCATCAGTCTTTGTTTATAACTGTTGTGAGTATGAGGGGGCTCGGAGCTAAACTGAAAAGATATTTATTGATTCATCGTTTTTTATTAATTTCTCCAAACCAGAGAAAGACCAAGAGAGTCTGGATCAGAGAAACCCAGGCACAACTAAACTTTCTAGTCTAGAAGTCCCTGTGAGGGAACAGCTGGAATTGTTAATCGCAAACTTCAGTCATCTTTCATCCCTTTGTTCTCTCAGAGGCTAAAGAAACCCATTCCCCCAGAGATAGAGATGAGGGTATTGACTAATGAGAAAGCCAGATCTGAAGGGAGGAGTTGGGGCTGAGTGGCACTTCTCACCCAAGGGTGGGGACCAACCAAGAGGGAATAAATTAACTCTGTTCATTCATCTTTACTGGGGTGGAACCCTTACTCTCTTCTACCACATATATACTGATACAAACACCATTAGAAAGTGTTAGATGCGGGATCCTATCTTGAAATATTTTTTCTTTGTTTCTTTTTTCTAATATTTTATTTTTCTCTGCTTTGAGAGTCTGACTATCATTTGGAATTTTCCTGCTTTCTTTAAGTAGAGTGTTCCAAAATTATTGCTACAAACAGTGAAGGTAACTTCACTACAAAAATAAAATTTTTAGAAATGTTTTTATTTTTCATTTTTTATATTTTTTGTTATTTCATTTTCCTTTCCTTCTTTGAGTTTGAAATGGAACTAAATTTAGTGGTTTGCTTACTATTGGTAGAGTTTGTCAAATTTTATAATTTTGATATAATTTTGTTTTTGAAGTGCACCTCTTTTTAATGCTATTTTCTTGTCATTCTTTTCTTCACTGAGATGTTTTCAATTCGATTTTGTTGACATGAATCCATGAGTGTATGATCCTAGTGTCGCTTCTATCCCTGTTGTACTTAGTCTTTCCCACCTTAGATGATGCAATATTGGAGATTGAAGGGACTGGACTCCAACTTTGTGAAATCTGAAAGGTTGCGAGTGACAATAGGTCAAGAAGCAAGAATCCATGCCAGATTTTGCAGCTATCTAAGCCAACATGGTTTGCCACCAGAGACCCTAAGAGCCACCAGTCTCAATCCAGTAATGTATTGACGCCATATTCAAGATAATGGCTCCTAAACATAAGAGAATAACTCTGTACATCATGGAGGCCACATTTGGAAGTAAACTTGGTGGAGAGAATGGTTTGTAGTCACTTCTTTAACTTTGAGTCCCACTCTCCTCAGGAACTGAAATGGTATATAAGTGAAAATGCTCCTGGTTTAGAGGGAAATGTTTTCACTTTTGTTCTGCCTACATCTTTTCAGTAAATGTCCTTTTGTAAAAGCTAACTGATGTTAACTGTTTAAGTAATACTGAGCCACTAGTTGCTGGTGAAGTTAGTGGTGAGAATACTCCAGAATGTGGAACTGACAGCCAGAAATAGAGAGATACTCAAGCTTCTCAGGGGTACACCTAGATCCCTGAGAGGGGATATGTACCCTTGCTCAGGGACTTGTCACTGAGGGTGGGAGTTAGATAAGGACCCCTTAGAGCTTATAAGGGTTACACTATTATTCTATGATCTTAATGTATATATTCTACCTGTACTTGTAGGTCACTGTACCCAAGGTAATGTTGAATAGATGGATGGATGGATGGATGGATGGATGGATGGATGGATGGATGGATAAATATTTAAGTGCCTACCATATGTAAAGCTTGGTGTAAAGCACTGGGAATACAAACAGAAAATAAAAACAGTCTCTGTTCTGGAGTTCACATTCTAAAGGCAGAGACAATTTAAGAGGTTTTAGCTGTAAGACAAATGGAAAGGTCTTGTGATGCAGTGACAAAACAGGTGTTAATGTGAATCCTTTATTGTCATTTGTTTTGTTTTTTTAATGTCTACTGATTTTAAAATCTTTATTGATGTCTTTTATTTCTTTATTTTAAATTTCTTTAAGTTTTCAACATTTATTTCCACAAAATTTTGAGTTCCAGATTTTCTCTCGATCTCTCCTCTCCCCCCATCCCCAAATGCCAAGCATTCTAATTACCCCTACCACCAATCTGCCCTCCATTCTAACATCCTTCCCTTCCCTTATCCCCATCTTATCTTTTGTCCTGTAGGGCAAGATAAATTTCTATACCCCATTGCCTGCATTTCTTGTTTCCCAGTTGTATGAAAGAACAATACTCAACAGCTGTTCCTATAACTTTGAGTTCCAAGTTCTCCTCCTTCCTCCCTCCCCACTCATCCCCATTGGGAAGCAAGCAATTCAATATAGGCTATAAATGTGTAGCTTTGCGAATGACTACCATAATAGTCATGTTGTATAAGACTAACTATATTTCCCTCCATGCTATCCTGGCCCCCATTTATTCTATTCTCTCTTTTGACCTTGTCCCTCCCCGAAAGTGTTGACTTCTAACAGCTCCCTCCTCACATTCCCCTCCCTTCCATCATTCCCCCCACCCTGCTTATCTCCTTCTCCCCCACTTTCTTGTATTGTAAGATAGGTTTTCATACTAAAATAAGTGTGCATTTTATTCCTTCCTTTAGTCGAATGTGATGAGAGTAAACTTCATGTTTTTCTTCTCAGCTCTCCTCTTTTTCCCTCCACTAAAAAGTCTCCTGCTTGCCTCTTGAATGAGAGATAATTTACCCCATTCCATTTCACCCTCTCTCCTCCCACTACATTTCTCTCTCACCATTTACCTTAATTTCTTTTAAGATATGGTCCCATCCTATTCAATTCACTCTGTGCTCTCTGTCTCTGTATGTACATGCTTGTATGTATGTGTGTGCATGCACGCATGTACGTGTGTGTATGTGTGTGTGTACATCTGTGTGTGGTCCCACCAACTACCCAGATACTGAAATGTTTTAAGAGTTACAAATATTGTCTTTCCATGTAGGAATGTAAACAGTTCACCTTTGGTAAGTCCCTTATGACTTCTCTTTGCTGTTTACTTTTTCATGCTTCTTCTCATTCTTGTGTTTGAAAGTCAAATTTTCTTTTCAGCTCTGGTCTTTTCATCAAGAATGCTTGAAAGTCCTCTGTTTCATTGAAAGACCATATTTTCCCCTGAAGTATTATAGTCAGTTTTGCTGGGTAGGTGATTCTTGGTTTCAGTCCTAGTTCCTTTGACTTCTGGAATATCCTATTCCAAGCCCTTCGATCCCTTAATGTAGAAGCTGCTAGATCTTGTGTTATCCTGATTTTATTTCCACAATACTGGAATTGTTTCTTTCTAGCTTCTTGCAACATTTTCTCCTTGACCTGGGAACACTGGAATTTGGCCACAATGTTCCTAGGAGTTTCTCTTTTTGGATCTCTTTCAGGCGGTGATCGATGGATTCCTTCAATACTTCTTTTGCCCTCTGGTTCTAGAATCTCAGGGCAGTTTTCCTTGATAATTTCATGGAAGATGATGTCTAGGCTCTTTTTTTGATCATGGCTTTCAGGTAGTCCCATAATTTTTAAATTGTCTCTCCTGGATCTATTTTCCAGGTCAGTTGTTTTTCCAATGAGATATTTCACATTCTCTTCCATTTTTTCATTCTTTTGGTTTTGTTTGGTGATTTCTTGGTTTCTCAGAAAGTCATTAGCCTCCATCTCTTCCATTCTAATTTTGAGAGAACTATTTACTTCAGTGAGCTTTTGAAACTCTTTTTCCATTTGGCTAATTCTGCTTTTGAAAGCATTCTTCTCCTCATTGGCTTTTTGAACCTCTTTTGCCAATTGAGTAAGCCTATTTTTCAAGGTGTTATTTTCTTCAGCATTTTTTTGGGTCTTGTATAGCAAGGTTTTGACCCGTTTTTCATGCTTTTCTTGCATCTCTCCCATTTCTCTTCCCAGTTTTTCCTCCACCTGTCTAACTTGATTTTCAAAATCCTTTTTGAGCTCTTCCATGGCCTGAGCCCACTGGACATCCACCTTGGATGTCTGGGATAGAGAGGCCCCAACCTCCACGTCTTTCCCTGATAGTAAGAATTGTTCCTCGTCATCAGAAATGAAAGGTGGGAACATCTGTCCCCCAAGAAAGTAGCTTTCTATGGTCTTATTTTTCTTCCCTTTTCTGAGCATTTTTCCAGCCAGTTATTTGACTTCTGAGATTCCTCTGCACCCCTGCCTAGATCTGCCCAGCTAGTGCTTGGGGTCTGAGATTCAAATGCTGCTCCCCAGCCTCAGGGCTTTCAGCAGCAGGCGGGGCTGCTATTCAATGTGAGCTTAAGTTCTGGTGTTCAGGTGGGGGCAGGGCCGCCTCCCAGGCTGAGTTCCCTGGGGGTGGGGGGTGGGGGGGGGTTTACGCAGAGACCTTTGGTAATGGACCCAAGCCCCTGTCTGCTCCGGGAGTCCCGGGCCGCCGCTGCCTCTGCCGCCACCTCCGCCTCTGCTGCTGCCTCCCGAGGGGGCCCGAGTCACGGAGACACCCTGCTCCCTTCTCAGCCAGCTCAGAAGTCTATCTCACTGACCTGTAGCACCTGTGGGTAGAGGGACCTTCACGGTTGCTGGAGATTCTGTCCCTGAAGCCTGCTCGGATCTGCTCCTCTGGGGCTGTAGCCAGGGCAGCGCAGGGGTGGGATCTGCGTCTGGAGCGCGATGGACCCCTGGGGACAGCTTTCTAGGGCTCTCTGGAATGGAAATCTCTTCCACTGTGTTTCTGCGCAGCTTGCACTGCTCCAGAATTTGTGGGGAGTTCTCTTTACAGGAAATTTATGGGTTGTGGATTCGGAGCTAGCATATGTGAGTCTTTCTACTGTGCCATCTTGGCTCCTCCTCCTAAAGTATCTCTTTAGCAAAGTGATTGGTATTACATTAAAAGTGTAAATTAACTGAATGGCCATTACCACGCTTTAAGTGAGCACCTCAAAAGGCCTTAGCCTAAAAGGCCTAGGCTCTCCCATTTGCATCCTGGGTCATCTCCAGTCATCCTGATGAATATCTGGTCACTGGATTCAGACGGCTCTGGAGGAGAAGTGAGGTTGGTGACCTGCACATCCCTCCCTCACTCAAAACAAAGTCAAGTGCAAGTCATGTCATCATTTTTCTTATGTCATGGTCCTCTTGGAAAACGAAGGATGAACACAAAGACAACAAATTAACTTTAGAAGTAGTTATTCTTATTATATTGGCATGGCCTAGTGATGAACGCTGAACATTTCTTCATCCAAGTTGTTCTTTATTTCTTTTAAGGAGCACTTTATAATTGAATCTATACAAATATTTTGTTTGCTTTGGTAGGTCAACTCCCAGATATTTTATGCATTTTGTAGTTATTTGGAATGCAATTAATCGCAATAATAATTGCTTTTTGGGTGCTGTTATAATTATATAGAAATGTTGATTATTTGGGGAATTGTTTTATAACTTGCAACTTTGAATAATTTGCTAATTGCTGTTTTGTTTGCTGTTTTATTGATTTTCTGCTCTTTTATTTTTAATCAGATTAAAGGTTTATCCATTTTATTATTCTTTTCAAAGAACCAGCCTTTTATTTACCATTTCTATGATTTTAAAAAATGTAGTTTAAATTTTCAACAATTACTTTCATAAATTTTAAATTTTCTCCCCCTCTCTCCCTGAGATGGCACGCAATCTTATATGGGTTCTACACATACATACTTATTAAACACATTTTCACATTAGTCATATTGCATTGAAGAATTAAAACATGGAAGGAACCATGAGAAAGACCAAAACAAAACATAACAAAAGAGAAAATAGTCTGTTTCATTCTGCATTCTGATTCCATAGCTATTTCTCAGGATGTGGATGGCATTTTTCCTTTAGAATCCTTTGGAAATGTTTTAGGTCCTTTCATTGCTGTGAAGGGCTAAGTCTATCAGAAACAGTCCTTGTACACAGTGGCTGTAACTGTGTATAATGTTCTAGAGGTTCTGCTCATTTCACTCAGTGTTAGTTCACATAAGTCTTTCCAGGTTTTTCTGAATTCCAACTGTTTGTCATTTCTTATACCATAATAGTATTCCATTATATTCATATACTACAACTTGTTCAGTCATTCCCCAACTGATAGGCATTCCCTTGATTTTCAGTTCTTGGCCACCACAAAAAGAACTGCTATAAATATGTTTTTACATATGGGACCTTTTCCCATTTTTATGATTGCTTTCGGATACAGCCTTAGAAGTGGTATTGCTGGGTCAATGGGTATACACACTTTTATAGCCCTTTGGACATAGTTTCAAATCACTCTCCAGAATGGTTGGATCAACTCTCAGCTCCATCAACAATGAATTAGTGTTCCAATTCTCCCACATCTTCTCCAACTTTTATCATCTCCCTGTTTTGTCATTTTAGCCAATCTGATAGGTTTGATTTGGGACCTCAGAGTTGTTTTGATTTGGATGTCTCTAGTCAATAGTGATTTGAAGCATTTTTTCATGTGACTCTAGATAGCCTTTTTATTTCTAATTCATCTATTTCTCCTTTAATTTCTAATATCTTCTCTTTTGTGTTTATTTTAAGTTTGTTTATTTCTTAGCTTTTTTTTATCTTAAATACGTATTCAATTAATTAATCCTCTCTTTATATTCTGCTAATCAATTCCTTTTTCTTTCTTGCTTTCCTATGGTTTATTCTTATTCCCTTTTTACCCTCTCAATCAAGTAGATTCCCCCTTCCTCTCTTCTCCTTAAATTAGTCTTGTTCAATAGTTTTTAAACTTCCATTTTTTTCCTCCGTTTCTAGGAGTTCTCTCACTCTATTGCCTTATCTTCTCTTTTTGTCTACTGTAAACCCTTATTCTCTGATTCATGACCCCTATAACCACCTGTTTCTTATTTCTTATGAAATCAAAATTTCTGAGACATATATTTTGGACTCTGTTTTAGGCAGTTTCTGCTACTGCCTTGTAAGGCTTGTTTGGAAGATTCCCTTTTTCCATTGTGTCTCATTCTTAGAATAATATTAATTCTTGCAGGTGAGAGAGAGGACATTTTGCTCCATGATAGTAGACCACATCCCACCACTGATCTATACTCTCCTAGTTACCTTCTTTCCCCATTTGCCTCAAAATATCCTTCTTGGTCTATGTTCTCTCACTTCCCCAAATGCCAGTTGCCCTAGGTGTTTGAATTCCCCTTCTTAGGTAGGATGAGTGGTCTTTTCAAGCACCAAATCCCCCAGAGCACATCTTCACCCATAGGAGAATTCATCAGTGGAAAACCCTCCCACTACCAAAAGAAGACCTCCCTATTATTCTATCCCTTTTCAACCTTTCCTCTCTCTTTTCCCACTCCTCTTCAGGCTTTCCTCTTTTTGAGAGACCATAGGGTTAACTTCTTTTATTGCTAGCCAATTATTTGAACCAGGCACATCACATATTACCCCTTCTTTCATGTATCCTTTGATTTTATAGTGCAGTCCCACAAAAAAAAAAAACACATTGATTCACCTGTAGGCAGAGTGTTGTAAGGTTCTGTTTTCTATGACCTAGGTCTGTCTCCCCTTTGATACCTTCAGCTGACTTCTACCTTCATCCCTCTTTCCCTGTGTACATTTAGAAAGAAAGTCCTTACTGGTTTCTCTGTTGGTTCTCTGTTGCTGATGCTGCCCTTGGCATTTGTTCACCTCCCTTGCATTTCTGCTGCCTTGGGTATTTGAGAAGGAAATGAACTCTTGAGTTCTGGTTTTCTTTCTAAGAATGTTCAAAACATCTCTTAATTATTTAATATCTAATCTTTTTTCATTTCTGGTTAATCTCATGTCATCTTGGGTTGCATCTTGAGTTTCTTTGGAACACATTATTTCATTCTCTCCTGTGTTTTCTGTCAGGTGCAGAGTAGTAGTGTTGTTTGAATTTCCTCTCCTTTACTATTTGAAGCTCTTTCTCTTGTTTGCTTGCAAAACTTGTTTTTCAATTGAACGTTAAATTTAACCACTGTGTCTTAGAATTTGCAGCCTTGGGTTTGTTGATTTTTCTAGAGGTGATTTATGAATTCTTTAAATTAGGATTTCATTTTTGGTGTTCAGAAGTTCTGGACAGTTTTTTTGTGTATTATTTTTTGAATTACATTGTTCAAGTTTTTTAACTTGTTATGTTCTGGGTAACCTAAAAACCTCTATACATCCTGTCTTTGAGATCAGTATGTTTTGCTTGAATAGAGACCATATTTTCTTTTAAGGCTATTTATTTTTGTTTTTCTTCTTTTAGATTGTCTTTCACTTCTGTGTATTTGTATTTCCAGTGAATTTTTCTCTCCTGTTTTTTTGGTGAGACTTGCCATCACAGATTAATTTTTTTTTCTATTCTGACAATTATTTTTTCTGCACAGGCCATATTCCACTCCCCTAATTCTCATTTCTCTTTTCAACTACTCAGGACCAATATGTTGTGATTATATGTTCCCTTCAAATTCCACAGGGTGTTCAGTCTCCTCAAGGGTTGGATCATTTTCCTTTGTTTTGCAGTATTTATTCATAGATGCCTGAATTCTTCTACTAGCTCTGGAGTCTATATTTTCTCCTGCTGTTAATATTTTCCCTGTCAATTTATCTGTTTGTGTTAAAGGTCTTTGAGTTTTCTTCTTCCTGAGTGCTTTGGTAAATTCTGTCGTTTTTCTCTCTTATTTTCCGTTACTGCTCACTTTCTGACTCCTTTGTTTCTGATCGTGGTTTCCTTAGGCGTTGGATCTCACACCTTCTCAGCCTCCCCCAACACTGGGCAATTCAGTTATCCAGCTGAGGTCTTTCTCCCAACTGACTTTTGTGGGGAGGCAGAGTTAGTTCCTGCTAGAAGCTGGCTTTTTTCTCTCAGGCTTAGTGGAGTGAGTCAGTCTCCACCCCCTTCTGCTACGCGGTGTTCTGTTCTGTTCCCTCTATTCCTCAGTCCCCTGTCCCAGTCATTCAAAGTAGTGCCCTTCTGGTGTTATTACAGCTGGGGATTGATTTCTGTTGTTTGTGGTTTGGGTCACTGAGACTGGAAGTGAGGTTGTGTTGGGCTGTGGGGTTCAGCTTGATTTCAAGCCCAATCCCATGTCTTTCCCCATTCCTCCTGTTCCTCCACTCTCCTGCAGAAATCTTTTGTAGCACAGAAGGGTGCCATAGTGCCCCACCAAGGCCCCAGCAAACTTCTGTAGCCCAAAGCACCAATCTCTATGACCCTGGAAAGAAGGAAGGGGTACTGTGGTTGCATTTTGTTGCAAGCCAACAGGTAGGGTCCTTGAGTTGACTAGTGCAGCCTCACTGATGGTAGCATGGTAAATAATAAGGGAGGAGTGCTGAATTAGCTCAAGGGAGGTATCAGTTCATGTTTTATTTTTATCCTTCTTTTTGGTTCTATCTAGACCATGGAGACAACTGAAGTTGCTTTATTTTTGGAATATTATTTCAGTTTTGTAAAGGTTTGAGAAGCTGGGGAAAGCAGGGATAAAAAAAAAATGTTCAGTCTTCCATTTTATTGTCCACATGACCTGGAACAATTTCTTATCCTCTTTGGATGATGAACCATCTGCCAACACCAGGGACTTTGACAGCAAGAACTGGAAGGTGGGCCCCTTATTCAAAGTGATTGCTCCCCTCAAAGATGGCAGTGGGTTCTTGAATAGAATTAGAGTCAGTGTCAGGTTGGGGCAATGCTACCCCTAAGGCTCTTTCTTGGGTTCAGGATAATGGATTATCTCTACTGCAGTTCAAGTGGATATGGTAGAGATGATGGCAGTGGTTGCTAGACACATACTGCCTCCCATCTCTCCCTCATCATACCATACTGCTCCAGCAACGTCCTATCAACTCATGCCACAAATTTGAGGAACATCTTTGGAACTTGTTTGCATTTACTTTTCATTTTTAGAAAGAGATAGCAAGAACATAAGTTATCATATCTTAGAGGTGACTGTTCATTTCACAAGATATGCCATTCAGACATATTCAATTGGTAACCATGGAAACTATGGTGGTCAAATTGTATGGAGGAAGTGTCTCTCAGTTTATGAATCTTTTGCCAGGATCCATTCTGCCCAAGGCAGACTCTTTGAAAGTCTACTACTTAAGGAGATGATAGTTTTTAACCCCAAATCTTGAATTTCAATTGTACATCAATAAACATGTTAGAAACGCTGATACCAGAACAAAAATCTCAGTAGAGTTAATATACAGTATTTCTGGTACATGTGTACAACTCTATCAGGAATGCAGGATTTAAATCATACTTGCTGGTGTTTAAGTGAGAGCAACACTTGTCACATCTGAAATCTGTACTTTGGAGTTTCAGAAACTGAGGAAGATGTGGACACTTACAACTGGCATATCTCTCCACAGAGAAGGAATTTGAAAGAAGCCTATACCTTGTTAAGACTCTAGTTCATAAGAGCAATGTCAGAAACAAATGATGGAAAATTTCAACCTAATTCATTATTAAGGCTTTTAACACAGTGATAATCTCTTAGAGAAATTTTGTTATTGAGGCACACAAAAATGAGTGGGTTGATGGAAAGTTATGTTAAGGTTTTGAGAGACTGTGCAACTTACAGGATAGCCCCCCAAACTTGTGAGTACTCTGAAGATAATTCATCACCACCACTTATTGTCAGTAGGAAAATAGTTATACTTTCTAATGAGACGGAAAGAAAAGATGGGCATTTAGCTCAATAGGCTTTGAGTAAAAGAGACAGGTAAGCAGTTGTGCAAAGACTATTTGAACTAAATCCTGGCTCAGAAAATGGGTTTCCAGTGAAGAAGGCACTGTGGACTGTGAATTTGCCTCAAACACAAACTTGCACACAATTTGACCACCATGGTTTCCATGGTTATCAATTGAGTTGCATGTCTTGTGAAATGAACAGTCACCTCTAAGATATGATAATTTATGTTCTTGCTATCTCCTTCTAGAGATATAAATGCAAACAAGTTCCAAGTTCAGAAATGAGGAAAGAACTGAACTCAGAGGCAGCCTAGAACCTCAGCTATAAAAACTCCTAGAGCAGAGAGACAATTCTGTGAAAATAGCAAGGAAATGTTGATAGCCATCCTGGGCCCTCAACAAGTTTAACTTTAGGAATTTAATCTATCGATCTAAAGATGTTGTCCCCATAACATCCATCAGCTCAGTCATAGGGGCAGAGAAGTCAGCAGGTCGTAATAGAATTAGATCCATCTGACCTACGACCAGATTTACTTATGATGCCACAGATGAAACTGAAGAATTGGTTACATGTGTAGCCAGATGATAATACCAATATTTGACCATATAATGTATGCTTGGCATCTAAATCCATATTTTGATTGATGTACATGTTAATTATAGCATGTTCTAAGTTGTATTTGTTTTAATTATTTTGCTTTTCCTCTTTATTCGTATATTTAATAATGTCTTTCCAGTCTTTTTACATATTATTCCCACCATTTTAATCAGCAATACAGTTGTACTGACCTACTTGCTGCTCTGAACATTTTCTAACAATGTTTCTCCCTGGCCACCTCTGTGCTTTGAATGTACTTCAGCATCACCTCTTGTAGTAACTGTCTTTACTTAAGACTTTGTTCAGGAGCCATTTATTTTATGAAATCTGTCCTGAGTCCCTTACCCGTGCTCACCTCGACCCCATCTACTATTGTGCTTTCTCCCCAAATTGCCTTGTTTAACATCATTTAACATCTGAGCCCCCAATAAAGAAAATTCCTAACACCTAGGCAGACACTGGGCTCTATGCCTAACCTAATATTCATATCATTTTTGTTAATCCCTGGCTTCTGTGTGGTGAAGGCAAAATGTAGTTTTCTGCAAACATTTGGTAGCAAAATAGCAGATTATATTACAGTGTTTGTAAATAGACAGGCATTAGGAAAAGAGAAAAACTTTTTTTGGAAATTTTCTCAGCCACCCCATAGTGCCTATGGAGCCAATAATTCTCTCTCCCTTCTCTGCCGTAATGCAGTTCTTTAAAAAAAGATTATTATGTACATTTTTATAAGGAAAGTGTTCCCTAATTATTTCCTTATGCACATTAAAAATATTTAACCCTTTGGCATGAATTATAGTAGTTTGCCCAAAGGTGTGGGTCAGTCGGGCAAAATACAAGCTGGTTTGTCAATTTAGGATTTACTATTTGTCATCTGCACCATACTGTTCTACTGCATGTCTTTTTCTCTTTTATTTTAAGTTCAATTTACTTCATACTTGGTTTCAAATTTTATTCTCAGTAAAAATCATCTAATACTGAAAATAGTTTCAAACGCTTTTTTTAACCAGTACCAAACTGTTTTGACGAGCACAGCTTTGCAGTATAGTTTGAAATCTGGCTCCATTCTTTCCTAGTTTTTTTCATTGTTTCATGTGAGATGCTTAAACTTATGGATTTGAGTGTTATTTTTCTATCTTTAAAGAAGACTGTTTTCATAGTTTTATTGGTATGTCACTGAATAATTAAATTAATTTAGGGAGTGTTATCCTTTTCATGACATTGGAGTGGCATACACATGAGAAAGTAAATTTCTTCCTTCTCCTCCTCATCATCATGATGTCATTATTTCTGTAAAGAATGCATTGTAGAAATATTCAAATAGTTCCTCTGTATATCTTGCTAAATTTGCACTTTTTTGTTGTTATCCTTTAGTTGTTTTTCAGTTATGTCTGACTCTTCATAATACACTTGGGATTTTCTTGGCAAGATACTGGAGTGGTTTGCCATTTCTTTCTCCAGCTCATTTTATAGCTAAAGAAACTGAGGCAAACAGGGTTACTTGATTTTCCCTTGGTCATACTACTAGTGTCTGAGGCCAGATTTGAATTCATGAAGAAGAGTCTTACTGATTTCAAGTCCATTGTTCTATTCTCTGCACCACCTAACTGCCCTGTATAAAACACATATTTTATATATTCTTTTGTTGTTTTGAAAATAATTTCTCTATTTCTTCCTGCTTGATTTTGCTGATAATATACAGAAATGATGATGATTTGTATCCTGAAACTTTGCTGAAGTTACTGTTTTACTTAACTTTTTAACAGCTCTTTTGGGTGTTCTATATTGGGTGGATTTTTAGATAGATTCCACTTGCCATATTAAAGAAAGAGATATTTATTAGTATGCTTTCTAGTTTGTGTGTGTATGTATTTTAACAGAAATGGGTATTGGATTTTATCAAAAGACTTTTCAGTATCTATTAGCAATGTTTTTGTTGTGTTTATAGTTTATAATATATGTAATTATATATACAATGTATAGTTTATAATATATAATAATATGAGCCTAAAGTTTTTCTTTAGGCCCATAGTTTATAATATATAATAATATGAGCCTAAAGTTTTTCTTTAGGCCCATAGGTCATAGTCTAAAATATTTTTATTATGTTGTTTTATCTCTGCTAATATTTTATTTAATAGTTTCATGTGTTCATTTAGGATAATAGCGTATAGTTTCATTTTTCTGCTTTACCTTTCCCTAATATATCAATAACATAATTGTATTATAGAGGAATTTGGAGGAATCCTTTCTTTACCTATTTTAGCAAATAGATTGTAGATATTGGAATTAGCTCTTCTTTGAATATTTAATAAAATTAACTTGCAAATCCACTCAGTCCTGTTTTTTTTTTCCTTTGGGAGCTCATTTATGTCTTGTTCAATTTCTTTTCTGATATTGGGTTATCTAAGTAATCTATTTCTTGCTATCCATTCCCAGAGAAAGAAATGATGGTGGGGTGTCTGAATATAGATTAAAGCATACTTTTTTTAAAACTTTATTTTTCTTGAGTGTTTTGGACTATGTTTCTTTCCCAACATGACTATTATGGATATGTTTTGCATGACTACACATGTGTAACCTGTACTGAATTGCTTGCCTTCTCAATGGAGATGGGGGGAAGGGAAGGAGGAAGGGAGAAAATTTGGAACTCAAAGTTTTAAAAACATTGTTAAAAATTGTTTTTACACATAACTGGGGAAAAATAAGATACTAAACAACAGCTATAACTATTCTCTTAATCTGGAAATTTTATATTTTTGTAAATATCTACCCATTTCATCTAAATTATTGGTTTCATTGGCATATGAGTCAGAAAACTAGTTTTTGCTATAGTTTCCTTTATTTTGATTTCAATTTTTTTGAATTCTTTTCTTTGTTTCTATCTCTCATTTTCTAAGTTTCTGGGAGTTCGGTCCTTGAGTAAGGTTTGTTATCATATGTTCTAAGCTATTAATTCTCCTTGCCACTCCCAGATTTACCTCTGTCCCCTTTTGTGAACCTGATAGGTCCTAACCAGATATTGTTAATGGTGCTGCTAAGCAAGGCTCCTGGGAATTATAGTTGATTTACTTCGTAGGTATTGCCCAGACCCTTTCTCCTTATATGGCTCTGGTATAGGTCACCTGGACACTGGGTTGCCTGAATACTATGATTGGGCCTAGGCTTGGGCACTGAAATGCCTAAGCACAAAGTCTGGCCCTATTCTCTGTTATACCTTGTGTAGTCTCAACTTGACTAAAAGTAGAGAATAATGAAGACCAGAAAGCCCAGGCATCACTACTCCTCTTTGGAAAGACAGAATCCCAGATCTATTATGTGATAGATGATGTTGGGGTGGGGTTGGTAAGTTTACAGTGGATTTACAGATACAAAGCAATCATGATGAGAAAGAATGACATCATGAGCATGAGAGCCATAGCACAGATGATATTTCCAGCATACTCACTGATTTTCATTCAGGTCATAAACATCTAGAACAAGGTAGCAAAGAGGTCATTACCCTCTTTCATGTGGCTTTTGCTGGTGCCAGGGTTGATACTGAGATTTGCAGGCTACTACCACCTCCTCCTTGACCACCCTGCTACATGGTCCACTTTAGGTCTTCCAACACTGTAACTATATATATATATATATATATATATATATATAATATGTTATATTACATGTTATTATATATATTATATAACATATAACTATAACTTCCAACACTATAAGAGACAAATGGAAACTATCATGAAATCCATGTAGGGAATGTAGGTTCCCCCAAAGCCAAACAGTCCATAAGCCTTTGAGTTTACATTTTAGATTATGTGGAAGTATTAGTAACTTATTCTGGATTGCGTCTAGAATTATCTGGGTTCTTCCTGTTTACTATATTCCCCAAAACATTACTGAATGGGCTTGGGCTCTGTATTTTCTTGATCGCCTGCCCTTTGGCCTTTGTATGAGCCACCACTCTGCCTTCTGTTCCTGTGGTTTCATCTAGTGTGGTCAAACTTATGTCACCAATGTTGTGATGGGCATCAGAATACTCAAGAAAGGGGATCTCTTTCAAGTCTCTGCCCACCAGACTGATAGTATGAAGGAGAGTACAAGTAGCCCTGGAGAGGGATGATAAAGATATACTGCATTTCTTCCAAGACTGCTACAAATCACAACTATAGAAATAGAGAAAAAGTCATTATCCAAGTAAAAAATTCCATACCACTCACTGGGAGCCTGGGCTATGTCGTACATATCATCAGTGAAGCAAGAAGTAGCCTCAGTAGTGAGCATATTTAATGAAAAATTTCCAAGTGCTTTTTGTCTTCCTCCCTGACAACTTGCACAAACTTATTGTAAGAGGACCTGGTATAGTGAAGAACTCTGGCCTCCTTCCTCTCCATCACTAGGGAGGAAATAGCTTTCACTTCTCTTGGGACCTTGTATTGTTTGATGCTAAGTACACTGAATGGATTTCCATTTGGCTGTACCCACAATAGCTGGTATAAAGGTTACTGTAAGCACCCATACTTGTACCAAGTCCTAAGAGGACCTTCCCTTCCCGTCTTGTCATAGAAACTGGTGGTGATGTGCTAGACTTGAGGTTCCCTAGAATGATAATATGATAATACCCTGGTCGTTCTTGTCCAGCAGCCTCTTATATACACTCAGGGTGGGAACTTTAGGGGGTGCTTTAGATTTGGGTGCTTTTGGGAGCTCTTATTTCCCAAGTGTCAGATGTCATTTTACAGTTATCCTAGCACCCCCATTGGTTGGTAATATACTGCTTCCTTATAAACCTGTGTCTTAGGAACTGGACACAAAGTTTCTTTGTAAAGATAGTGTTTTCACCCAGCAGGATGTCAGTACCCAGCATGTACCCAGTACTCATGCCTCATCTCACCATTTCCCAGAGTGCCTATTTGCACTGAGAGTTGCTTTTGTCTGAATAGCTATTACTGCCCTGATCTCACTCTGATTTAATCAATTGATCTGCCTATGCCTATAGGATAGCATGTTGGGAAGGCCCCTAGCTTAAGCTTGGTGACATTCTTCTAGCGTTCTGCCTATAAGACAGCATTCGATTGCCATTGAATTAGGCTGGGCAGAAGTAGAAATGAGTTGTTGGTGGTGGTGGCTGGCATAGACCTGTCTTCCAAACTCATATCTTTTGGGAATTTTACTTCTACCTCTCACCAATCCCCCATCTTGCAGACCCCCATCAGAGAAGTGGATGCAATGGAGACTCATCTTTCTGTGGCCTGTTATATGCAACGCCTCATCTTAGCTATCTAAAAAGGGAGAAAGAACAGTCCCTAGCTTTGTCCTGTAACTAAAGTTAACTAGCTTTGCAAATGTTAAGTGCCTTGTAAGTCCCCCAAATTGATTGAATCCTGCTGCAGTTGACTTTATTAGAACATGATCTCAACAACAATTGTGACTCCTCAGGTCATTGTCAAACTTCCGTAGTCTTCCAAAGTTCTTTGGCGATGGCAACCTATCCACTGTGTAACCCCTCTCATAGCAATGGGATAAGCCAAAGCTAATGAGGCTTTCTTATTACCCATGATAATTCCCAATTCTTATCCTCACTGCTGGTCCCATTTTCTTCTCTTATAGTTCTGTTTTTTAACACATCTTCCAGAAAAATGCCAGGGTCAGCTTTCTTCCCATTCATGTCTTGGTCCCCTTCCATCCTCAGCACTGCCCACTGTCTTTTTTGTACTGTTTGTTACTCTTCTATCTTCCAGGAACAGTCATTAAAAACCACGAGCTCTGTTTCTAGTTGCTGAATCTGATGAAATTTTCATTTTCTTTATGCTGTCAATCCAACTTTTCTCAGATTGTTAATAATAACCAGAGAATGCTTCCTCTTGGTTCTATCTTTATCCTTTAACTTCCCTTTGTACCCAATGACACAATGCCTTGGGATCAGCAAAAGCCCTCTTCCTTTCTCAATGAGAAACCTTGCCTGCAGTAGTCATAGGATCCCATACTGCTGGATTGGGTCATCTTTTCACCCAAGACTTGACTTCTTTTCACTTGCCTTTCCAAAATTCACACACCAACTCATTACAATCCACTCCTTCTGACAATTGCTGGCTGTTGTGGGCCAATACTAACTGAGACTAGTCTATTGTTTCAGGTTTGGATTTAGAATGAAATGAAATGAAACATTCAGAAACCCATTTAATAGTTCACAAAATAACAAGAAATGGATATAAGCAAGGATATAATACTGGTTTAGGTAAACGAAGGCCCTTTCATCTCCACACAGAAACACATCTGGCCAGAAGGGCATCTTAACCTAAATGGTTGTAGAAAATGATCAACTATGATGGACACTGGCTTATTGGAGACTGACTTTTTTATTCCCCAGGTAACCTGGAAGCTAAGTGTCTTAAACCTCAGGCTCCTGAACCAATCAAATCTTGAGGACAGTTTCTTTGATTTTTAAGGAGAAAATTAATGCAGTTTATATGACAGGGCCTTAGGAGAAACTAGCCCAACCTATTAGGCAGGACCTTAGTAGATAGGTATTGCTCCTACCATACCAGTGCCTTACCCTGACTCTTCCTCCAGTATTCTGGGGTAGCCACAGAGATGGATGTGGAAGGACATTAAATGATGAGGGAAGTTGACTTGCATTAGAGAGGTAGATTCCCTATGAATTAAAGGAAGGACTTTGTCTCTATCTCACCCATACCATCCCACAGCACAACTGAAATAATCTGCAAATGTAAATTACTCTCTGGGGCTACAGCTGCCAAAATTTGAGAAAGGAGAAATTCCCCCTCCTTAGTCTCATACCAGGGGGGGATTATAACTCCCTAAGAGGACAAGGAGGGGGGAATGAACTATGGGGGCTGGAAGCAGCTGGTAATTTCCTCCTCCCTTCTTGTGTCCAGTGCCAAAGTTTTAGCAAAACAGGAAGAGGTGGTTTAGCAGCTGGGAAAGTAGGAGCATTCCCCCTTCCCCCTCCTCTCACCAATCTTGGGGCTGGTGTGTGGTTGAGAAATCTTTCTGAGACCAACTTGATCTAGAAAGAAGTGTCATCTTTTACAGGTAAAGAATGGTGAGTCATAGGTGAACCCCCCCCGAGACTTCTCTGTGAGTACTATGAAAGGAGACTCTGAATTTAGTAGCAAAGTGTTTTGAATTTGAAGTCAAATATTCCATCACTTGTTAACTGGATGACCTTGAGTAAGTTACTTCCCCTATTTTCTTGTCTGCAAAATGGGGGAATTGGATTAAGTGATTGCCTTCCTAGCTACAGTCCTAACAGCAGCCACATAGAGAGTGTACTGTGCAACCTCACATCCACCACCTCATGCATGCTCTTTTCAGGTTATCTTCTCTAGAGTTATTCTTATTTTACCTTTGTGCAAAGCATGGTCCCAAGCCAAATTTATTTGGTCCCAATTTAATTGGTTTTTTAATTGGTTCCAAGTCAAAATTATTCAGTAAAACTGAGACCCGGCATCCTGATCTTAGCTTAAGCCAAGCTTAATTCCATCTTTTTTGTAGCTGACTTTGCATCTGCTTCAACTGGGCTAAGTCAGAGTCTCGACCGAGGAAGATGGCTGATTTTCTTATAGGAGGAACGAGTGAAGAGCCACTCTGATCTTCCCTTTGGGGTAGACCAAGGTGTTTTCAAGAAGTGAAACAGTGGAGTTTTGTTTCCCACTAGAATGGGAGGATGAGGATGGAGATGAGAATTGAGATCAACTCTGAACCTGTCCTAGAGTAGTACCTGTGGGGATAGGTGAGCCCATCTCAATTCTCCCTCTAACCATGCTTCTCTAGGCAAAGGCAAATGAAGAAATGAGGGAATGAAGAGGAAGCTGTATTTTACATTGCTTTTTGAAGACTATTATGTTTGTCCACAAGGGTTCTAGCCGTGTTTGTCTGGTGTTGTCGGGTAGCATCGTTCCGACTGTCCTCTAATCAGCCAGATGAGTTTAGCAGCATCTGTCTCAGTTTGAGAGGTGAGACGGAGATATGGGAGAAAGAAGGCAGCCTAACAAGGGAAACTTTTTCTCTGTATGGGCTGGACACCTGAATTCTTAGGGACCTCTTGCTCAAATGGAGTCAGTTCAGATAGAATCTACACAATCGTATAGACAGGGAAACTGAGGGATAGAATATGGCCTAAGTCATCTCAAAGTCCTGGGAAACGCTCCACTCCCCTGCAGTGCACTAACACACCTGGTACCGAACTGAGCTGAGAACTGATGAAATCTCATTTCCTTTCTTGCCAGGTGTACCTAACCTCTGCTCCTCCTCCACCCAGCCTCTCTCTCCAAAGCAACCCCCCACCCCTCAATGTTGTGCTATGCTGAGAGGGAGGCTTAGATTAAAGGAGAAGCAAGGATGAAAGCAGATAGCCCATCAGTTTAGTGTTTCTTCTGAATGTTTAGATGGCTAGGACTCTAATGATGAAAGATTAATAATCACAGAGTGGCTGGTTTTTTTTAAAATTTGTTTGTTTTGTTTTGTTGGGAGGGGTGGAGGTGAGAGAATAAACTAATTTTAGGGACTATTTGTCTTGTTTGCCTAGAATGAGGCAGCTCCTTCCTTTCCCTTCTTTCCCATGTGCTCTCCCCCAGTTAGCTCCTGACAGTGTGGAGGTGGCCCAAAAGGTGGAGAGGAGAAGAAGATGGGTAAAAGACAGAAGAAGGGTAGGGCAGGGGTAGTGGAGGAACAGGGGACTGGGGATGGAGGGTATAAAGGGACTGAGAGAAAAATGTCACCAATACTCCTCTATAAGCCTCGATGAAGTTGCATCCTGGACACAAGGCTGTAGGTCCATCGAAGACATGAAGGTGATGGGAGACATGAGCAAGGTCATTAATCCCTCTGCCACCCATATTCCCTTTTAGAACTCTGTCTTGTGTCCTAACTCAGTCATCAAAGTACCCTGATGTTCATTCATAGTATTGTTTCCACATATTTTTTCTATTATTCATTTATTATAAAACTACTGTAACCTTTTGGCTCCTCTCCCTACTATGGCTCCCCAGTCCCTTCTCCTATTGGCTACCCTGAATCTATCCTTCCCTCCAGCTATTGTCCATCCCCATCACCCTCAGAGTCTGCCTGCTCTTTCCCAGTAGCTGCTCAGTCTCTCTCCTCTGCTCTCTCTCTTTCTCTCTCTCTCCCTCCACATATATCCCGCTTACTCCTTTGCTCCAAGTGCCACCAATTGCTGCTGTGTCCAGTGGGGCTCCATTTTGACCTTTGCTTTCACTATCCTTAGCCCTTTAGCGAAGCATGGAATGTATACCCTCAGTTTAGGGACTGAGGTTTGGAAGAGAGGATGGGGGTCTTTCTCCTCCCCTTGTAGAGTGGCAGGAGGAAAGGTTTTTGACACAGAGGGACTTCTGGTTCATTTAGAATCAGGAAGCTGTATCTCCAGTGTCAAATTATAGGTAGAAAGGCCCTGTCCCTTTTCCATTTATCACATCCCTTTGCTTTCACTGGACAGACTAATACTAGGAACCTCTCCTCTCCTTTATCCCTTATTCTTAACTCTCAACTTCTCTTCCTTTTCCTCCTAAGAATACATAAAGTTTACTTCTCTCTCTTCACTTCTCACCTCTTTTTTAAAAAAAAAACTAGAGTTTTCTGCTCCCCACTCCCTAACTCTCATCCCCCAAGAATGATGAGTTTGGAAGTTCTAAAGTGGGGAAGAGCTTACTGGAGAGAGGCCATGAGTGGGTGAGGTTCTGGCAAGGAGAACTGCTAGAAACCTGTGGGGGTGACGGTGGGGGAGCACTGTGGTTTGGGTTATCTGATGTAAGGAGCCACGTGTGCAGCCTTTAGTGTTTGGGGGAGGGAGGTAAAAGAACAGGGCTGAAAGAGACACCTGAGCCAAAGAAAGACAAAAAAAATGGTATGAATGATAAAGACATGAGGGAGAAATAATGAAACATAAACCTGAGTCAGTGAAAGACTCACTGAGACAGAAGATGGGAGTAGAATATGTGTCTGTGGATTCTGATTGAGTTTTCTCCTCTGCTTGTCCTTCCTCTCCCCTCTGTGACCCTAATCACTCCTCTCTCCTCAATTCTTTTGGGGTCTCCTCAGCTCTCATGGTAGAAATTGGGATGGAGGGGTCAAAACTATATCAGGACCCTTCCCTCACAGCTCTACTCCTTGCCTTGAAAAATCTTATTAGTCCAAGCCCTTCTCCCTGACCTCCTTACCCTTGCTGACCTCACTGCCATGACTAGGAATACCTTTGTCTTCTAGGCTGACAGATTCTACCTTGGGGAGAGGAAGGAAAGACTGAGTCAACCCTTGCTCTTCCAGAGTCTCCTAGAACTTTCACAATCCGTGAAGACGTCTCTCCACTCTGGACCCTGGTACAGTAGAAAGCTGGCAGTGCCTGGGGTCTGTGTAGGCATGTAGGGTTGAGAGGTATAATCTTGTCCCAGAATCAGAGCAGTTGGGAGACAGTTGGGTGTTTCTAATCTCGGTTGGGGAGTTGAGGGGATGGGGAAAGCTTTGCAAGAGGAGATAATGAGACAAGGAGCCTAGCCTGGAGGAGAGTACCTGGGGGCAAAGTGGTGGTCTTTCTACCCCCTCACCCTTCATTTAGCTTTTGGACATAACTCTTCTGGGACTCTCACCACCTCTGACTACTTCTGAGAAATGAATTAGGGAGAAAATGGGGTCAAATGGACAAGGCCTTAAGTGATGGCCAATTTCTAGAGAATTGAGAACATGTAAGTTGTAGCTGGAAGGGTACTGGATGAATAGAAGGGGGTGAGAGGACAGGAGAGAGTAATTGAGCTGAATGTGTTCTTGTATTTCCTATAACATTTTGCAGATAGTTTAGGCAGTAACAAGAGTGATAGGAATAATATTAATTGACATATAGTGTTTTAAGGTTTGCAAAGCACTTTACACATGTAGACATTTGTTGAATGAGGGAATGTTAACCTCCAAATTATTCTCCAAGGCAAATGATTCCATTAATGAATAAAGACACCTCTTTCCTACCAAAGTTCACCACTCCAAACCTTTCCTGTAAAAACAGCTATAGACTGAGACCCCTTTCTGGGGTGGGGTCCCTATCAGAGAGGAAGTGTGTCTGGCTGGCTTCCCCCCAAAATAAATTTCCCTTATCATTCAGTCCCAGGGATCCCTACTTCACCCCACCCATCTCCTGCAACAAGGTCCCCATCAGCTCCCCCTTAGGGCGTCTTTGCTAGTCTCTGCATTTTTCTGAAGGTATAGTTAGAGGAAACTGGAATGGGAAAGGGGACTATGGCATAGAGGAAACAGAAAGGATGTTATCTCCAACATCTCATGTTCCTATATCCTTTATCCCACAAATGAAAGTTCACATGTTCAGTGTCTGTGAGACAGGAAAAACTTCTTAGATCCCCAGACCAAGGTTCATATATATATTTGGTATCTTTAAATGTAGGAACAACCATTTCACTTACTAGGGACGGAAGTGCCCCCTGGGATGTATTATCCCCTTTTTGTGTCTTCTCTGAAGACCTTGGGAGGAGGGCAGATAAAGAGTGTGAATTAGGGGACTGATGGAGGAGTAGGTAAGAGCAGTGGCCCAGATTTAACTCCTAGACCAGGTGTAGGAAACCTGTGACCTTGAAGCCACATGTGACCCTCTAGGTCATCAAGTCCCCTTTGACTGAATCCACATGTAGCCTTGAGGTCACAGGTTCCTCACCCCTGTGGACAAAAGTATACCAAGTCACCATCATCTACCAGTCTGCTTAATTGTTTTGTCTCAGATTCAATTCAGGCCACTCCTGTTGTTTCAGGCTACAGACTGGAGCAAAGTAAAGTACTTGTAAAGAATCTTAGATTTAACAAAAAGAAGTTTACTTAACAATGACATGGAAAAAATATTCATCAAGGATAGAGTATGGTTCAGTCAAGTGCCATTCCCATGTGTCCACATTTTCCATGGTAAGGAATCTGGTCAGAAGTGTATATCAAGACAGTCTACGTCCCTGATTCCAAAAGGGGTTGGCTTTTGTACTTGGGTGAGCAGCATACTATGTCAATGCTTCAAATTTGGTCTCTTGGATCAGTTAAGTCTTGAAAGTGGTTTCATTATCTTTAAGAAAAATTATTTGTTTTTGAACAATAAATAAATGAAGGAAGAAAGAAAGAAGGAAGGAAGGAAAGAAAGAAAGAAAGAAAGAAAGAAAGAAAGAAAGAAAGAAAGAAAGAAAGAAGGAAGGAAAGGAAAGAAGGAAAGAAAGAAAGGTACTTATAATGCTGTACCCCTTCCCCAAACCCTTCCCAAAAAGAGTAAGAGAAAGGAAAAAAAAAGAACTCAGCAAAACTAATCAAAATATATTTAAAAAACAACAAATATTTTATGCAGTGGCTTACACCCCTTGTCCCCACCACCTCTAAAAAGAATCAATGAGAAGTATCTTCTCATATCCCTTATTTAGTTTAAAGTTTATTCTTTATCATTTCACAGGATTAAGTTTCGATTGTTTTGATTCTGTTCTGTCCATTTCCAACGTAGTCATGTGTATTGCTTTCCTCATTTTGCTTATTTCACTTTGTGTTAGTTCTTGTAAATCATTCCATGCTTTTATGTATTCGTTATGTTAGTCATTTCTTATGGCACATTAATATCCCATTACATTCACTTACTACAATTCGTTAAGCCATTCCCTTTGAAATATACATATACTTTATTTCTAGTTTCTGGAATGAATTAAAGAATTAAAAAGTATTTATTAGATGCTTACTGTGTTCCAGGCATCGTGCTAAGTGCTCATGATTCAAAGCACGCAAATCAGACACTCTGTGCCTACAAGAAGTTTATATCCTAACTGGAGAGAAGGATAACCCATATAAAAGAGTGGGTGGGGAAGGGGTGTTTTCAACCGGAAGGTCAAGGGGAATAGTGATTGTAGCTGTAGGGCAATTAATTGACCTGTTGTTTTCCTGGAATGTCAATGTTTATATGATGACTATTCTGAGAGCTGAGGTTGGAAATGTAGTGAGGGTGGGAAGGAGTGTTTGTATGTAACACCATGCCCTGGTCAGGAAGTGACATGGTGGATCTTCAGTTGGGCAAGATAAAGCAAATGCATGTCAATCAGAAGTCCAGCAACCCAGAGGTGGAAGTTAAAGATCAGTCAGGGTGGACCTTGGAGCTACCACAAAAAAATGCTACTTTAGATTTTTTGGTATATTGTGGGAGGGGAAGTGAATAAGCATTTATATAGTTCCTACCATGTGCCAGGTACTATTGTAAACTTGTACAAATATTATCTCATTCAATCCTCATAATAATCCTGAGAGGTAGGTTCTGTTATTATCTCCATTTTGCCCTTGAGGAAACTGATGCAGGCAGAGGTTAAATGACTTGCCCATGGCCCTGCAGCTAGTAAGTATCTGAAGCTGAATTTGAACTCTGGTCTTCCTGACTCTAGGTCTAGGGCTCTATCACTTAGGTGGCTTTTATTTTTGCCATTGACCTTCTTATACCTAACAGTGGACCTTCTGGGTCAAAGGGTATAGATATTTTACTAATTCGCTTTGGATAATTCCAAATTACTTTCCAGAATGGTTGGGCTAATTTACAGCTCCACAAATAGCATATTAATGTGTCCACAATCCTTCCCATATTGACTATTATATTTTGTTACATTTGCTTTTCTCCTATTATTACTAATTTGGAGAATTTTTTCATATGGTTAATAGTTTACAATTCTTTGGGGAACTGTCTGTTCGTATCTTTTGAGGATGTATGAACTGGGGAATAGCTTTTAAACATATAGTTGTCTATTGATTATCTATATTTCTTGGATTTCAGACTCTTATCAGAGATATGTGATAAGAAGTTTTTTTTCTCAATTGACTGCTTGCCTTCTTATAGTTACCTTAATTTTGTTCATGAAGAAACTTTCCAATTTCATATAATAAAAAATTATCTATTTTATTTTTATCTTTTATCTTTTTAAAAATCTATTTAATCTTTTTACTTTTCTCTTTTAGTTAAGAATTTATCCCCTACCCATGGCTATAAAAAGTACATAATCTGCTTCTCTTCCAGTTTTTATGGTTCACAAAGTAAACACAGGATGCACAAATTTGGGATAGCCACCCCAAATATTCACACGGACTGTCTGTGCCTAACCTGGCTCATGTTGGTCTGATCAGCCATGGTCGGACACACTGAAATTTCACTTTATCGTGGTGATGTCATTTTGGTCCTCTTTGAAGACGAAGGACCACAACCAACCAATTTTTATGGTATGAATATTAATATTCAGCTCACATGCTCATTTTGAATTTACTGTGGAATATGTTGCTCTAAACTTAGTTTCTTCTGGCCTGCTTTCAAACTTTCCCAGAAGTTCTTGTAAATAGTCAATTGTTTTCTAGGTAACTTGGGTTTGGGGATTTATTGAATACTGAATTACTGAATTTGATTGTTCCTGACTCTTCCTTATTTAGTCTGTTCCGTTGATCTTTTTTTTTTTTAAACCAGTAACAAATAGTTTGATGACTGTCTCTTATACTTGAGGTTATATAGTTGAAGTCTGGAAGTGCTATTAGACCTTAATTCATACCTTTTTTTTCATAATGTTTCTTGTTATTCCAGATGTTTTGTTTCTCCAAAACAAATTTTGTCATTATTTTGTCTTGCTCTGTGAAGTATCCTTTAGGTAACTTGATGGATATGATTAAGGTTAATTATATTCTTAATGTTGAACTGTTCTTGAGTCTTTGTTATAAATCAAACTTGATAAAAGTGAGCAACTTTTTGGATAAATTGCCACAGTCTTTTGACTAGGATTTTATTTAAAATTTAAATTCATTAAGAATATTGGCCTATAATTCTCTTCATTTGATCCTTCTGAGGTTCAGGCATTAGGACTACATTTGTGGAGAATGGTAAGCTTAGCAAAATGCTTTTTCTTTTTTTTTTTAAAGCCAAAGAAAACAGAGTTTATTAAAGATTTGCCAAACTGGGTTGGCTCTTAAGTGGCCTAAGGATTTGTAACACTTGTATTCGCAAGTGGGCCAGATAGAACCCCAGCTGCACAGAGTATGAGCTGGATTGGATCTGAGTGCCTTCCTGGAGGCAACATGGAACTTAAATACAGAAATGACTGTAGGAGGGATCTGGGGGTGGTCTAGTAGTCTAAGGTGATGGGAGGAGGGGTTTAGAGAGGATTTTGAGAAGTCCAAGGAGGAAATGACTGGGGTTGGAAACAGCTGGAGGCAATCAAGAGATAACAGACCTTGGAGGGCTAGAGTGGGAAGCAGGTGGGGCAATCCAGAGGTAAGAGATAATGGCCACAGATCTGAGTATGAAAGGTCAGGTTAAGTAGGGAGATTAAAGGAGAATTCAAGAAATTCCCAGAGTCTTAATCCCATCATTCCCCACTCAAACAGATTGGACCCAAATTTTTGGGGGGTAAAAGGTGGTCTCAGCTTCTGAAACTGCTTCCTGCTGGTAAGGGGCATAGAGCTGACCCTGCCTTGATGGGTTCTGTTCAAGGGGTCAGACTTCAGAACCTGTGCAGTTCCAGTTCCAGCGGGCTGGAGACCTTGGATTCAGTGGGAGGTTGGTATATAGCCTGGGCTGTCATCTGGAAGTTGATGGCTTGCACTCTTCCAGTTTTAGCAGAAGAACTTGAGATTAGCAACTTTTCCCAGTCAGGGAACCATAAATGATGAGGTTTAGGGGTGCTGGGGACCCCGAAATACTGACATCTGGGTCCTGTTCAAATGAATTCGATTCAAGCCTTCTTAAAGCCAAAGAAAAACAGAGTTTATTAAAGATTCCCCATCTTGGATTGACTCTTAAGGAGTCTAAGCATTTGTAACGCTTGTATTCACAAGCCCCAGATAGAATCCCAGCCAGACAGAGTCTGAGCTGGATTGAATCTGAGCCAGAATGCTTTTTCTTACTCAATTTTTAGACTAATTTGTGCAGTTTATGTATAATTGTTCTTTAAAGGCTTCATAGAATTCTTTGTAACTCTATATGAACCAGGGTTTTTTCCTTTGATAATTCCATTATAGTTAGCTCAATTTCTTCTTCTGAGGTTGGATTATTTAGTACATCTATTTTCTGTTCTGATAATTTAGGTATTTTATGTTTTTGCAAATAACCTCTATTTCTTTTGACTTCTCAGTTTTATTGGCAGGTAAGTGTATATGGTAGGTTCTGATAATTCTTTTTATTTCTTTTTTGTTGTGATTTTATTCATATTTAAAATTTTGTTAATTTGGTTTTTCTTCTTTTTAATTAGGTTGACCAAAGATTTGTGAATTTTATGTGTTTCAAAAGAACCAGCTTTATTTTACTATTTTAGTTTTGCAGGACTTTTTCTAATTTATCTATTTTCCCCTTAATTTGAAAAAAAATTCTTTTTCTACTTCTTTTAGGTTTACTTTTTGATTTTCTGATTTTTAAAATTTCAAATTAAGTTCACTATTTTTTTGTTAATTTAGACTTTTAGGAACATAAATTTTTCTCTGAGGACTGTTTTGACTTTATTCTAGGTATTTATGTGTGGTGTTTCATCATTATCATTGTTTTTCACATAATTATTAATCATTTCTGTGATTTGTTCTTTGACTTACTAGACAGTATATCATTTCAAAATCTATATTTAGATCTGTGTTGTAGCTCATGCTCCCTATATTGATTTCTACTTTAATTGAGCTATAGTCTATAGAGGATATGTTTGATATTTCTGCCTTTTTTTTACATTCACTTGTAGATTCTTTGCTCTAAAACAGAATCTGTTTTTTGTAAAGGTTCTATGTGGTGCTGAAAATAAGTTTGTTCTCTAGTGGTCCCATTTAAAAGGTACAACAAATATTTTAGCCCTGAATTCTCCAAGTTTGCTTAATTCTGTATTTTCCATTCTGTTTGTCTTTCTGTTAGATTTGTCCAGCTCTGACAGAGGAATATTAAAGTTTCCCACTATCATTGCATTGCTATTTACATCTTCCAGGAAATCATTTAATTCTTTGTTAACTTAGATGCTATGCCTTGCATATATGTTTAATAATGCTATAAACTAATCATGTTCCGTTAAGCATACAGTATTTTCCTGGTGTGTCTGTACTGATATTGTGAATTTTTAGTTTCCTTTTGTCCAAGAGCAATGATGCTTCTTTTAAGCATAATATGCTTTTCTTGCTTATCTGTACTGGTATTGTAAGTTTTTATTTATTTTTCCTTTGATAGCATGATTAAACTCCTGCTTTTTTGGATTCTTCTGATATATAGAAAATTTTATTCCAGTATCTCACTTCAATTTTATCTGTCTTTATTGTTAGAAACATTTCTGGCAAGCATCAAAATGTGAGATTTTTATTTTCTTATCCAATTTGCTGGGGGGTGGGGTTGTTTTGCTGGATGTATTATACATTCACATTTAAAGGTATGAATTAGTTTTGCATTATAGACCACTCAGTCTTCATTGATTGCTTTTTTTTGAATTTAGACCATCTTCACATCCCTGTTATAAATCTAACATAATCATAGTGAATGATTTTGGGGATAAGTTTTTATAGTCTTTTTGCTATGATTTTATGTAAAACTGTTTTTTGGAGTGGGGAAGGCAAAGTGATTGGGGTTAAAGGATTTGCCCAAGGTCACACAGCTAGTAAGTGTCAAGTGTCTGAGGCCAGATTTGCACTCAAGTTCTCCTGACTCTAGGGTCGGTGATCTACTTACTGTGCCACCTAGCTGTTCCTATTTAAAACTTTGGAATCAATATTATTAATGATATTAGTGTTTAATTCTCTTTGCTTTATCTTTTTTATGCAGATATTAGGATTAAAGTTGTCTCACACAATAACATTGATAAAGGGCTTTCTTTCTCAATTTTAAAGAATTTATGTAGATATTTAGTATAGATATAGATATTTTACATATTTTAAACAATCTGTTTACCCCTTTCCTCTTTTATTTTTTAATTTATTTATTTTTAGTTTTTAACATTCATTTCCACAAGATTTTGAGTTCCTAATTTTCTCCCCATCTCTCCCCTCCCCCACCCCAAGAAACCATGCATTCTGATTACCCCTTTCCCCAATCTGCTCTCCCTTCTATCACACTCCTCCCTTCCCTTATCCCCATCTTCTCTATTAGATTTCTATACCCCATTACCTGTATTTCTTATTTCCCAGTTGCATTAAAAGCAATTTTTAACATTAGTTTTTAAAACTTTTGAGTTCAAACTTCTCTCTTTTTCTCGCTCCCCATCCTACCCCACTGAGAAGGCAAGCAATTCAGTGTAGGTTTATACATGAGTAGTTATGCAAAAGACTTCCATAAAATTCATTTTGTAAAAGACTAACTATATTTCCCTCCATCCTATACTGCCCCCCATTTATTCTGTTGTCTCTTTTGACTTTGTCCCTCTCCAAAAGTATTTACTTCTAATAACATCCTCCTCCCATTTGTTTTCCCTTCTATCATCCCTCCCCACTTATTTCCTTCTTTCCTACTTTCCTGTAGTGTAAGATAGATTTTCATACCAAATTGAGAGTGCATGTTATTCCCTCCTTAAGCCAAATGTGATGAGAGTAAGCTTCACTTTTTCCCTCTCACCTTCCCTTTTTTCCCCTCCATTGAAAAGGCTTTTTCAACTCACCCTGAGCCCTTTGTATGTGTATAATCCCTCCAATTACCCAAATACTGAGAATATTCTCAGGAGTTACAAATATTATCTTTCCATGTAGGAATGTAAAGAGTTCAACTTTAGTAAGTCCCTTATGATTTCTCTTTCCTTTTTATCTTTTCATACTTCTTTTGTGTTTAAAAGTCAAATTTTCTATTGAGCTCTGGTCTTTTCATCAAGAATGCTTAAAAGTCCTTTATTTCATTAAACAGTCATTTTTCCCCCTTGAAGTATTATACTCAGTTTTGCTGTGTAGGTGATTCTTGGTTTTAATCCTAGTTCCTTTGACTTCTGGAATATCATATTCTAAGCTCTTCAATCCCTTAATGTAGATGCTACTAGATCTTGTGTTTTCCTGATTGTATTTCCACAATACTCTAATTGCTTCTTTCTGGCTGCTTGCAATATTTTCTCATTGACCTGGGAACTCTGGAATCTGGCTACAATATTCCTAGGAGTTTTTCTTGTGGGATCTCTTACAGAAGGTGATCAGTGGATTCTTTCCATATTTATTTTACCCTCTAGTTCTAGAATATCAGGGCAGTTTTCCTTGATAATTTCATGAAAGATGATGTCTAGGCTCTTTTTTTGATCATGGCTTTCAGGTAGTCCCATAATTTTTAAATTGTCTCTCCTGGATTTATTTTCCAGGTTAGTTGTTTTTCCAATGAGATATTTCACATTGTCTGCTATTTTTCCATTCCTTTGATTTTTTTTTTTTATAATTTCTTGATTTTTCATAAAGTCATTTACTTCTAACTGCTCCATTCTAACCTTTAAGGAATTATTTTCTTCAGTGAGCTTTTGGATCTCCTTTTCCATCTGGCCAATACTGCTTTTTAGGGCATTCTTCTTCCCATTGGCTTTTTGGATTTCTTTTGCATTTGGGTTAGTCTTTTTAAAGTGTTATTTTCTTCAGCATTTTTGGGTCTCCATTAGCAAGCAGTTGACTCATTTTTCATGATTTTTTTGCATTGCTCTCATTTCTCTTTCCAATTTTTGCTCTACTTCTCTTACTTGATTTTCATAATCCTTTTTGAGCCCTTCCATGGACTGAGACCAATTCATATTTTTCTTCTGTTTGCATGCTTTGGTCTTCCTTGTCCCCAAAATAAGATTCTATAGTCTGATTCTTTTTCCAATTTTTGCTCATTTCCCCAGCCATTTATTTGACTTTTGAGTTCTTTGTTAAGGTAGATCTCTGCTTCCAGTGGGGGTGGGGGGTGTACTGTCAGCTGCTAGATCTCTCCAAAATCTGTGGGCCTAGAGCTCCAGAGACAGTCACTGTCTCTGTCCCTGCTGCTGCTGTGGCTGGTAGGAGTTCCTCTGCCCCCTTCCCCCTCTGCCACCCTGGGGCTAGGGCCGAACCACTCCACTCTCCCACACTGATCCCACAGGCTTTTTCCACTGAACTTCCAATTTGTCCTTGGCATTTTGGGGTCCTGAAGTCTGGAAATTGCCATAGGTGCAAGAGATTCAATCTCCCCAAGACCTGTTCAGGTCCCCTCTGTGCACTTGCAGCCCTCACTGAACTGTGCTCTGTCCCCAGCGTCATGTGATAGACACTTCCCGGCAACCTTCCTGGCTGTCTTGGACTGGAGATTTGCTTCACTCCATCATTCTGTGGGTTCTGCAGCTCCAGAATTTGTGTAGAGCTATTTTTTTACAGATATTTGGCTAGGCTTGGGGGCAGAGCTGTAGAAAGTCCGTGCTGTTACTCTCCACCATCTTGGCTGTGCCTCCCCTCCCTTTTACTCTTTTAAGGCAATATTTTGTTCTTACAATTCGTTTTGTTTAAACAATCCAGATGCCAGTACTATTCTCACAGGTTCTTTCCCCACCAATCTCCACTTTTGTTTGTCACTCCTTTTCCAAGTTTGAGTAGTCTTACTCAAATTATTGATTTTTTTATTTAGTTGTTTATTTCTTTTCATCTTTTTTCTCCAGTATCATCCTTCCCAACCCCTCAGTAAGTTCACAGTCTTCCCTTCTTTCCCCTCCTGTGATGGGAATAATATCCTAACCTCCCACTCCCATGCAAGTGAGGCTAATTTTTTGTTATGTAATGGGGAGCCTGATGAATTTATAGATAACATCAGTTTCCTCAAATGCTAAGGGAGCTTGCTTCCCAGAGAATTGTGCTGATGTGTAAGGGAAATCCCTTGGAATACTGTGAAGCATATGTAGACATTGCACAACTAATTCTGATTAGCTAATGGAAGTAATGGAATGGAGGTTCTTTGATTTGATTTAGACATATGTAGCATCCCATCTCATCTTTGTTTCATTGAGTGACTCTTTTGCATCTGGTAAGAAAACTTGTTGTAACAGGAAAGGTCTTACTGACTTCTCCCTAACTGAGGTCATATGGCCTCAAGAAATGGGCCTGTGTCCTTAGACTTTTCATTTGTTCTTTTCCATTCTAAATGAAGGGAGTGGATTCTCTGACGTTGGGAATTTTAAAGCTTGGGAGAGTAAGCCCTAGGAATCTGAGAGTTGGAATTCAGGCTGGGTTTTGCAGCCAGCATAGCATTGATGCCCCAAGGAACAGTTTTTGCAAGTGACCTTCAATCCTGTCATATTTAAACATTTGGTGAGATCAGTGCAATGTAGGAACTCAGGTAGGTTCCTATTCAGCCTACTCCCCAAAGACTGAGATAATATAGGGGAGAAGATGCCCTGGAGACATTAGGAGAAATGCTTGTATGCTTGTTCTTGCCGTATTTTTGGAGTAAAAAACCTCTTTGTAAAAGCTAATCGATGTTAAGCAGTTAAATGGAATTAGAGGCCAGTCACAGGTCTCTTAACAATGTTAGTTCTCCCTAACAATGGGGAGAACCACTGTTCCCAGATGGTGGGGACCAAACAACACATTAGAGAAATAACATCCCAGTCCCTTAAGGTTACTCTCTGGACTCCCGAGGGGAGATATAGCTAGCTTGACCCTTGGAAAGTGGGGCCATAGCATACATGCTACACTTGGAACAGGCTGAAGTCATCTTTTGGATCTGATTTGCTCAGGGAACATTATAAAAGAGTCTCAAAGAATTCAAGGCATGCTCAGATGCTATGCTAGTAGATAATGGGCCATTCTCACTGGGAATCTCCATTTAGTTGAGTCAACTCAGGGTGTGCTCAAGGAATATCTTTGTTGAATATCCTTATGCTATGAATAATTTTTAAAAAAACAACAAAAACCCCACTTTTGTTAACTGTTGAATGACCCACAAATGTTTTAGCATCAAATACCAAACAACCTAGAATACCTTCAGCTTCTTAGGATGGTCAGTTTTCTTTTCTTTCTTTCTTTTTTTGCATCTTTTTCTAAGAACTGTTCTTTTGCTTTCTTTTCTTCCTTAATTTTCTTCTTCTAGACGTTTGTTGGTGCAGTGAATAAAGCACAGGAAGTCTGGAAGACTTCAGTACAAAATCCAGTGTCAGATACTTAGTAGCTTAATGACCCTGAGTTTGTCACTTAATTTGTGTTTGCCTCAGTTTCCTCATCTATAAAGTGGGGATAATAGTAACACCTCCATTCCAGGGTTGTTGTGACGATTAAATGAGATATTTTTAAGCTACTTTGCAAACCCTAAAGCTGTCTTTGTTGGGCCACCCCTTCACCCTTCCCACTGCAGGGGAGGGGGAAGTAGATGTACCTCTTGTGGTTATCCATACTGTCCCACTCTCCTAGACCTCGTTGGGTAAAGATGATAGCTAACACCAACCAGGGTTAGCATTGCTGATATGTTCCATATGATACTGGAATAAAGAGTGGTGAAAGAATGGACAGAAATCACAGAGGGAAGGGGATCCACTGTGTATCTGCTGACTGATAACCTTAAAAACAGGGGTTTATGTCGGTGCTTTCTGCCCACATAGAAGAGGTGAAGCAAAGGAGGGTTATCTTATCCCACTGTCTTGGCTAAGCTCTTCACTCAAATTCTCACCCTCCTCCCCTCCACCTGCTTTGTTTAGGAGGGCTGAACAATAGCTGCTGCTTCTCTCTGAAGGAGAGGTTGAGCTAAGTGCTAAAGTCTGCAAAAGTTCCCTTGGCATCAACACGGAGGCAACCTCAATCCTCTGGCCCTTGGGATGCAGCTTCTGACTTTTGCTCTCCACATCATTTTCAAACGATCCCATGGACACCCACACCCATTCATGACTTCATCCATGGAATCCTGGGAAAGTGTCTGCATCTTCATGGTTACCCTAACACAGAATTAGATTCTAACACAGGATTATAGTAGAACAAAATACCAGAGAACTCTGCTGTTTTAGAAGACAGAAGAGAATGGGTCATGTGCCCTTATCATGCCCAGAGGTCCCCAAAGAAGAAGGGCTGCAAGAAAATGGGAGAGACAGAAGAAGGGAGGGGTTGAATATTCGAGAATAAAACAAGGAGGTGCCACACAATAGGGGGAGGAGGTTCCCTTAAAGAGATTTACTGTGGAGTAAGAGATAAGAAACTGGGACTTCCTGAGAGGTTTAATCTGATATATTGAGAGACTATCTTGTCTGGGAGAGTATTGTGCCTCCATGAACAACATCATGGTCCAGAAGAAGACGTGCTCCTAGGATAGCTGACACCCAGAAGGCCAAAAAGAATTTGGACCCAGAGATGTAACAGCATCACAAATGGGAAGGAGAATGATCGCAGGGGAAGATCTACCTCAGGGTCTTACTTTGAGCCAACATTATTTCCCTTACGGGTGAATACTGGCAAGAGTGAAGCACAAGAGCCACCGAAACAAGGACTTAGAACATATAGAACATATAAACTTTTAAAAGAGAAAGCCCAAACTCAGTACATCAAATGCTTTAATCCCATGAAGAACGCAGAAAGACTAAATAAGGAATAAGTGCATAGACCATGAATCAGATAATATAATTTCAGAACTGCCTGGGAAGAAATAATATTAATAACATTAATAATAATGTTATTTAATAAAGAATAATAATTAGATAATATTTAATAATGGCATTTATATGTATATGTGTGTATATACACATGCATGTATGTGTGTATACACATGCACATATGTGTGTGTGCATATATGTGTGTATACATATATATGTATGTATTTGTAGCCAGGCGCATGGAGGCTGGTGGGATAAGAGGTGCTGACTAAAAGCTTTGAGGATGAATAATCTTCAGTATTTCTTCATTAGAATTTTACCTTATAGGAGTTTTCTCTTTTTTAAGCTATAATTAGTAATTATTTGGGAGTAGAATTCATCTTTCAGGGAGGAAGGTGAGAGTTAATAGGCTCTGGAGAAATTCTCTAGTCTTCTATCCTGTGGAACCCATGACCTGGAAGTCCATTATTTTTTAAGAGAAAATAGTCTAGCCTGCCTGAACGAAGCAGGTGAAGTGATTCCTGTCCTCCAGGCCTTTGAGACTCGGGAGGTTCTGAGGTAGGGAGTTGACTGGGTTAGGATATCTAAGGATGGAAGGGCAGAATCTGCTTTAGAGGGACCATGATTATTGAAAAACATTTATAAAGTTCCTGCTTTCCACCAGTAACGTGCTGGACCTGTACAAAGAACCATACAGGCACAGTCCCAGCCTGTGGGAAATTTAGAAATAGTGTTGACCCAGACACAGTAAGTTAATCAGAAATTAACAGTAAGAGATAATATACATATCATGGGTATTTATTAAAGGAAAGTTGATGTCTGTTGGAAGGGAAGAATAATTAGAAAATCTTGAGATTATAAATGTAGAGATGGAATCTTACATTTGAAGAAATTGAGGCATAGAGATGTTAAGTGACTTGTTTAGGATCATAGAATTTGGATCATAGATATTAAATATCTGAGCCAGAATTTCTAGTTTTAAGTCCAGAATTCTGTTTACTAAACTATACTACCATTAAATAAATGAAACGTAACATCATTGAATTGGGAATATAGGCACTGTTCAAAACGCAGCCTTACCTATATGCTTGGGATGGAAGATTTTTCAAATGGGGTCAGAGTAGAGGAGTGGCTTGGTATATGATCAGATCACCTAAGATGGAGGCACCTATGTGAGATATGCCAGGGACTTGTTTCTGGGACACAGGAGGACTGACACTGGTATGGACCTTCTTCATCGGCCTACTACATAGTTAGGGACAACCTCTGCTACCTAGTTTGAATTGCCTGCCTTAAAACTACCTGACAAAGTCTTGATCTCTCTCTGTCTCTGTCTCTTTCTTTCTCTTCTCTCTCTCTCTGTTTCTCTGTGTCTCTGTCTGCCTTTGTCTCTCTGACTCTCTGTGTGTCTGTCTCTCCCCTCCCTCTCTCTTCTGTCACCATCAGGAGGTGAAGAACTTGTTCACTTACTGACACAATGCAGGAATCAGAAGAAGAGTCTGAGGGCCACCTTTCCCTCCCTTTAGACCAAGTGCCTGACAAATAAATTTGGGATTTGGGTCTGTTTCATATGTTCTTTTCAGTTCTAGGTACAGGGAATGGAGTCCCTGAGCCAGAAGCTCAAGTACTGGAGACCTTAGAGTGATGGATTCCAGGCCAGATGTTGCATGCAGCACAATAGGGAAGCCCTGAGAAGCCCTGATCACAGATCTCAAGCCCAGGGATGGGCTTTGGACTTGAAACTTAGTGCCACTGATACTATGTAGGAACTGAGTTAAACTGTGAACCTAATCTCCCTCCTCTCTTCATGTATATGTTTGCTTTCATTATATCTTTGAAGTAAAATGGTCAAATATAAACAGGGTGCTTGGACCCCTAAAATGGAGAGGGAACATGACTGGGGTGGGGGTCGAGCCAGTAAGAGAGACAAAGGTCTACTGCATATAACAAGGATAAAAGTTCTGAAGAACCCTGAGGGAGAGACGCAGCACACCTGACCTTCAGGAAGTGGCTACCAGAAACAGCTTGTTTATGCTTCTGCTATTAAAGGTAAAGCATGTGTAGAAAAGTATTCAGCTTTCCACAAGGCTGTCTGAATGGCCTTTCCTATCAGGGACTCAAGCTTACTTAGCACTTCCCTGTGCTGACACTTGTCAAAGCATGATTGTCCTTCATCAGCAAGCAGGGACATAGCCTCTCGGTGAGTGCTAGCGATCTTCCCTGCAGTGGACCTTTGACATTCTTTATCTTTAGCCAGGCAAAGACAGCAGGGTCACCTGTAGACCAAGGATTAGTGTATCTTAAGGCGAAGGTAAATACATCCCTGGGGGGAGTTGAGAGTAGCCATTTGAAGTTTAGGGCCCTTTCAGCTCAGAATTCCTACGGATTCTTTGAATCCCTATTTACCCTTTCTTATCCTCTCCTGAAATCACAACTCTGAGAAGCTGAGTGTCTGGAAGAGGCTCGCCCCAGGGCTTTACTTTCCCAAAGTAGTATAATGCCTCCCAAAAGACAAGTCTGCTCCCTGGTGGTCAGACAGCCACATAGCACAAAGATAAGCTAGGTAGCTAGTCTAGTTAAGCAGCAGTCCCTCTTAGAGCCAGAACAAGAGGGAAGGGGGAACTGGAGAGAAAAGGTGATGACAAGGTTGCCTGGGTTGTCAGGAGAACAGTAGGGCTGGACAGGTGCAGAAGATGAGGTTCAGACTAATCCGTACCCCTTCTGTGTCTTCTTATTGTATCCCGGGAATGGAATTTCTTTATTGGCAAGACTTGTCTGGAAGCAGAGGGCTTCCTATTCTCTCGTTCCCCAGGCTCCCTCCCTTAATTTCTGCCCATCACCCCTTTTTGAAATAAGCAAAATTTTATTTCTGGATTTAAAAAAATTTTTTTTTGAGAACCTCCCCTAGTCATTCCTTGTGCTGAGGCCAGTGAAGGACAAGAAAGGGTGAGAGTGGGCAATTTAGGATTTGTTGTGGGTCAGATTATAGTCTAACTAACTCAGAGGCCCCAAGCACCTCTTTTTGTGTACCCAAGAGTTTATCACAGTGCCTGGCATGTAGTAGGTTCTTAATAAATATTTATTGACTGGTTAACATCCTTAAGCCATTCTCCTAATTAAAGCCATTCAACAAGCATTTATTAAGTGCCTACTATATGCCAGGCACTGGGCTAAATGTTTGGGGATTCAAAAGGATACGAAAATGGTCCCAGCCCTCAAGGGACTCACTATCTAACTAGGAAGACAACATGCAAACAAATACATAGAAAGCAAGTTATATCCATGGGGTAAGTAGCAAATAATTAGTAGAGGGAAAGTACCGGAATTCAGAGAGGTTGGGGAAGAGGTTGGGGAAGACTTCCCACAGAAGGGAGAATCTTAGTTAGGTCTTAAAGGAAGCCAGGGAGGTCAGTAGTCAGAATAGAGGAGGAAGAGTGAGTGTTCTAGGCATGGGAAACAGCCAGAGAAAATGGAATTTCTGGAGTTGGAATGTCACGTTCATGGAACAGCCAGGAGGCCAGTATCACTAGATCTAAGAGGACATGTCAGGGAGTGATGTGTAAGAAGACTGGAAAAGTAGAAGGCTAGGTTATGAAGTTTTTCTAGATAAAATAAAATGATTAAGATACTGACCTAAGGGCAATCTCCTTTCTTTATACCCTGAAGTGATCAGACTAGGGTCTATACCATGGGAAGTGCCTTTCATTCTGCTTTAGCAGACTCCTATTCAGTATACATTCTACATATCTCTGAGAGGAACCCCAAGGATTCCCAAAAGAGTGACCCTGGAAGAATGTGATAGAGACTTGATTTCTTCCTCAGAATTGCTGTAAATGATACCCTCAATTGTCTTGAGGCAGGGAAATATGGGAGGACACTCTTTCATTTTGGACATCTCTGTCTCTAGGTCAGAAATCACTTCGAATTAATATAATTAAATACATTGTTTCTGGCAGACTAATGCCTAAACACAGAATATAGAATTATTTTTTTCTTTGACATAATGTGTAGCAATTCTCAGAACTAGGATTTGAACTCAGTCCCCATGACTCCCAAGTTCATTTCTTTATCCACATTGACTCACTTAACATGATTGGCCCTCACAGGGATAGACTTGTACATTTGGGAGATGGTGGTGGTGGAGGTTAAGAATACAACATGTACACAAATAAATACTAAGTAGTTTGTAATTGGGACCGAAGAGGGATCTAGACAAAGTGTCCTAGGAAAAATCAAGAAATGAGGGATTGCTTTCATCTGGAGTAATCATGGAAGGCTTCAGGGAGGAGTATATCCTAATATATCCATATTCAGGGAATAAATCTATTATGATTTTATAGACTTGCCATTTCAGACTGAAAACTGCTAATGTCTTCTTATGCAGTAACTCCTTTCTTTCCTCCTTTCTTTCTAGTTGTATGTCTTTTGATTAGGTTTATAACCTGGGATCTCAAGATCCTTTGTGGATGGATTGCAGGAGGTCCATGAACATAGATGAGAAAAAAGTTCCATCTTCTTTTCACTCACCCCTTACAAAAATTTAGCACTTCTTTTAATTATGAATTTAAAAATATTATGAGAAGGGATCCCATAGAAATCTTCACTAGAAGGGGTCTCTGACACAAAATATGAAGAAGCCCTACTTTGGATTTTCCCTAGTTTCCTTTTATCTTTCTTCCAAGTATAAAAACACCCTGCTTTGCTATAAGGGTTTTTCTTTTTGCTGTGGGTGTCAATAATGCCCTTCTCATAGTGTGCACCATTATCTTTGTCTTTTTGACTATTACAGCACTTTGAGTCTGCATCAGGTCACAATCCACGATGGCTCCCAGCTCCTTTTCCCAGGGTTGTGATCAATAGCTCAGAATCCTTTATTTTATATGGAGCACCACCCCACCCCACCCTGATTGTCATATACAGACCTCAGAAAGGCAACCCAAGTTTAAGGTACTCTTTAGATCAATTTCCACTCAAAACCAAAGCTTATTAATTCCAATGGTCATGTTTACTTTTTACTCAGTTATTTAGAAAGAACATATCAGCTCAAAGTAAAAGACATTTAATCAAACAGCCAAGCAAATTAAGTAGAAAAAAAAGGATCTTTCCCTTCTCTCCCCACCACCCCCCATATCCATAGGGAAACATCTCCCATAGTTTTCACACTGCTAGTGGGTGGGGAGAGTGCACACACTTAGAGAAAAAAATGCAAAATTATGGAACATGCAAGAAAAAGCACATAGATGCAGGGACAAGTGGCCAGACTACAAATGAGAGCATTCTTCTTGGGATTCAAAACCGCTGATAGCTTCTGATATTGTCATCATGCTTCTCTTTGTGCTCTGAATTTTGGTTATGGTATAGCCAACAATTTTCATTTGGGGTTTCTTTCAGGAGGTAACTAGAGGGTTCTTTTTCCACTTTGTTCTGCACTTCTAAGAGATCTGGGCAGTTTTCTTCTATGATTTCAAGTGATATTGGCTGAGCTGGTTTCTAGCTGTGGTTTGTGCTGGCTAAGCTACTCCTAGCTACCATCTTCTACTTTGCAGTGGTTATTAAGTCTCTCCTTGGCAAATGAGAGCTAAGGCTTTTTTGGTCTGCAGAGAGTTAAGTCCTTGAGAGTTTTATCCTGGCTGGCAGTCAGAGAATTCAGCAGCTGCCCATAAGACCAAATCTATTCTTTTGACTGGTCTTCTGCTGCTGCCATTTCTCTATTACTGTGAAGGGCACCACCATCCTCCCAGTGATTCAGGAGCATGACTTGGATGTCATCCTCCACTCCTTACTCTCGCTCACCCCGCCATATGGCCTCTTTTTTTCCATGATGTTGCCATTACTCTGATCCTCATCACCTCCTGCCTAGGAGTTATTGCAATAACTTGCTAGTTGGTTTTCCTGCCCCAAGTCACTGCCCACTCTAATTCATCCTTCACTCAGTTCTCAAATTGATCCTCCTAAAATGAAGGGTTGACCATATCACCATCTCTCTCTACCCCCCCAATCAATCAATTCCAGTTGTTCCCTGTTGCCTTCAGGTTGAAATATAAAATCCTCTTTTTGACTTTTAAAACATTATATAACCTGCCCTCTTCCTACTTTTCCAGTCTTCTTAAATCTTATTTCCCAGTCCCTTCATGTACTCTTCTATCCAGTAATGCTGGTCTCTTTGTGGTTTCTTGAAGATGACACTCTATTTCCTGACTCCAGGTCTTTGGAAATCTTTCTCTCCTCATCTTTAGTTTTTCTTCCTAACTTTCCTAGATTCCTTTAAGTCTCAGCTAAAATTCTAGTCCTCTATTATCTGAGTACTTTTCCTCCATTGATTATCTCTAATTTGTACAGCAGATACCTTGTTTGTTATAATTGCATGTTATTTTCTCCCTTACACTGAGCTCCTTGAGAGCTGGGACTGTTTTTTGCCTTTTTCTGTATTCTCAGTGGTTACACAGTGCCTGGACATACACTTAATAATTTCTTATTGACTGGTCTCAGATATTCCTTGTCTTAGGCTGACAATGTTCATTTTAAGTCCAGTCAAATCTCTCCTCGGTCAATATCCTCTCAGAGTTCTCTATCCAACGAAAACACAGAATTGTACAGGAGTGGGGTAATGAAGCTCCACTTAGCTCCTGATTGGTCTGCATTTACCTTTCAGTCAGGAACAAAAAGTCAGCGCGACTCTTGACCTCCATCTGGATCTGACTTTAACTTACTACCCTTATTCACATGAGTTTGAGTTTAATTTTAATAAATAAATGTTTCATTGGTCACTTTCTCCTCTGGGTAATTCTGAAAAATATTAAATAAAATCTTAATACTAATTTCTGAGAAATTCTCATTTTTACACTCCTACATCCATTGATGTTGGACATATTTAGTGATATATTGAGAATGTATCACATATTTTTATTGATATATTTTGCTTTTACTTCACCTTCATTGTTGAATATACCCTTCCCCCCGGACCTACTCAGCAAGCCTTCCCTAGTAAGAAATAGAATGTATTATTAAAGAGATAAATTGTGAGTCTTTAGAAAGAGAAGTAATGATTCTCCAAAGGCTACAAGGGTCTATCAAGAACAGATATGTCAGACTAAATTCCCTTTTTGACAAATAGATCAGGGGAATTATGCAGATACGGTATGCTTAGATTTCAACAAGACATTTCATAATCTCTCTTGTTATATCTTTGTGGACAAGATTGAAAGATGTAGACAAGAAGACAGTATAAGAAGACAGTATAGTAGGTAACATTAAGAACCAGTTGAACATTCTAAAAGTGATGATTTATCGAAAGCTATCAGTGCGTAATATAGAGAAATGCTCTATAGGAGGTGTTTTGGGATTGGTTAAAAAAATTAGGTTATGGTCTGTGGGTTTTGATTTAGATGGTGTTGTCATTTTTGTTATGCTGACATGGCCCAACCATGAGCAATTGCTATCTCTCTCCTTTTTATAAATTTTTTTCAAACGACAACATTTCATATTCTTTCTCTCCTGCCTTCCTCCCACTACCCCAAGAAAGAGAAAGAAAAATAAAGCCCTAATACAGACAAGTATGATCAAAACAAAATAAACATTCAGACTGGCCAAGTTGAAAAAAAAAGTCTCAATCAGCACTCTGAGTCCATCACCTCTCTATGAAGAATATGTTTCATCATGAATATTCCTGAATTATTTTTAGTCATTGCGTTGATAAAATTTCTCATGTCTTTCAGAGCTGTCTATTTTTACAATAATATTACTATGGTATAAATTGTTCCCCCTGTTGGACTCAAGTCACTCTGCATCAATTCCTAAAGTCTTATCAGGTTTTTCGGAAATCATTGCTTTCATAATTTCTTATCTCAGTGTTATTCCATGACAGTAATATACCATAACTTGTTTAGCTATTCTCCAGTCAGTGGGCGCCTCCTCAAACTTCCAAATCCAAACCCAGATTTGCAAAAGAACTGCTATAAATATTTTTTGTACATTTTTAGAGCTTACTTTGATTAGGACTAATCCCTCCTTTAATCTACCTCTCAGATTACCTCCTCTCCCTTTTCTTCCTTTCCTTCTGTTCTCCTGTTTAGTGAAATGTGTTTCTGTACCCAACTCTCTCTGTGTATGTATGTATGTATGTATTTTTCTCACCTTTAATCAGTTTGGAGTGAGGCCTTCCCCACCCTTTCCCTCTTTTTTTGTATAGACTTTTACTCATACACCCTAATGATGTGATATAATTTTTCCATCCTTCCCCCCAGTTTTTCCACTAGTGTATTTCTTTCCTCTCCCCTTCCAGTCATCTTGAAAGATGATCTAAACATACTTGAACCACTCCCAAGTCCTCTATCTAATTAGACTCCCTCTATTACCCCTGATGGTGGTAACTTTCTAGAGGATACATCTCATCTCCCCATAATAGAATGTAAACAGTTTATCCTGGTTTAGTCTCTTATGATGGCTTGCTTATGTTTAGCTTTTTATGTTTCTCTTGACTCCCATGTTTATACATCAAAGGTACTTTACTGCTCTTTTATACAGAATGCTTGGAAGTCCTCTATTTCATTAAAAAGTACATTTTGTAGGAATATAGTCAGTTTTGCTGAGTTTGTTATAAGCCTATGTCCTTTTCTTTCTGGAATATAATTTTCTAATCTCTCTTTATCATGGTAGCTGTTAAACTGTGATCTTAACTGTGGTTCCTCAATATTTTAATTCTTTCTTTCTGGCTGTTTGTAGTATTTTTCTTTAACTTAGAAGCTCTGAAGTTTGGCTATAATGTAGCCAAATATTTTCAGTTGGGCTTTTTTTTTTTTCAGGAGGTGACTGGTGGATTCTTTCTATTTCCACTTGATTCTTTGATTCTAAGAGATATGGCAATTTTCTTCTCTGAGTTCTTAAAACTTGATATCTAGGTTCTTTTTTGTGATTGCTTTCAGGTAGCACAATGATTCTTAAATTATATTTCTTTAATATTTTCTCCAATTCAGTTGTTGTTGTACTAGATAGTTTGTATTTTCTTCTATATTTTGAGTCTTTCCCCTTTGTTTTAATATTTCTTCTTGTTTTGTGGAGTCATTCAAATGGTCCATTCAAATTTTTAGGGAGTTTTTCCGTTTGGATCAGATTTTGTACCTTTTCTACTAAACTGATTAATTCTATTTCCAATTCTTTATTCCACTGGTCTCATTTCTTTTTCATTTTTTTCTCCTAGTGCTCTTTTTTAATTTATTTTTTAAAACAATTAAAATTCTTTTAAAAATTCTTGCTTGAACTTTTCCAGAAATTCTAGTTGAACTTGTATCCAAACTGTGTTTTCCTTTGAGGTTTGGCTTGCAAGATGTTTTTGAGTTATTTTCTTCTTTTAGGTTTGTATCTTAAACATCCCTGTCACCATAACAGCTTTTTATGTTAGGATTTTTTTTTTCTCATTCTTTAAGCCTGCTTCCTGACTTCAGACTATATTAAGGGTGGGTTCTTAGTTCTGGAGGGAATGTCTGAGTTGATCCTTCTCATTCATTCTTGGAGAATTGAGTGTTGTGTCATTTTTAGGATCTCAGGTACAGGGCAGACTGGGGACCTGCAAACTTATAGTGCTTCCAAAATGATCTGATGCAGTAGGAAATCCCTTTTCATCTGAACTCTGGGTTTGGGAATGAGCAGTGTGCCTTATAACTTACACTTGGTTGGAATTCCAGTAGACAACAGATGAACTTAGCTGTTATCAATCACCTGGGAAGCTCTCCTTATTCAATACCTTATTGGTATTGGATTCCTGCCCTAGGTATTCCACAGCAAGTTTGTGATTGGACTGGAGACTAGAACTAAGACCCCATTCTATTCCTGGGGTCACAACCACACAATGGTTTCTTGCTTTTGAACTTGCTTTTAGCTTATTGCACCACCTATGGCCGGCAATCATTCTTCACCCTGGAATGCCTCCCCTAGGTACAACTACCCTCCTCAGTCAACCCTAGATCTATGACTTGGAATGGGATAGTAGGTGACAGAGCTGCCAGCTGGCACTTGTTCCTGCATTCTCTCCAAGGACAGGTCCCTTTATACTAGACATGAGAATTCTTTTTGCTGTGGTGCGCAGCTTCTTCCTATATTGGAACAGTCTGAGTGGCCTTTATTGGCTAGTCAGTCTCCAGTGTCTACAGATATCTCTTTCTCCCTATGCTTCTCTGGACTGGAAAAAGATGCACTGTGATTTTTTTTTTTCTCTTGGACTTCCCAATCAGAACTCAGTCTGGTTCATTTTCTAGATGTGTATGTAGGATTTGTGGGATAAAGTTTAATTGTCTTTTCTGCTACTTCACCCTCTTTGTTCCACCTCCCCTTCTCTTTCATTTTAAAGCCCTTCTAATTAAATTCTCAAGACTTCAGGGAAACACATTCTTACCATTACTTCTTTGGTGTATGCCATCTTTAGCTAGTAACTTATTATTCCTATCTTTTAAGCCATGATCCAGAAATCCAAACCCCATTCTCAAACACTTCTATTTAATCAACTGTTCACTTTTCTTGGGCATACTATGTATGGTCCTGTTATGGCCTCTACATTTTACAACATTGAGTTTGTAACCACCTTACCAAGATGATGATGAGACCAAGTCATACCATAAAAGGATCAGTTAAAGAAAATGTTTTTGGTTTTTTTTTAGGCTGGGGAAGAGAAGACAATGTTAGAAAGAATGATAGCAGTCACTAATTATTTGAAAGACTGTCGCATGAAAGAAGAATTAAACGATTTCCACTTGTTGGATAGAGTGCTAGGCCTAAAGACAGGAAGACTCATCTTCCTGAGTTCAAGTTTGGCTTCAGACACTTACTAGCTATGTGACTCTGGGCAAGTCACTTAGCCCTGTTTGCCTCAGTTTCTTCATCTGTAAAATGAACTGGAGAAAGAAGTGGCAAACCATTGCCAGTACCTTTGCCAAGAAAGCTCCATCATGAAGAGTTGGGCATGACTGAATGACAACAACCTGTTCCCATAAATCAGAACAAGGAACAGGGAAAGGAAGCGTCAGGTAGATTTTGACTTTCTAGCAGTTAGAGCTGTTCCCAAGTGCAGTGGGCTATTTTAGGGCATAGGGGGCTCCTAAGAACTTGAGATCTTCATCTGGACAATGGATGTTTTAAAGAAAGAACTATTCAGTTAGAGAATGGACTAAATGACCTCTGAGGTCCATTTCTGTGATTCTGTGCCCACATGTTCCCACTCCCTCAAAGAACTGCAAACAATTCATGAGAAATATTTTCCCCTTACAGAAATCATGTTGCATTTCCCCTAATGGTTTTTCTTATTTATTATAGACTTCCAAAAAGATGTTCAAAGCCTATAGGGTCATAAATTCAGACTTCAGTAAGGGACCTCAAAGATGGAGTATAACCCACATATTTTACAAATGAGGAAACTGAGGTCCAGTAAAGTTAAGTGACTTGCTCAGGGTCACATGGGTAGTAAGTATCTAAGGCAGGATTTGAACCCAGGTCTTCCTAACTCCAAGTCCAGTGCCTTATTCACTACACCATGCTATTTCATTGATATGAAGTACTCTAGGCTCCCTGTCATCTCTCTGATGTACAAGGATCACATCAGTGACCCATCAACCTTCTATCATAGTGGTCTTTTGTGAAGACAAGTTACATATTTGAACCAATCCCCCAAATTCATCTTTGAGTTCCTTCAGAACACTGTTCACCCAGTCTGGTGATTTGCTACATTTATTTGCTCTTTCTATCCATTCCTTTCATCAGTTTGGCTTAAAATATCCTGAATCTTGATGCCTTTTTGATTTAATGCTTTTTCCCACTCACTTGAGCTATTTTTCCTTTTTTCAAAAGATGCCTTTCTTCTTATAATAAGCGGACTCCCAGGTAACCATCAATGGATTTTTTTTTTTTTTTTTGGCTATAGTCGCTAGATTTTTAGATCCATGGAACTGTAGATCTGAGACATCAGAAGATACCTTTTCTAACCTTGATCCAAAATGGGAATCTCCAACACCCCCAAAATGATTACTCAACTCTGCTTGAAAACCTTTAATTAAGGCAACCTCTCTATCTCCCAGGTAGCTCTCCATTTTGGTACAGTTTTTTTTATCATTTTATTTTTTTCTTAAATTGAGCTAAAATGTACCCTCATGCAACTTCGCCCCATTGCTAGAGGGCAATTGCCTCCAGGTAAAGATATCATTATGCATGATAACCAAAAATTTCAATTTTAAAATTTCTGTTTCTTCTTTACTGGTGTAGTACCCTTTTCTGGATGAATGGGTCAGACTAATGCCCACATTTTCTCATTATTCCTTTTTCTAAAATTAAGTAACCATACCATAGATGCTAGTTGATTCTCCCCTTTACCAGTGTGTCTGGTGTGGGTTGACATCCATGTCACTGAAATGGATCAGAACACGAGGGGCCTAGGTAATGGATACTTTCAGTGTATCCATTCCTGGTACAGCTCTTCCAGTTCCCTCTGGAAGTCAATGCTAGAGCTAGGGCTGGGAAGGTAGAGACACAATAAAGCCAAATGCACTTTATTGATAAGGCAACAGCATCATACAGGCAAGAGAGGTCCCATTAAGCCATGGTCAGAAGAGAGTCCAGTTTACGTTGATATTAATCAAGCTACCCTGTAACAGCAGGGAAACAGCCACAAATGAAGGGTTACTATGCAAGATTTCTTTCTAAAGTGCAGGGTCTACCCAGAGGGACTGAGCAAATTGAGAGATTATATTTGAACAAGTTTAGCATAATGGGGAAAAAAGCACTAGATTAGAAATTAGCTTGAGGAAAGGGGACAAGATCTGGAGCTCTTTGATCTCTGCCTCCCCCCTTTTCACTGGAGAGGAGGGCTTCCCCATCTTTTACCTGAGGGAGAACCCCTGGTGTCTAGTCCAATTCTTTCACCACTAGTTTGTGTGTCAGTCTTGGGTGTTAGTCTCAGTTCCTGGGTTGTGTGACCCTGAGAAAACTGCCACTCTGGGCTTCTGTTTCTTCATCTTTAAAATGAGGGCATCGCAGGTTGGACTAGATGGCATTTAAAGTCACTTCTCGCTTAGTATTCTCTGATTCCAATCAGGGACATTAGGAAAACTGAAGAAAGCAAAAGGAGAAGAAAGGGCTGTCCCCCTGCGAGGTGTTCTCAGAAGAGTTCTGACCATTCTTTAGAATTGTTTCCATTAACATAAATCACATATTTACATATGTCCTATGGCCTAATGACTATTTATACTGAGAGAGCCATAATAGAACAGGGATTCTTAACATGGGACTTGTAAGATTTAAAAAAATATATTTTGATAATTTTATTTTAATATAATCAGCTTCCTTTGTATTCTGATGTATTTTATGTATTTAAAAATATTATTGTGAGAAGGCTTCACTAGACTACCCAAGGGGCCTATGACACAAAAATGTTAAGAACCCCTGCTATGGAAAGATACTGGTGCAGAATAACCCTTTACCCCAATTGTCCTTCCACATCAATTGCACCCTTTCCACCAAGACCTCTTACTGAACGAATCGAACCCATTCCTGTGTAACCTGTGTGATGGTATCCCATTTTCTCTCTGCTTGGTGCTTTGTCTCTCATTCATGGATGAACTGAAGTTCCATCCTATGCAAAGAGCAGGGTCACTTTAGGATTCCTTTTTGGCCCAAGGTACGGAATAAGAAAAGAAAGGAACCAGTGCTACTGTTCTTTAGTCTTCCTTTCTCTCCTATGGGTAGGAGGCACCAGGCCCCTTTGAATATTTTTTTAGTACTCCTTGGGTAGGAACCATAGGCAGAAGAATTCTAACCTAATGAGAAGTAGAGTGTGACTTTGGCTCTGGGATTCACTCTTAGAGGATGATGTTTTGAGGTGGTAGGTGAGAAAATGGCATCTATTCTGGGAATGGAGTTGTTTTGAGAGAGGGAGCCAACTTGTGGAGCTTTTTCACTTTGTCCTCCTTATTCACCAAAAAAGAGGGCTTCCCAATTTTTCAGCTGAGGGGATGAAAGGAGAAGATGCTGGAGGAAAGGGGAACAGGATGAGAAAAAATCTCAGGAATGGATGGGAGGGAAAACATTGTTGGGATAGGGGTTGGAGTGGGGAATGATGCTTTCTTCTTCAAGATTGATTTTTGTGTTCTGTCTGTATTCTGTGTTCTTTTACAGCTCAGCCTCTGAAATCCTTGAAGAGGCTATGAAGGCTTAGGAGGCTAGTTGTGTATGTCCTCCTCCTCCCTTTCTACGAATGACATTCCTGGGAGTTGGCAGAGAAGATAAGAAATGGATTTCCCTTCCCTTGCTTTCCTCATGGTAGCTTTTGTCTTTCATTTTGCCCCCTTAGCAGCTGAGCTCCCTGACGGCTGTCCCCATTCTATGAATGAAGATGCAACTGACTAGATTCTAAACTCTAGCTTACTACTACTCTCCCAAAGAGGCTTTGGAAGCACTTAACTTTGGTAACACAGAAGCAGTGTGGACACTGAAGAGCAAGCAGGAAGGGTGGAAAGGTTGGGGAGGTAGGTGACTGTCACCACAGACACCCAGGTCCCTGGAAAATCATCACAGTGAATGTCCTGCACTTTTCCTAATCTTCCTGGATTCCCTAAATCCAACCCGACTACAGTTCCTAAGTGGCACAGGCTGTCCAGGAAAATGCATATATGCAAGCAGATTATTCATCTTTGGAGATGGGGCAGAGGCTGAAGGATTCCTCTAGGACTCAGCTATTTTGGAGGTACAGGTGACTCTGTCCCTGAGGAGTGGACATGTTTCTATTACATGACCTCACAATACCGTCTGGCTCCCATGTAGGGAAGATACAGGCAATCCATGCCCAAGCCAAGCCTTAATATTCAGGCTCCTACCTTCTGATTCCTGACCCTTTTGCATTTCCTTGACAAATAAACAGTGACTCTTAACTGAGGTCCAAAGGGTTTGGGAAGCCTTCAAAAGGGTGTGGGGTGGGGAGAGGTCCTGAGACCCTGGCAAACAGGCTGGACAAGGAGAAAGGATTGACCTGGAGAAGGGGGAGGGAAGGGAAAGAAGGCAAGGAGGAGGTTGAGCTCCAGAGGGGTGGGGAGTGCTGCTCAGCAGCAAGTGACCAAGGGACTCTGGAACTGGGTGCCTATTTGCACCACCCCCTTGGAGTGTGCTTCCCACCCAGGTAGTAGCACTGGCTGCCCCAGTCACGAGATCTCATTGCCAAACACCTCGAGCACAAGGGGGGTGAGCTTCATGCTATGCTCTGGTTGGAAGGACAGGCAGCGGTACTGCTTTGAATGTTCCTCATTGAGACTGCGCAGATCTGCCAGTTTCTGGATCATCTTAGCATAGAGCAGGTGACTGCCAGGTGGAGGATGGCGGCAGCGAATGTAGGTCTGCAATGTGTTGGACAGCCGGTCTTGGATGGCCTCAATGAGCGCTGCATCCTGCACTCCTGGCCGGTCTGTAGGAGGGAGAATAGCAGAGGTGGATTCTCTGGACCCCTTCCACACAGCACTGATGCTGGGGTTCCTCAGACACTTCTCCCCACCCCACTACATCTTTTTTGACTGCAATTGTAGGTAATCATTCACTCGTGGAATAAAGTGCTCGCTTGAGAGCAACCCCTTTCTATTCTTAGAGTTCAGAAGACAATCCTGACTATTCAGGACTGGGTTTGAGAATAAAGATGAGTCATTTATCCTTTCTTTCAACATTACTTGTATCCAATGATATGGGAATCTCCCTACCTACTTCATGCCCAACTTATGCCATGCTCCCTAGTAGGCCCTTCCTTCCCCACTCAGCCAGATTCCAGTTTTCCTTGGATATACCTGGGGACACAATGCAGATGGCCATGAGTAAGACATGTTCTTCTTCATGCAAGTTTAGCTTCTTCAACCCAACCTGGAACTTGATGAGCGGTTCAATTAGTTCCAGGTTGTGTCCAGCTGTGGAGGAGAAAGGCCATGGATTGTGGGCAGTATACATAGTTCAGCCCCCTCAACAAGCAGCTAGCTGAGTTCCTTCCCTTACCCTCCCAATCCTCCACCATTTTTTCTGAGTCTAAGAGGAATGGAGAGAGAGACCAGGTGGAGAGAGCCTGGAGTGACTCACCTTTGGCAACATCACTGACACGGTACTTATACTCTTGGCTACCACAGGTCCAAGACATATCATCCATGGTGAAGGATTGGTTGGAGCGGAGCATGATCACTTCTATGGCACTTGATTTTAGCAACACAATCTGGTCCTCAGAGGTGAGGTCTCTGTGAAGCAGAGGTGGGGGTGAGGGGGTGTGGACAATGAACTCAATACTGGCTATTACCACAAACTCTAGTCAGCCATGTAATGCTAGTCACAGGACACTTTTGTGCCTAGGACTGTGAAGACATGAAGGAAAAGTAAGTAAAATTACTTCTGTCTTCAAGGAGTTGAAAAGAGTACTGATAATAACCATTCTCATTTATAGTTCCAAAGAGCCTTACATACAATAGATCGCCTTGCATCTTCCCAACGATCATAGGAGATAAATAACAGAGCCATTGTTTTAGCAGATGAGGAATTTGAGGGACTGGAGAGGATCAATAATTTCCCTAGTCACCCAGGTTGTGATTGGCAGTGCTAGAATAAGAACCTGGGTCTTATTTTTTTAATAAATTTTTTTTTGTTGACATCACAGTGTTTGGTACATAATAAGCACTATATAAATATTAGCTGTTACAAAATACAAATATTTTGTTTTGACCTAGCCTAGATTTTCCCCTGCATCTCTCTTCTTCTCCCAGAAAGTCATCCTTTATAACTAAAAAAACTTTTTTTAAGAAGAAGAAAAATTCAGAAAAACCAATCAAAGCGTTAAAAATACCTGACATTATATGCAATGTTCCATATCTACGGACCCCCCACATTCAAAAGCAATTCATATTTCTTTTTTGGGGCCAAAATCCCATTACCTGGTTCAATGTCTTTTCTATAACATCTTTAAGGTAATTTAAAAAACAGATAATAAAACTTACAAGAACTGATGCTGAGTAAGGGGAGCAGAAGCAGGAGAACATTGCACACAGTTACAGTCACATTGTGCAGTGACTTAGCTCTTTTCAGCAATACAAGGTCCTAAGAATACTCCACAGTGCTCATGCTGGAAAATGCTATCCACATCCAGAGAAAGAGTTAAGGAGTCTGAATGTGGATCGAAGAAGACTATTTGCTCCCCCTTTTTTGTTTTGTTTTTGCTTTCTTATGGTTCATTCCATTGGTTATAATTATTCTTTGCATGATGAATGTGAAAATATATTTAATGTGAATGTATATGTAGAGCCTCTATCAGATTGCATGCCATCTTGGGGAGGGGGAGAAAATTTGGAACTCAAAAGCTTATGGAACTGAATGTTGTAAAGGAAAAATAAATAAAGACAATTTTAAAAAACAATAAAAAACCCAAATTGTCTGCAATAGTCTGTATTAGGGCAAGTAAGTAGTAACGTGATGGCTTTAAAGTGGGGACAGCAAATATGGTAAAGGAATTCGTGCATACGGTAAGGCAGTTAGACTAGTTGGTCTCTCTAAATTTTTCCTACTTGGAAACTTCTCTGGCCTGGCCAGCCAAACCTGACATGGCAGAAACTGCAGCAACAGGCAATCAGAGGCTGGGGGAATTTCTTTGCAAGATGACATGGATTTAACAGCATGTTAAATACTATGCTAAATTCTTAGTCAATGATTAGCTACTTTGCTTTGAGTTACTACTTAGGTTTGGCAGGAGAGTAGCCTGGGGCTGTCAGGCTACGTAGATTTTCTGGATCTTTGCTTTCCTCCCTTTTTCCTTTCCCCCTCCAGGGGACTCGGAGCCCAAGACTCGTCTAGTTTCTTCCTTGCTGTACTTGTTCTATAGATTTTGTAGGCAAACTATGCTTTTGTGTGTGCCTACCCATAAATACACTGTTCCATGAGTCCAACTCTCACTTTCCTCCCTCTGTGCTTTCCCTCAGATCAGATCATAGGATCTGAGATTTAAAATCAGAACTGACCTCAGTCCAATATTCCTTCATTTCACATGATTCTCTATGACCAAAATAGCCTCTTTCCTGGCAGATATCCTACTGATCATTCAAGGCTCATACCATCACAACTAGATCAGATGTGTTAGATAATTAGGTCAAACATTTTCTAAAATGAAAATTATCAGGCAGGTCAAACCCTTGGATCAAGTAAGCTGGCTTTGGGACCACAGGCTACATGTTAGATAACCTGGCACTTGTTGTTTCTCAGTCATGTCAGCCTTATCTGACTCTCCGTGACCCCATTTGGGCTTTTCTTGGCAAAGATACTGGAGTCGTTTGCCAGTTCCTCTCCAGCTCATTTTACATATGTGGAAACTGAGGCAAACAGGGTTAAGCACCTTGCCCAGGGTCACAGAGTTATTAAGTGTCTGAGGCCAGATTCGATCTCAAGAAGATGAGTCTTCCTGACTCAAGGTGCAGCACTCTATACACTGTGCCACCTAGCTGCTCCAGTCTGGAATCAGAGTTAGACTAATTGATCCCATTTTTGTATATTACATATTCTATAATTATGCATATATGTATAATATACACAGTTTGTATATGTGCATAATACATTATATATCACACACATAATATAATCTTATCTAAGTCTCATACTAATCCTCTAGGCTAGGTATTATAGGTATCATTATTCCCACTTTATGAAGAGGTCATTCAATCTCAGAGAGGTAAAGTGACTTGCCCACTGTCACATTGCTAGTAAATATCGGAGGTGGGATTTGAACCTATGTATTCTCGACTCTGTGTCTAGCACACTATGTATACCCCATGCTGCCTGTCAGAGCAGCAAAGAGCAAATATTCTCATTTTTCAGTCAATCCATCAATCAGCTTATGTTAAGGACCTATTATATGTCAGTTCCTGGGCTAGATGTTAGGGATAAGAATTACAAAGAATGAAAGGAATCCCTGCTTTCACCATGGTAGAAATAACAGATATTGATATGTATAGTCTGTGCAGATTATATATAAAGAGAATCATTACATATGGATTCAAAGTAATTAAGTAAAACGTAGTTTGGAAGGGAAGGCACAATCATTTGAGGAGATCAGGAAAAGTTTCATGGCAAAGGTCATGTTTGATCTGAGTTCTGAAGGAAGAGAGGAGTTCTATGAAGTTCAAGTGAGGAGAGAATGAATTCGAGGTGCAGATGATAGCCAGTGCAAAGAAAGGAACCGAGAGAGATAGTGTCATGGATTAGGAACATAGAGAAGGTCAGTTTGGTTACATCACAAGGGACACATGTGTGTATGTATATGTAAATATATACACATATGTATGTACATATAGATATATATGATGCATATATGTGTGTGTTCATCCTTCTTGCTGAAGAAGATCATGCCATCAGAGAAATGATGACATGACTTGCACTTGACTTTGTTTTGAGTGAGGGAGGGCTATACAGGTCACCAGCCTCACTTCTCCTCCAGAGCCATCTGAATCCAGTGACCAGATATTCATCAAGATGACTGGAGATGACCCAGGATGAGGCAAATGACTTGCCCAAGGTCACACAGCTAGTGAGTGTCAAGAGTCTGAGGTGACATTTGAACTCAGGTTCATATGTTATTTCCAAAGAGATGATATTTAAACCCATGTCAGTTGATTAAGTCAACAAGAAATTGAGAGTAAAGAGAGAAAAGTAAAGGGCCTGGGACAGGAAACACCCATAATTGGAGACATGATATGGATGATGAGCCAACAAAGAAAATAGAAGGAACAGTCACACAGGTGGGAGGAGGCCCAGCAGAGAGGAGTATCACTAAAAGGCAGAGTATCCAGGTAGTCAAGAGTGTCAAATGAAAAGATACATCAAGAAGGCTGAGGAGCTGAGAAAGACAACCAGATCTGGCATTCAAGAGATCCGTGGTAACTCTGGAGAGAGCAGATTCGATTAAGTGATCAGCTAGATTGTGAAAGGTTGAGGAGATAGAAAAGAAGCGAGGCCTCTGGATGAGAGAGCAGAAAGAGAGAATGATATTTTAAGGAGATGGCAGGGCTTAAATGAAAGTTTTTTAAGGATGAGAGAGTTGGGCATGTTTGAAGGCAGTAGGGAAGGAACCATTATATTGGGAGAGGCTGAAGTTTAGCGAGAAGGGGATTGATTGAAAATGTAACATGCTAGAGAAGATCGGAGGATATATCAAGGGTACATGTAGATTGATTGACTTGGGCAAAGAAAAGAGTTGGTCTATTATCATAAACTGTGGGAGATAGGAGAGTGTGGGATGATGGCCAGGGGTTTTGAGATAAAGAGAGAAAAGGAGAGATCCCATGTTGAATAGTCTCAGTTTCATCTGTAAAGAGAAGGCCATCAGCTGAAGAGGGAAGACGTGTGGGGAGAAAGAGGTATGAGGAGCTTGAGGAGAGAAGAGAAAATTTGAAATCGCTTCTGTGGAGAGAGACAGAGAGAATCCATTAGAGAGGAATAAACAAATTGCCTTACACTGGTGAAGGCCCAGTTGAAATTAGATATCATGGATATACCCAGTCAGCATGGTTATCTGAATTCCGCCAGCTCTCATTGGCAGCAGATGATAAGAGCAACCTAGGGTTAAGGTTTGGCAAGGAGTGATCAGAATAGGACCAGGGGATGAGGAGAGTAGAGGACAGTATCATAGTGAATTGGATAACTATAGATTTGAAATTAAAGAATAAGAGCAGGAGGAAAAACTGAGGGGTGGAGGGATTGAAGGTTCAGATGAGGGTAAAGAAAAGGTTTAGGAGAGGCGAAGCAGAAGGAGAGACTAGATGATAGCTATTTAGACTTGAGAGGCATGTCAGAGTTTTTAATTAAGGAAGTAAACTAACTCTTGAGTAATGGTAAGATTGAGGGTGTGACTACCCATCCTGGTCGGTGAATAAGGTGGAGTAAAGGAATAGGTCATGGGATTCAAAGAAACTCAAGAAATGGGAGGTTAGAGAGTTTGAGGGAACATTAATATGTACATTCAAGTTCCCTAGTGAAAGAGAGCTGAGTAGTGCAGTGGATAGAGTCAGGAAAATCTGAGTTCAAATCCAGTCTTAGACATTACTAGCTGTGTAGCCTGGGAAAGTCACAACCCTGTTTGCCTCATCTATAAAATGAATTGGAAAAGGAAATGTCAAACTACTCCAGTATCTTTGCCAAAAAAAAAAAAAAACAACTCAAATGGTATCATAAAGCGTCAGAAACAATTGAAATGACTCAACAACAAAGGTGTAAGAACAGAAGTTAATGAACCAGGTGCTGAACTCTTTGAGAAGGGAGGAAGGTTTGAGAGCTAGTACTCAACAGCTGCTATGATCTAGATTGGGTAAAAAGTTTTAATAGTGAACTTTGAAGGAGAAGTTATTGAGTGATGGTAGTAAAAGGAAAATCTGCAAGTGGCAGCAGAGAGCAAGGAGTATTTAATACATTTAAAACAATGTATTTAAGTATATGGGATTGGTAGAGTGGTGGGGAGGAGGTACGTGAACGAAGGAACCATGCTGAAAAGCTTGACTGGTGGTGATTCAGTGTCATCGACCGGATGTCAAATTTCAGTGAGAACTAGAAGATGGAAGGAATGTAAGAGAAAGGGGTCCAAACTGAAAGGAAGTTTGTTCACCTTGAAACAGGAATTCCAGATGGCAGAGTGGAAAAGGTGGGTAGGGTTAGAATGAGGCATCAGTGGGATAGGTCTAAGTAGGGTAGCATGAGAGAACAGGAGGTGAGAGATAGACACACTATGTTCCTATGTTAGTGATTGATTGGTACAAGAATGAGAAGAAACAGAAGTGGAAGGAGATTGTCAGTCCTAAATGTAGTAGTATGAGGCTATGCATAACAAAGCTCACATTCTCTGAGAGGTATATGTCTGCTCTAACAGTTCTTGTTAAATTATCAATTATTAAATTAGTTATTATTAAATAATCCTTAAACCATTTAATGATATATTCCCAAATTCTGCTTCCTTCGTCCCAAATTTTGTCTTCTCTAGGCCTCCAGTGCCTTCTAATGGGTATCATACTACATGGTTTCTAGAGTCCTATCATTCAGTTTCTCCTCAGAAGGTAAGTTCCAGTGTGTCAATATCCTTCAAAATGTGCTCCAGATAGGACCTGACCAAAATTTCTATGAATATAATGTAAGATAAAAAATGAGGAGAATCCAAATATCCTCGGTAAAAAGTAAAGGAGCAGTGACAAAGGAGAAGGGAGGAAAATAAAAGGGAATAAGAAAGAATTTCAGAAGAAGGGGAGACCAGCTTCTAGTAGACTGCCTGAAGTCTTAGGAATTGAAAGAACTTTAAAAACTTTACAAATGTAAAGAATGATTCAGTTTAACCTGGTTTATTCCTCATTCTTTCAAGAACTTAGAAGAAGCTAATATGGGTGGGAGCTACAAGAAAAAAATAATAACTTCTATCATAGCAAGGCAGAGAATGACCAGGGTGGGGAATGGGTTGGACTTAGGACAAAGGCATCTAGAATAGAAGAATACTGATTATAACCTACACTGTAGCATCTCCTTGTCTTTGTTTCAGCTGGTAATCAGCCATATTCAGTTTGGACATTTACCAATCATTGCGCCAATAGCAAGTGATTTTTATGTCCTAAGGACAAGTGACCTAAATAATGTGTTGCTGAAAAGGCAAGTCAAATCTCAACATGTCATTCAAATCAGGACCTTCAGCTCTAACGTTTTATGAACCAGTGGGACCACTGCTATGGGTCCTTTCAGCTATACACCGGCTCATACCCCTCATACTTGATGTATCTGGCAATCATATCTTCTAGTTGGGATGCCTGATGGTGCCTGGGTATGGGTCACATTCTGAAGTTTGTTGGAAAGGGTTTCCAGGAGTAGCTCTACCCACCCTTCCAGAACTTAGCCTCTCCCTTCATATTTCCCTGCCTTCCCTTCCCACCAGCAGGTCCTGGCTCCCATCTAGCCTAATCATCAAGGACCTCCCACCAAGCTACTGGCCCCTATGGACTTCACTTGAGTCAATGTTTCTTCGACAAAGAGACTCAAGGGTACCAGGGCCAGACAGCAGAAGACTCCATTATATTACAGCTTTCAACACAAAGGATATTCGTGGACACTTGGAGTCTGTTTGGGTACCCCAGAAATGATTTCCTTATACTGTCTCCTTCCTTCTAGGGGAAAAGATAATTTGTAGGACTTAAGCCTTTTAATGTCTGGCCTGGAGGCTGAGGAGGAACAATCAGTCAGTTATTAAGTACCTACTATGTGCCAGGCACTATTCTAAGCATTGGAAGAGGACCAAGGCCAGGCTCATACTTAGCTCCCACTCTATGCTGGTCACATGCTTATGTAGAAGTTTCCTATGGTATCCCCCTCACCCCCAGCCTATTCACATAATAGTCTCATCTTCCCTTCCCTAAACCCTCCACCTTCCACTCCCACTGCTGGGCACCAAGATCAAAGCTGCAAGGAATAAAGCTACTGTTCCTTCAGTTCCTGGAATAACAGAACCCCCAAGCTCATAAACCAGAAGAACCAGGTTGCTGGGAGCCTGCTTGCCCTGCCCAAGCCCACGTGGCTCCCACCTGGGCCCTGAGGTCTTCACCCTGATCTTTACCACCCTGGACCTTGGCACAAGCTGTACCATTGTCCTTCCAGAAGGCACTTGCCTAGACAGACTTGGTCTGCAGTGAGAAAAAACAAAACAAAATAAAACGTTGGCATTGATTCAGGCAAAGACAGTTTTTAAGATCCTTAAGGGAACTCAGAAATCATCTGGTCCTAGGCCTATAGTGAGCTTCCACTCCGTATCAGTCATGTGCTTATGTAGGAGTTGTTTGTGTGTCTCATGGACCCTTTAGCAGTCTGATGAAACTTGTGGACTCCTCAAAATAATGTTTGTTGCCTGCATTCATAACTGAAGGAAATACTACATTTATAGTTAGCGAAAATAGAGATGTAATTTTTTCCCATCCAAGTCACAACCCTCTTCCCCCAGATCAATCCATGCATCTTTTGGGGGCTCTGTGGACCCAAGGTTTAGCACCTCTGACCCAGTCCAACTCTCACATTTTACTCATGAGGAAACTGAAGCCCAGAGAAATGTCAGAATTTGATTTCAAATCTAATGTTCTTTCCACTAGAGATATCTCCTACTACCAAATTGATTGATTAGTTCATATTATCATCTAAGCAGCCATTGAATTTGCCAGCAAATAACTCTGTCTCTGGACTTTCAAGCAGTACATTCCAAAATCAGGGAAAACCAAGAAAAAGATAGATTTGCTTTTTTAGGATCTAGAAAGTGAGACTAAAGCCACAGAGAGCCACATGTGAAAGGGAGGAAGCAGAATTTAGGACTCTCACTGAATGAACAGTTCCTTAGGGGTCTCAGTACAATCCACCACTGCATACAAGGTGGATTGTCATTTCAGTCAGAACCATGGTACTTGTAATTAAGTCTCATTAACATAGGACTATGTTGCAACGGTGTAGAAAAGAGGTACACTGTGCTGTTTATGATTTTTCTCATTGTTTACATAAAACAAATGTTAGCTTTATGCTAACATATTTGCACGTCATATCTGCAAGCCATAACACACTGGATGGAGGTGAGCGGAAGTAGGAACCAGGGGGTGTTTTGTCAATTCCAAGTGGGTACATGCTGGGTATATGGAAGACACAGTCATAATCTCTTGCTCATTGTTTGACTGCTGTGACTGTTAATCCATGATGTGCTCACTTTATTTGAATACAATTAAACCACCTTTTAATTAATAATAATAATGGCTAGTGTTTACTTAGGCTTTACTTAGGTTTTTACTTAGGTTTTTAAAATACTTTACAAGTATTATCTTATTTTATCCCCTTGGAAGATAAAATGCTGAAAGGTATGTGCTGTTACTACCCCCATTTCACAGATGAGAAAACAGGCACAGTAAGGTTAACTGACTTGCCCAGCTTCACATATATAGTAAGTGTTTGCTGCCAGATTTGAACCTCAGGTCTGCATCACTCCAAGTCTAAACTCTTAAGTCCCTGTGCCATTTAACTAATACCATTTTACTCTGATACTCTGCTGTGGCATGGAGGTGATCCTGGGGGCTCAGAGGACATGCTAGTAGAATGTAAGCTCTGAAAGGTCCAGCCAGGATGGAAACGTTCCATAGGTCTCATGATAGGCAGTACAGCTGCTGTACAAGGACCAGCTTAGCTTGGTTCAGGGAGGTTCATCATCTGTGAACTGGTCACAGTTACTCATGTAAAACCACCCATTAAGTCATGGAGAGGGTAGTGACTTCCATCACTACACTGATTAAATCACAATTTTTAAAAGTATTAAAATAAGATTTTTAAAAATTAAATAAATTTTTATTGATATCTGTTGTCTCATATAGCCTGTTTCCCCTTTTGGCCCCTTCCCCTCCCAGAGAAACATTCCATATAAAAAAATTAAATGAAAAAGAGGAAAAGAAAAAAAGTAAAACTGATCAATATATTGAAACAATATGATAACATAGACAGTGTTCTACATTGCCCCCTTCTGCTCAGCAGTAGTGGGAGGTGAGTTCTCCTATCTCCAAGTAAGATTGTCTTAAGAACACTTCACATGTTTTGTCAAATATGTCATTTTGTCAAATGTATCAAAATGTCTAGAGTATTCTAAAGTATTTTCTGATTCATTTTGGCCAAGGATGTTGAGATTAACTGGGAATAACTGGGAAGACCTCTGCACTTATTGGTCAATGGCCATAGCTATGTTGTATGTTGGTGAGATAGCAGTTATCAGTCACTGATGATGCTGAGATGAGACAGAATCTGAAAAACTGGAGAATTCCACAGGGTAGCCCACTGTACTTCAAAGTTTGCTTCTACCTTAAAGGGACTGGAGCCCTACTAACCTGAAACAACAAATGCAAAGAAGCACTAACCCACAACAAAAAGTTACCCATAAAGCTCCAATCCTCACAACAGTTTGAAAACACCTTAATTTTGTAACTTATTCTCAGTTAAAGATACCACCATATTTAGTGTTTATTAACAGGACAAAATCTTTATGAAATGAACTTGTGAATGAATCTGATAAATTCTTGAAGGTAGCTGAATGAAGTACTGCAAAGAACACGATAGTAGGAGCCAGGCTTCTCTGCTAGCTATGTGGGCACCTGTGGGCAAATCACTTCAGCTCTCTGGGCCTTATCTTCCTCATCTGCAAAATGAAGCTGTTGGGTCAGATAATGTCTAAGGTTCAGGTATTCCTTTAGCAGACTCTGCTGTCCAGAGCAGAAAAGCATGCTCCATGTATATTGTCAGACATTATCAAGTCAGGTGCAACCTCTGCTACTTAAGCTAGTAGAAGCTTCTTTCTTTCTCCAGGAAGACTACCTTGTTTAAAAATACAAACTTAACAAAGCTATTCCGCAGTATGGGGTAGACGCTGAGGGTAATTTTGTATAGTTTTGCATTAAAAGAATATAAAGATTAGATACGAGCCACTTCTATTGCCCAGAATTAAGGCTTCTTACCGGAATCCGGGAATCATCTTGGCAAAGCCAATAACCTTCTGGATGCTGTAACTGACCAGATCAGCCAGGTGGGGCAGCATGGAGAGCTGGGACAGGTCCAGGGTCACAGAGGGATCCTTGGAATCCTCACTTAACACCAGGTTGGAAAAGGGCTCCACAGTGTCTGAGATGAGGAAAGAAGATGCCTGGATCCTCATCCTGTATCTGCTCATTTTATTATACCATCAGGCAATCAACAGACATTTATTAAGCCCCTATTATGTACCAGGCACTGTACTAGGTAGGAATACAAGTACAAAGAACGAAACAATCCTTATTCATAAGGAGCTTACATTCTCTCAGAGTAGACAAGTACATTTGTAAATCTACAAAAACATGAAGAGAATAAATCCAAGTATATTTGAATTAGTTAAATACAAGGTGGTTTGGGACTCAGTGAGGCAAAAGAAAGAAGGGAGTAAATTCCAGGCATTAGAAGTCAATGAGACAGGAGATGGAGTGTGACATGTAAGGAACAGAGGACAGTTTTGCTGGATAGCACAGTGCAGGAGTCCAGTGAAGCTGAAAAGACAGGTTCAACCATTGGGGAGTTATGAGCTATAAAGCTAAATAGAGGTATTTATATATTACTTTAAAGGCAATAGGGAGCCACTGGAATTCACCAAGCAGGAGAGTGACATGGTCAGATCTATACATAGGTAAAATTACATTGGCAGCAGTGTATGAGCGTGGATTAGAGTGGTGAGAGACTTGAGGAAGGGAGACAATTAGGAAACCGTTGCAGTAATCTAAGTGAGAGACGAGGAGGGCCAGAACAAAAGGGGTAGCTGTGTGAATACAGAGAAAGGGTCCAATGGGAGAGATGTTGTGCAGGTAAATATCAAGATCTAGCGACCTATTGGATATTCAGGTAAGGAAGGGAAAGGAGTAAAGGATGAAATGTCCAGTAAAGAAATGGTGATATGGGACTGAAATCTGAGCCTAAACACACACACACATACATGTACATACACAAGTGTATAAATAAACACATATGTATGTACATCAACACATAGATAGATACGCACACATATACATGTAAATTATCTGCATGGAGATGTTAGTTAAATCCACAAGCATTTGCGAGGTTACCAGAGAGAAAGAATATATAGACAAGAGGGTCCAGAAGAGCACCTTGGGGAACACCCACAGTTTTAGGAGGAATAACGGAGAGGATGAAGGAAGGGAAGACTGAGAAGGAATGATTAGACAGGGAGGAGGCTAACCAGGAGAGAGTCATGAAAATAGAGAAGAGCAAGTGTTCAACAGCGTGAAACACAGTACATAGATCTAGAAAGATGAGAGCTAAGGAAAGACCATCAGATATGGCCATTAGGAAATTGTTGTTGACAGTCGCTTCCACTGAATGATGAGGTTAGAAGGAAGCCTGTAAAATGTTGAGTGAGTGACAGGAGAGAAAGTGGAAACGGTAAATAGAAACTATTGTTTTCCCAAGGAGTTTGGCTTAGAAAAGGAAGACAGAGAGATATAGGACAACTACTTGAAGGGATGGTACAATCCAGTAAAGATTTTCAAGGACAAAGGAGATGGACATATTTTGAAGGTAGTAGAGAAGGAACTATTAGACAGGGAGAAGCTGAGGATCTGGGAGGAGGGGTTGACAGGGGGAGAAGACTGGAGGGGAAGAAATCAGGTGCACATATAAATGGACTGGCTTTGGCAAGGACAAGGGTCACTTCCTTTGTCAGAGAATGGGGAAAAGGAGAGTGGGAGGCATTGTCAAGGGGGTTCCATTTCTGTCCCTTCCCTATGGCTAACTAAAAATGTTGGGGTCATCTATTGTTTAGGCCTGGAAGATAACAAATTCTCTAGAGTTACCTCTGACACAGGAAACTTTTTCTCTGCTCTCTCATGTCCCTTTTTCCAAACAGTAGGCAGTGGAAATTTAGAGAGAGTAAGACCAAAGAGAGGATGAAGATAAATGGCAGACAATGAGGAGGGGAGGAGACTACAATATACTCATTCTCCTGGAGGGTACTTAAAGCCAACAGGTCATTTAGGGTCAGACAGATTCTCAAGCCTCAGTTCTGGTGCTAGGCTGGTATGGGATCAGACTAGGGGTAGGAGGTAAGAGGATGGGCTAGATGACCCCAAGCACCTATGTTAGACTTTACTTTCCAATGGGTTCAGACTCAAAGCATTGTTCAAAGGGCCAGGGATATCCTTAGGGATCCATGTCCTAGTCACATTCCAGCCATGTGCTTAGATTCTGGGAACTCATGATCACCATCACATTTTATTCCTACTTTCACCACATTTACTGAACCAGGTGCTCAGGAGGAATGAAAGTGTCCCAAACATAAGGTGGGACATCTAAACCTCCCTGATCTCTCTCCCTTAAGTCCTGAGAGCAGTTAGTCCCACAATACCTGGAGAAGTTATATAGGGATCTGAAGTCAAGGAGTCCCCTGAAAAACTGGATGTATGCTCTGAGGATGATTTCGAGGGATAGATGCCTCCACCTTCACTCTCTCGTATTGGAGGCTGGAATGGAAAAAAAAAAAAGGAAAATATATCAACTTAAGTTTTCCAGGCCCACATTTGTACCTGTGTCTATGGACAGAGATAGCAGCAATGACTATAGGAAAAGAGGGTCCCTTGTTCCTTCTCTTTCTCATGGAAGATTGGATCTATCCAGTGGAGGACTCACTGCTCTTTGTCATGTCATAAATTCGCCAAATCGCTCTTTGATAAATGTCCCTTCTGCTCCCCAAAGCTGTGTCTAAACTTCAACAAGTTTTGGAGGGTGTGGGTGGGGTTGGTCTGTCTCAGGCTGGTGATTTGTGTATCAGTCCTACCCGAAACTGGCTGAAGTCTGAATAAGTAGGATCATAGGTCTTGTGGTGAGCATCCAGTAGGGTGGTGATGATATGCTGCTGCTCTTCTGAAAGCTTGGGTCTCAGACTATCCTTCAGGGCTTCCTCCTCCTTCCGCTTCAAGATCATCTCCCGCTTCCGCTGGACCTCTTCATCTGTCAGGATGACTGTGGAATCCAGGGAAGGATGAGTCGGCACCTGTACCCTAACCCCTCCAATCTACCCTTGGGCTCACTCAGGTGGAAGGGATGCCTTTACAGCAGGTCTTGCCTATCCTCAAGCCACTCCTTGTCTGGAGTGCCTCAAGCCCATAAATTCAAGGGGAACTGAACTTTCTATTTAGAAAAGATGGTGAAAATAAGTCAAGGAAGAAAACGGGAAGTAAAACAGGAGATAGGGAAGCTAGAGTGGAGGTGCCATTGTTAATCATTTGGCCATTCAAACAAACAACAGGGAATGCTCAGAAGCTTACTGCTATGTTGCGTCAAGTCACTGTACTTACTACAAGGGATCAAGCAGTGGGTCATCCTTCCTAACTACTGCCCACATCTGCATTGAGAGACTTAACCCTCCTACAACATAGCTCTTTCCCTGGGCCAGATAGTCCTGAAATCTCTAGAAAACATTTCACACCTTGATTCTAGTGTTTCACAACCTTGAGTTCAGAAGTTCTTTTCTTGAGAGTAACTTTCAGAGAAGATGGAAAATTGCTGGCCATAAACCCCTGCCCGCCCAGCAATCTGCTATACACACTCCATCCCCCAGCATGCTCATGCACACGCACGCACACGCACACACACACACACACACACACATACACACACATGACTGACCAACTCTCCAAGTGCTGAATGACTTCACTTGTATATTCAGGTTATATGAGTAAAGAAAGGAAATTAGATCAGTAATATACATGAATCCACCCCTTCTGACATTCTGATTTTCATCCCATTGGCTTTGGCTAATTCTTTAAGGAATACTCTCTGTGGTGGTGCTCTTGTGAATGCTTTTGGGTTGGGAGCAGGAGGGTCTGGCACAGGAACCAAAGAAAGATGATGCCTGGCAGAGGTATGCAGAATGCTGACAGCAGGACTGGGCAATGGGGCCCACAGCCTGTAGGTACTTGCTCTGTGTTTGTGTTGCCGGGATATCTGCCTACAGAGCTTGGGATCTGTTCAAGAGGAGGGAAAAGGAATCCCAAGTTTCAAAGAGCACAGCGTATTTGATGGGCTTCTGGAAAGGCCTGGAGCAAAAGACCCAGCAAAGAGTGGGTAGAGGATGGGATGACTAGCTGGGGAGGATCTTGGAAGTGGAAGAGGGACTGAACAACGGTCATAGGGACAGTTACAAATGGGAAATTGGTTGTTAAAAAATAGTATTCTTTTCATACCCATCCCATCCAGTTCTGGATAAAAGCCATGCTCAGACAATTGACTTACCTAGCCCTAAAGGTGCCAAGCCTACCATAGAGTAAAGACAACTACCTGTAGCCCAAGAGATGAATTAGGGTGGAAAAAAGAGGGGAGAACCCTGTACAAGTACAACAAAGATGACTCCAGATTGGGGACTTCCATGTTGCCTTGACTTGGGCAGACATGGTTGGAACAGAGGAAATATCACCTATATATTCGACCTCCTTCCCAGATGTTACCACCTTCTTCTTTAACATTATTGCATTTTTGTGCGTATTTGTAAATCTATATACTATTTCCCTTCCTTCACTGCTCTCCCTCCCTCTTCTACCTTTCTCTACATAGGGAATCATACTCTTACCTGTGGGTGCCCTGCCCAAAGGATTATAAATTTTGATTTATATATATATTTGTTTTTTAAGGACCATGCCTTAAATCCAGATCACTCAGGCTCTCAATGATTGACCAACAACAGGTCCCATCCCAAACCTCATTTGGTCATTGTTTGGGCTCTGATGGCTCAGAGTGAGTGTAAATAGCAATTGTTTCTGTTTTGGCCAGAAACCCTGGGGTATTCCCTTCCCAGATTGATTTTTTTTTTTTGGACTAGGTAAAAGAGTCCATTTTTTGCCTCACTTTTTTACCTAGCCTTAATCATTGAATGGGCTGGGTCTCAGACAAACCTGGGGAAGACCTTAGCTTAAAAAGATCAAGATCTCCCATTGCATCCAGGGCCATCTCCAGTTGTCCTGATGTATATGTTGCCGCTGGACCCAGATGGCTCCAGAGGAAAGAGTGAGGTTGGTGACCTGTACAACCCTGACTCACTAAAATCCAATTCACTTGCAAATCAAGACACTACCTTCCCATTGTCATGGTCCTCTTCATGAACTAAGCTCAAATAACAACAATGATAATAATTTCCCTGATAGAATGTAAGCTACTTGAGGGCAAGAAGAATTATAAATGGGAAATCAGTGGTAAAAGCATTCTTTTTCATGTCCAATCCATCCAAGTTGGGGTAGAAGTCACGCTCAGACAACTGACTCACCTCACCCCAAAAGGTGCTAAGCCTCCCATAGAAAGGCACAGTAAGGATGACTGCATATAGTCCAGGAAATTCTTTATTGATTATATTCAATCTTTTTTGTTCAATATGATTCTATTATGTTGCAGCAAAACTGTTCTAAAATCTCTGTCATCAACTGTGGCTGCTCAACTGTTTTCTCTATAATAGAACACCTCAAAAAATAACTACTGGCCCTAATTCTACCCTCCAAGTTCAAGTAGGACAAGTCTGTTCTCTCTTCCATATAAAACTCCTTCAAATATTTGAAAGTCAGAAATCATAGTTGCTTCAACTAGTCTTTATTTGGTTGGTTTTCCAGGTCTTTCCCCATTCTGGGTGCTATCTTCTAGAGTTGCTCAAGCTTGCAAATGTTCTTACTAAAATGTGACACATGGAAACAGACACAAAAATTTATGTTTTCTAACTAGCACATACTATAGTGGAGTCGCTATACTCCAGCAATATTTTTTGACTAATGTTTAAGATCACATTAATGTTTTTTGGCTATCAAATAAACTCCATGAAAAGATTCAGCCTCTTCTATAACATGTATCATAGATGTCATCACTATATCTTTAAGAGGCAATGTAATCTTTAGAGACTAGCTGTTTCATTGGCATTCTGGAGAGAATATTACCTATGTTGATAGTAAGGTACAAATGGGAAGAAGATGAAGACAATAGAGACCTTTTTCCCTAAAAGAAATATTTTAACTCATCTTAAAAAAAAAAACTGCCAAAAATTCTTGAAAGACTTTAGCTGCTGTCTTAAGAAAGCTGAATGGGGAGGATTATGTTTTACACAGCAATATACTGAAAATCATTTTTGTCTTTGTTTTATTGTTTATAACACTGTTAATAAGTTGTACAACCAGTAATACTTATTTAAGCCCAGGAAATTAAGAGACTTATTTATACAAAGCATTTGCTTATACTTATCAGAAAGAGGTCCCTCCAGTTTATTAAATAAATAATAACACTTTACATTCATTTATTTAGTCAACTGGGATAAGGACTTAAGGCTAACTGATTAATCAATGCTAGAGATGTTGCAATTTCAGTATTTAATGTAGAAATATCAGAATACACCCCTTTATTGCTTTAGAACACAGGATGAGAGAATGAAACAAGGAAAATGAGCCAGTAGAGAAAGGAGTGATCATCTAGGCTATGTGCGAGAGGGTTGCAATACATAAAGTTCTTTGAATCTTTAAGAGCTACATAAATAGCAGCTATTATTTTTACCTGCCATATTACACTGGTGAGTCCTACTGAGCTTATAGGTTTCATCAAAGGTTTTTATCACATGAATTGTTTTGTAGCTATATCTTACCCATTTTGTACTTAATACCATTGGTGTTTTTAATCCAAGTGTAGGATCTTATATTTATAGCTTCAATAGCCTCACCCACAATGACTTATGGATGGTGTTACAATATCTTTAAGAAGGAATAGAATCTTAGGGAGATGGTAATTTTAAAGACTATTAACATGTTGAGAAAACTGAATGGTAGGACTATGCTTCCAGAGTTAACGATAAATTTGTACTTGATGGTTAGATGTGACTTTTCATACTGAAATATATTGCTGAAATATTTAAATATATTTTTACAGTGTTAAAAATAGAGAGGAAATGCTAGTGCCTATTTAAGCCTATAAGATAAAGGGTTTTGAGAAAGAAGAAAGCTTATACATTATTTTATAAACCAGGATGGAAGTTCAGAGATAATTAATGAGAGTTGGTTTTTCTTTTAATTTGTGAAGAAATATTGTAATATATGCCTTGGTTTCCTTAGATCTTGTGATGTAAATTAATTTTTTAAAATGAGTTAACAGTATCTCAAGAGAGGGGTGACTACTTATCCTTGGCTACATGTTGGGTGACTTCATTCCTAAACCTTGCTACATTACTATTAAATTTTGTCATCATGTTTATACTATTATTCTAACTTATTTGGATAGTTGTAGATCTCAGTTGTGTCACCCAATAATTAGATATCTGAAAAGATTTGAAAAATCAAAAAAAAACTGGAAAAATTTTGTGTTTTTTGTACAGCTGCATTTACAAATTCTCAGAAATTAGGATACAATGTTATACAGGTCCACCACCTCCTCAGGTCATAGGACTTGGAGTTTAAATACCATCTCTTTCAATTCCTACATGTCAATTTCCTTATCTATAAAATGAGGAGCTAATTGACTTCTGAGATCGTTCCTACTATATATATTCAGTCCTATGAAACTACTGCTAAAAATAGTGATGGAATTGGACCAAAGATAGAATCCTGCTGTATTCCATCGACTACCCTTAAAATGGTTATCAAACCATTAATACCCCTTTCACTTGTTCAACCAGTTTGGATCAACCTAACCACACTATCAATCAGAATACATTTTTTTCCTTCTCACATACAAGGATATCATATGGGACTTTACCAATATGCCTTGCTGAAATCTCAGGATACCATGTATATAACCCCTAATTTACCATTTCAGTAATCCTTTCTTATTTCTGTTGTTTAGGTGTGCTTGCAAGTCAAATAATCTGCTCATCTCTTTGTTTTTTTTCTTTGTTTTTCCTAAGAAGATCTCAAATACCTCTTCTGTTGAAAGATCATCTTTTTTTCATTGACCCAACATGGTGAGTTTTTCAGAATATGTTACCGAACTTGAGAGCCTTTGCTTTTTTGGAAGATAATTATATTCTTTCCTTTGATGTCTCATGATTATGGGATAATTCTGGGTTGAATTACTTTTTCTTTTTACATGAACAAAAGATTTTCTCCTGGCTGCAAAATCTGTTATTGACATTTTGAAAATGTTAGCACTAGATGTTTTGGAGTCTGAAATACATATTTCTTTTATTTTTCTGGCGATGATATGTGTATTTGAGTGATTAAAATTTTCATGTCTACATTCCATAATTCTGGACAGCATTTCTGTATTTTTCCTACAATAGCTTTGAATTTGTCATGTTCCTTTGGGAGAATTAGGATGTTTTTAAGATGTCTCTATATAGCCTATTTTCAAGGTCAGTTACTTTGACTTAACGTAGGATTTGTGTATGCTTTCAATTATGTTCCCTTTTGCTTTTTCTCTGCCAAATTTTCTTTCACTTCAGTATTTTTTTTTGTTTCAAATTTGTTATTCCTTCTTTCTGAGTCTCTACTTCTTTGGAGAGATTTTCTACTATATATTCATTGCTTCCTACTCTGTTTTTTTTTTAATTTTTCACATTTATCTCTTATTTCTGACCTAATCTCTTTCTTCTAATAATTTTATTTCTCTTTTGAACCATTTTGGACCTACCCCTCACCCCTTGTTATTTGAACTTTGTAGAATCTGTAGAATTTTTTTGACTCATTTCTTTCAGAATATGACTTCATTGTGCTCTGACTGCTCTTTGAAGTTTATTCATTCTTCCCTCTGTCTTTATGATCCTATTGGACTATTTATTTATAAGTTAGGTTTTTATTCAGAATTTTGTTCTTGAACGTGGGTCTTTGGGTGTTTCTCTTGTATTCCTTATCAGTTGCTTCTAAACTTCTTCCTCATTTTTTGACTTCTCTGCCTTCCACTGCTACATAGATCCCAAGTCTTGATGTGCTTTCAGTTCTCAGCATCCTTATGTTAGGAGATGTAAGGTCCTCTTAGATTAGGTTCTTGCCTAAAGTAAACTTGGGTAGAGAAGACTGGCCATAACTCAATATCCACTGCCCTTTCCACGGTGGATAGAGCACTGGACCTATAGTCAGGAAGATCAGAGTTCAAATCTGGTCTCAGATGCTTATTAACTATGTGACCATGGGCAGGTCATTTAACCACTGTCTGCTTCAGTTTCCTTATCTGTAAAATGGGGATGGCAACAATAGCAGCCACTTCCTTGGGTTGTTGTGAGGATGAAATAAGATAATTCTTGTCTCCATCTTCTGCCCTTTTTCCTCAATTATTCTGCCTTTCCTTTGTTTACCTGGGTAGAATCATTGTTTACTGCCTCTTGATAGGTGAAGTAGGCTGCAGGCTGAGTTACTGCCATGGGCATAAAGATCTTCTATAGTCAGACTAAATCTTAAGCTTGTGAGTTTGTTTATATGATTGAGGGGAGTGAGAATAAAGGAAGTTGAGACACTGAATGGGAGCTATTTTAGTTCTCAGATGTTATTTCATGAGGTTTTTTTTTTTTTTACCACATGGGGTGTTTCTGTTTTATCTTATATATTCAGCTTAAGTTATCCCATATTTGGCACATAATTCCTTTTTCCGAGTTTTTGGGTTACTAAGGATTTCTGAAAACAACCACTTTGCTATCATGCTGGCCATGTGCTCCTAGTGTTATTTATTATATGTATTATTAATTTATATTTATTATATTATTTATTATTACATACATTATTTATAGATATTAAGTCACTTCCCATCTGACTTTGGAAACCTCCAGGGGTCCTACACTATTTATCCAAACTTACACCAACATATATCACTTCTCTCTACCCAGGTTCTATCCTTTTCCTCAACCCCGTCCAAAATAGCTTCCCTTTATTCTTTGCCTATTTAAATTCTATAGGTAATATGGAAGAGGGATCATGTTGTTCTGTTTGACTAGGACAGAACCAGAAACAAGGGATGGATGTTACAAAGTTATAAAGAAGCAAATTTCGGCTTGATGTCAGGGAAAACTTCCTAAGAATGAAAGCTGTCCAAAAGTTGGCTAGGCTTCCTTGGGAGTTGGTCGGCTTTCCCTCTATGGAGGTCAGATGACCCACCCAGTTGTATACTTTATGGAAGGGATTCCTTTCAGGTATAGGTGTAACTAGATGGCTGCTGTGCTCTCTCTCAATTCTATAATTCTCTGATAATCTGAGTCCACATTCAGCTCCATACTGCAAGGAGGTCTCTAGATCCAAAGTTCCTGAAGTCATTATTTAGTGACTGGATCTACTGGATGTATTAGTCAGACATTCAATGGGAGCTATTTTTAAGTTTCCTATCCTTCCTGATATACACTGGCTACTTGCAGGAGAACTGGCTATTGGCAGATTCAACAAACTGAACTGTGCCTTTCCTAGGACTCACAGGTTTAGAGTGGACCTTTAAACGCCCTGCCAAAGGCTGGGGGTGGGGTAGGGTAGGTCGCCTGAATTTAGGAAAAGTTGTGGGCATGAGATATGTCATTTCTAATGTATTGTAACTGATTGTATGCAAAGAGTAAAACATTGTAAAAAGCTGAGCATGTTCTGGTTGCTTTGATGGGGTTGGGGGGGGTGGAGCCTTAATTTTGTTATGCCAAGGTCATATGACTGGAGCTTAGTTAAATATAGTGTAATCTGGGCTGGTTTGGACACGTCCAGTTCACCTAAGATAGAGGTGCCTTTGAGAGGCCCTTGAAGCATGTCCAGATTGCTTAACGTGGAGGTCTACATCCTCTATCATGTGTGATCAGTCCTTTGATTGGCTGCCTTCATCTTTAAAACTGGGGAAGCTGAGTCAATCTCTCTTTTTTGGTTGCACTCTTTTCTGCTGTTTTCTTTTTGGCAGGTCTTACCTACTTTGACCAAAGAGTGAAGATCACAGTTCACCCTCAGCATGGGTACCATGAACTGAACCAGTGAGAAGGGAAAGATTTTCCTTCCCCTGCTCCTTCTCTTTTACCCCAGCTCTGAAAAATGGACATGGGGAGTGTTGTTTTCTGGTCTATGCTGTTTATCCTTCTCAATTCAGGCACTGGAGGTGATCACCATGGTACTGGGGGACTCAAGAGATGGTGACCTTAGAGCCAGGACTGTAGGCAGGATCTGAGAAGCCACTGGAGACATTCACTCAAGCCTGAAGGAGACTGGACCTGGAACTGGGATTGTACTCTATAGGGATAGGGCTAAACTATGAATTTTTACATCTTCCCCTTCCCCAGATACTGAGGACATGGGGAGAGGGAGAGGATTCTGCCCCTCCCCAATGTTGTAGGAGTATGCTTGTAAATTGTACTTATATCTTTTGAAATAAGTATTTCTGTGTCAATTCTAATCTCTTAGTTTTTAAGGGTACTGGGGAACAAGAGGACACCTTCACTGAGGGAAAACTGTGGGTGGGGGCTGGAGCCATTTGTAGAGAGCTTAGATTCTCAGTCCCTTCAAGGGTCCTGGAAACCCCCTGGGCAGCTGGTCTTTGGGGAGTAGAGGTCAGGGCAATAGTGTATTACAGTAACTTAGTCAAATACATAAGGAGAAAGTTACATTGGGTTTTTTTTAATATTGTTTCTACCAGTAAGAGGTTAAGAGCTGCCCTCATTTGGAAAACAAATGTATTTCCTAGACTGATGAGAATCTCTGGCCATGCAGAGTCAGAGCTGGGGTTGGAAAGTTACCCACACTCTCTGAGAACCACAGAGAACTTGGTACTATCCAAGCATTCCTCCTCAGCAGGATAGAGTGTGCGTCACAGCCACCAGATGAAAGGAGTATTTGCCCGGAGTCTGACCATTCTTGTTAAGTAGGATCATATTAATGACTAACCATCACACCTAGTGTTTAAAAATATAAGTGAGGGTCATTATTCTTATACAGTAGGGTATTCGGTATAGTGTCAAGAACTCTTTGAGGTCCTACAGAAATTCTATGTGCTATTAGTACTATTAATAATGATAAAGCATCATATTTTATAGATATAAATATAAAGTGCTATGTAAAATATGAAGTACTAATATTTTATAAAGAACTAAATAATAATTACTACTGCTAATAAAGAAGCATTTATCATATAAAGAAATATTTATCTTTTATGCGTGCATCTCAACTAGAATATAAGCTCCTTGAAGGCAGATATGCTATCTTAAACCCTTGCACAGTCTGTCTCCCACACCTGGAATGCTCTCCAACCTCACCTTGGTTTCCTTGAAGATTCAGCTTAAGCCCCACCTTCTGGAGGAAGTTTTTCCTAGTGCCTTCAATTACTAGTTCATTCCTATCCAGGATTACCTTGTGTCTGCTTTGTTATGTGCCTTATACATATTTATATATGTGCATATTCTCTTTCCTAATAAAAGTAAGCTTCTTGAGGTCTAGGGACTAGAACTTGAGACAATGAAATAGGGACTGCCTTTGTACTCCCAATACTTGGTACCTATTAGGCATTGAGTACAAGGCTGAGGTAAACTACCCTCCCCCCAAAAAAATCCTATCCATCTACCCAGAGTCAGCCCCATCTCCTTCACTCCTCCAGCTCAAACTGTTCTAAGTCCCAATGGCACTCAAGGTCTGTTCTATATAATTTATCTCTTAAATGCGTTTTTGTGTTTTTGCCTTTGTCTCATCCAGCAATGCATCAGTATTTATTATCTAATACATGTAAGGTGGGTGCATGGTAGGGGCAGAGGGGCGGAGAGAGGAGTCCCAAAGAAGATACATTCTAGTTTCTTGTATGGTAGCCTTGTGTCATCAACTAGACTTAGATTATAAAAAGTAATTACTGTAATAGAGGGATGGCCTCGGGAGCAATTGAAATGTGTAGACCTTTTGTCCCTACGTTAAGGAACTGCTTTACTTCTTGTTCTTTCTTCAGTTTTGAAAAATAGCTTTCTAGTGTCTCCCCTCATTGTTAGACTGTCATATTCTCCTGTTAGCATTCTGCGTGCTTGTGGCAGAACTTATGGTACCTCCTAACCCTTTTGAATTGACCACATCTATTCTGCTGGGAAATGGCAAGCCAACTAACCCTGGTAGAACTATTTACAAACTAAGAGTAATCAGACCCTGAATAAGGAACTGAGGAACTTTTCTCTCCAAAGTAGGTGACTATTTATAGCATGGACTTGGTGACATTATTTTGGCTACTCAGACTTTTTTTCTCTTTTCTTTTAATTCCTAATTCTTGGCTAAGTTACAAGTAGTTGAGGTTGCTAGGTAAGTGAGTGACCTCCGGATAATTGATGTGTTATAGAAGTCTCTCTGCCTTCAAGTAGTTTGGAGCGTAATTAGAGAGACAGAACACAAATGTGCAACAAGTTAAAGAGTGATGTGAAGGTGAAATAGAAGTTCAAGATAAAAGTCTAAGAGATGTCACAAGTCAATAGATGACGAATTGCCCAATGTACAAAGGTAATAAGTGATATGAGTGTTCAGAGGCAGGACTGAGGACTGTAGACTGGGGTTGTCTACAGAGATGATGATGGCGAATACTAAGGAGTATAACAAGGAGTTTACAATGAGAACAAGACACATACACATGAAAAGTTATACAACAGGACAGGGCAGGCTAGTAGTGAGATAAGGGATATCTCAGCTGTGTTGAGTGATAACCTCTGGGCTGGGTGCATGAATGAAAAGGGACAGTTTAGGAAAAGAAAAAAATCTTCAGCTTGGATACACAGACCTAGAAGTACCTGGAGATAAGAGGATGAATGCACTTTGATTCCTGGAACAAGTGTCTAGAGGTTACCTTAGCTGACAGCACCTGCCAAATAGACACCAAGAAAGCTTCATCGAAAGCAGGTGAGGTGGCAACATTCATATTTGCCCTATCCCCAGTATGCTACTTTTTGGGTTTGACTGTAGAGTTGCCCTGGTTTGTAGCCCCTCTCTAGCCAGAAAAAATCTAGGTTTTAGTGTGATATAAACCCAGTCTTCAAGATTACAGACAAAATCAGCATGGATACAGTTGGATACATGGATACAACCACAAAGAGGCTGAGGTGGGATTCCTCAGCACATGTCTGAGGAGTATAGGAGGGGTAGAGTCTGTACTCTACTATCTTCTCTTGTCTATCTCCAAACTACTAAGGAATAAACCTCCTTCAGGTTCCTCTCCAGGGAAATTGAAGGTTCCAATGTGCTTGCCTAGGATATTAAGGAGAGTTTCAGCTTAACAGTAGACTATGGGTTGGAAGGTCACTTAAATTCTAGTTGTTGGGTCACGGATCCTACAATTTCATCTAATTTTAAAGGTAAATGGGCTCTTACAGATTTTAGCTTAATTCTCTCATTTTATTGATGAGGAAATTGTGGTCCAAAGAGTTTAACTACTTGCCCAAGGTCATACTATCAATGAGTGACAGAATTAAGAGTAGGACCTTGGTCTCCTGATTCCTGTTGGCTAGGGTCTTGATCCAATTCAATTTTACCTGGGACTCTGGTCCCACAATAGGCCTCTCCTCCTAGGCTCATCTTATAGTGACTCAGACTCCCATTTCCCCATCCCCAAATGCTCTAGACCTGCCATAGCTATCTGGGGGCCTAGGTACCATCTTTGCACATTTTGTCCTGCTGCCACATACTGGGGGAAAGGAGGAGGGTGCAGCAGAGTTCAGGAAGCTAAGAGCTCAGGAACCTGGGTCCCCTATGAAACTAAAAAGGGTTCTGCAGGAACAAACAATGAAGCAAGGATAAGAAAGGAAGTTGTAAAATCTAGTTAGGAACATAGGAGATGGTTGATAAATTGTACAGTGTAAAGAGAATGGGATCTGGAATCCGAGGACCTGGGTTTGAATCCTACCTCTAATGTGTATTACGCGAGTGACTTTTGGATAAATCACTGAACTTTCCTGGGCCTTTGGTTCCTAAGGCCTGTAAAATAAGGGAGTTAAAACTAGGTGGCCTCTGAGGTCCCTCCAGTCCTATGATCTTTTGATACCAAGAACTCAAATCTTTGGCGTTAGTGCTCTTTATATACTCTAACTTACTTTAGTATATGGTCTTCATATCCAGTATGTTCCCTAGTATGGTGTCCTGTGTGCAATAGCTAGCTGCTTAATAAATAAATAGATAAATGTTCCAATAAATACATAAACATTCCAATTAATGAATGGAAAAGTCCATAAGGCCACCCATACCTTCCTGCCCCCAGTTTCTTCAGGACAAGCCCTTATCCTGGGTGGGGCAGGGTGCTGGCCTGAAAATCAGCGGGTCCAGACCTGATGTGTTTTCTGTGAAAGCGAAAATGAACCACTGCCTAGAAACGTCTTTAAACAATTTAAAGTTTAGAGACCAGGAGCTAGGGGCTAGGAACAAGAATCTATGGTTTATATAACATGAGACTGGTATCATAGATGAAGACTTCAGTTTTTCTCTTTACTCCCACAGTAAAAGGGATTTCTTTTTTTCCCTCGCTGAAGGAAATTCCCAAAGCCCAAGTTTTATTATGTGATTGCTCTTGGGGTACCTCCCTGTCTCAATTGTCCAAATCTCTACTGTAGTCCAAATCTCTACAGGGAGCCCTCCACAGCTATATCTCAGAGACTCTGGCCTCAGAGGCCCCTTCCCCCTTTTTTTCATCCAAGCCACTCTTTGGGGGAGAAGATAGCACAGTCAGAAGAGGCAGCAATAATTCCAGAGTAGTAAATAAAGAAAGCTGGGGCAGAACCACTCACCATTCCCTAAGCTGGGGAAGCAGAAATGGGGTGCCTTGGAAGACTATGTTCAATTTAATTTCCTGGTTTGGTTAAAAAATAACTAGGCCTACAGCTCAAAGGCAAAGTCCAGGGGGTTATTTTTAACTCTGAACCAGATTCCATCGTCTCTACACATCTTTCATCTTGGTCCTCACCTGCACCTGCAGGACAGCTCTAAGTAGTCCCTTGATGGGGTTATATCCTTTCCTAAGTTTAGGCTACCCTACAAGATTTCCCTTAACCTTGCTCCTGAAATTCTCTACTGTCTCTCCTTCCATAGTTTCTTCAAGGAGTCAGCCCTCAGGCACTCAGTTGAGTTCAGAAAGTATGAGTCATTGTAAAGGGCAGGATTAGCTAGACCCAAAGATGACTTCTCAGGGATTTTTCAGGCCTTCCAAGCCCAGAGGATGATGCTTCCCTACTGACTTTCTTTTAATTCTTTGTAGCCTTTTATCCCAAGGCCTAGACCCAAAGGGCAGTTAGGTTCCTAGAACTCAGTCCCTTGCAGGTAGGATCTAAGAAATGTGCAGACTTGTAATGACCAATTCCCAGGTGGACACTTGGACATAGGGGTGTAGTCAGACTGAGCCCTCCAAATGAGGCACACCATGGACAGCAGCAACCTGATTCTTCCCCTTGTTATCCTAGAGCTCAAATTAGATATTACACCCCCCCACCGGAAATGCTGGAATGAGACCAAGAGTTCAGATTGTTTTCTAGGCTTCTTCCTATGGTTCTGATTTCCTAGCTCTCCATCCTCAGCTTAGCCTTCTGTTATTTTCCACCCTATCCCTCCTCAAGGAACTCACATTCTTTCATCATGCCGATGTCCACACAGCGCTTCAGTCGGCAGGCTTGGCAGTGACGTCGATTGTCCTTGGTGATGCGGCAGTCACCATTGAAGGGACAAGTGAATAGAGCCTTCCGTTTCATGCTCCTCCTGCCAAGACATCAATTGGGAAATGGCTGAACAAGTGGTATATGATTATGATGGAATACAACTGTGCTATAAGAAATGATGAGGTGAGTGATCCTAGAAAGACATAGAAATGGCGGACATGATCTTGTCATCCACTAAGAATTGCCAGTGAAAACTCAAGCTCCCTTCACTGGAGATCTGTACAAACACTGGGAAAGAATCACTGTCTTCTTCCTTCAGATTCTTACTAGCTGCGTGACCCTGGGCAAAATTCTTAACAAATGTCTAACTCCGTTTCTTCAGCTATAACATGGGCATAACTGAAGAACCTACCTCATAGTGTTATTGTGGGGATTAAATGAAAGGACATATGTAAAGTGCATTGCAAAACTTTAAAGCTCCATATAAATGCTAGCTATAATAAGAATTATTAATATGTAAGTACTGTTATTCCCATTTTACAGACATGGAAACAGAGAAGTGAACTTTCCCAACCAGAGCTGGAATTAAGTATTCTTAATTAAGTATTCTTAAGACAGTATTCTGCCTTCCTTCTCTTCTGTGTTGACTCACACGAGCAGCCTAAGAATGGGGCAAATATTTCTGTAGCAATGGGACGTAAGTTCAAGACCTGGCTCCAAGATTTATTAGATGCATAATCCTGCACAAATCACTTGACATCTCCAAGCCTATTTCTTCATCTGTCAAGCAGGTATACCTACCTCACAGAATTGTTGTGAAGGCAATAAATAAAAATGAGTTATTATTTCCATTAATTACAGCACATCTTAGAACCAAAAAGAACATCATGGAGGCCCATATTTAAAGAGATTAGGGGAAAAAAGTTGTGGAAGAAACCCATCCATGGTCTCTTTCAAAAGTGACTTTGGGTTGAAGAAAGCCTGTATGACTGGTTTATACAGCATCTATTGTTGATAATGTAGAGAAAAACAAGAAAAAGGAAGTAGGACTGGAGGGAAAAATGTCTGGATGCTAAGTCAGAGGACATGAATTTGAATTCATGCTCTGCCCCCATATGGCCATGGATAACTTATTTAACCTTTCTGAGTCTTAGTTTCCTTATCTGTAAAGTGAATGAAGCTGTTACAAAGTAGAAAAATCACTGCTTTTGGAGTCAGAAAACCTGGGTCCACATCTCGTCTTTGACGCTCAGTGTGTCATACTTTAAGGTATGTGACCTTAGAAAAATCGCTTAAGTGAAGATATGTTTGATACGAATGTATATGCAGAGCCTATGTCAGATTCATGCCATCTTGGGGAGGTGAGAGGGAAAAGAGGGAAAGAAAATTTAACACTCAAAAGCTTGTAGAACTGAATGTTGTAGACTAAAAATAAATTAATTAAAAGAAAAGTCAAGCAAATCTCTCTGGAACTCAGTTTCCCCATCAGTAAAAGAGGGACTTGGACTTGGTATCCTCTGAGGTTCCTTTCAGCTTTAAATCTATAATCTTTTGAAAATGGAGGGCTAGCACTAAATTGCCTAAGAACTACACCTGTGATATCTTTGGTACAGGGAACTCCCAAGTAAGGAAACTCCCTCTACCAATGCAGATTGTCTTCTTCTTTGCAGCTTAGAGTCTTTGAGAGTGGTGTCATAAATGAGACTCAGGGCCAGGTTCCCTTGGCTTCCAAACTGGCTAACCACCTTGCTTCTCATACTCCTTTAAGGATGTGCAAATAACTTTCACTATGACGGTTCGGTGAGATGGGGCCTATCAGTATTATCCTTGGTTCTAAATGCTGACCAACTCTAAATTTAGAATCTAATTCTAAATCTATATGCTTACATCCTAACTAGACTATATTTACCTTAGGATAAGAACTCAATCTCATTCATTTTCATAGTTTTCATTTTTCTTCATTTTCTGTTCTTATTAGTAAGGTTTTTTTTGACAAGTTGGGCATGTCTCTTAGTTTGTCCACATGCAAACCAGGCTATTTAGGTAACTTCAATTTTTCCACAATCCAGGTGCTGGGGATGGCAGTGATTGCCCCAGTTCTTTGTAGTTCAAGAATAAGATTTAGAATAGAAAGAGTTCAGAAATCATTTAGTTCAACACTCTCATTGTACAAATAAGGAAACTGAGGATTTGAGAGGTTGAGGCTCAGAAAGGTTTCCCTTACACACTGGTATTCTGGACACATGGCCCAGTCTCAATTCTTTTGTTACAACACCAGGAGCCTTGCCCCTACCCAGCCCAGACTGAATCAGCTGTCACACCCTGCCTTAACCCAGTCCCTAAAATCCATGGCCATTGTCCAGCAATAACATTCCTTTGAGACTGTGAGCATTATAACTCATCTGCCATCCACTATGGGTAGCTGACTCCTACCACCTGTTACTTTTCCTATCCCTGTATTACTGAATCGAGAGCTTGCTATGAGCAAACTATGCTAGAGCGCCACTGCTTGGTCTCTCATCTCCTTTTTCCCTCAATTTTACACATCATTCCACTGCATTCTCTGGCATTCTCATACCATAGTGAACAAAAGTCCTTTAATTCTGAATTTTTTCTTCTCCAATTCCTTCCATCTACTTGCTCTCATTGAGACTTGACTTCCACCGGAGGACACTGTATCCATGGTCATCCTCTCTACCACATGGCTTCTATGCCTTCACTCATGCTTCCCCCATCCCCAGCACACACAGTGGCCCTCAAGGGGGAGTTTGGAATCAACTTTGCTCCCCACGGTCACTTCCAGGCCCTTTCTTCTCTGCTGTCATTCAGCCATCTGTCCTACTTTGAATTTCATTCTATTAAAACTTTTTATCCTATATAGTTCAAGGTGACTTGTTGCGTACCAACCCCCAAACCATTTTCTGCCTTTCAAGGTGCTCAGCACCTAGGCTACACACTTCCTCTCCTCCCAACCCATCTTTACCACAAGACGTTAACATTCATTCAGGCTGATGTTCTCCCAAGCTCCCCAATTTCCCAATCTTCTGTCTCCTTACTTCAGCCTACCTTATACGGAGATGATCACACCTTGGATGGCACCAGTGGAAAACATCAAGTTTTCCACTTTCTTAATAAAAAATTCTGACATAGCTGACCATAACTTATATTTCTATCTCTCCCTATGCCTCACCTCCCCTAAATCTGTTCTTCAACCTCTTCTCAACCTTCAGTCTCTCTGCTGACTCCTCTCTCTTCCCTTTCCTATCTCCTTTTAGTTAACTACACTGTTACCCACTCTCAAATTCCTCATTCCTTTGTCCTATTCTGCTCATCGCCTGCCAAACCCAATACGAGATGACTCTTACCATCTCCCTCCACTCCTACTCACAATCAGAGCTGGAGAAAGTCACACAACCACAATGACATATCTCTATCATAAATTCATGTTCATCAGTTTCAACTAGACTCTCTTTGCAGCAAGGCATCCTTCCTCTTCTTGACCATGTCTCACAGGAGCCATTCCAAATCTTCTCTTTTCTCCTTAAGCTTCCCATATCTCCTTTTTCTTTCGCCCTCTCAACTGAGAAGCCCCACTCCTACCTTACCGTAAAAATGGAGAACTTTCACCATCATGATTTCCCATTTCTTCCTTTCCCTTCATCTCAAAAACCTCATGCCATTATCCTTCAGCATTCATGATTTTTTCCCCAAGAAACACTTCTTTTTCAAACTTTCCTGTTTCTGCCTTTAGGCACCACCATTCTTCTCATCCCGTAGCTTTGTAGTCTCAGAATTGTCCTCTACTTTTCATTCTCCCTCACTCCATATACCCAAGTTGCTGGATCCTCTACAACATTTCTTGAATATGACCCTTCTTCATACTCACCCAGCCACTGCCTTATTTCAGGTCCTCCTCACTTCTCACTTAGATTATTGGAATGGCCTTCTAATTGGCCTCCTTTATTCAAAACTGTTCCCACTCCAATCCTTCTTCCACTTACCTACCAAAGTGATTTTCCTACATCACAGGTCTGATCATATAACTACAAATAAGCAGATTGGCCAAAGTGTTGAAAGACTGATTTCTTCTCCTACCTACTTCCATAAACTCTTTGGTATGGCCTCTAGACTCTAAAGCAGGGGCTCTTGACTTATTTTTGCATGTATCATGGACCCCTTTGGCACTATGATTTAATGAAGCCTATAGACTCCCTTTTAGAATCATTTTTCTAAATGCACAGAACAAATATTTTTTCAAAAAAGAAACAAGATGGTGGACCCTAGGTTAAGAAACCCAGCTCTAGAGTATGCTTCTAATATGCCTCCAGAGCTGTGAAAACTAAGAGCACCAAGCAGCCTGTTATTTTCCAGAACTCAAATGGCAACTCCATAGACATTTACTAGGCAAGACACTTAATCTGCTTGTTTCCTCATCTGTAAACTAGTATCTGCCTCCCAGATAAAATGAGATAATAATTGTAAAGTGCTTTATAAACCTTAAAGTGAAATATTTAAATGCTGGCTGTTATTGTTACTATCGTCACAAAAGTGCTTCTCCAGCAAAATTTCCAAAGCTCTGTCTCTCATGATCAGAGACCCTAAATAGTTCTGTCAGGAGAGGTCAGGCACTCTGAAATCCTCTCATGACAGAGGTTGTTGGGTCTCCCTCTCCACCTCTGGGAAGGATAGACCATCTTCTAACCCTATTATGCAAGATTTCCAGGAAGAGGAAATTCTGTGACCTACCTCAATTTCCTTACCACCAGGAAGTTCTTTGTTTTCTGTGCTTAATTTAAATCTCTTTGGTACAACTTAAATTTCTTCTTGCTCTGCACTCAGTGAAGACAGATAATAGGTAATTTCCACTTACCAATTACACAATAAGAAAAGAATCTCTGATGAGGAAAGGCAGTAGAAGGGTGAAAGTTGGGACAACAAAGACCAAATCTCCAGCTGACATTTTCTTCTCATTTATTAAATGAGAAGATACAAAGGCTGAGTGATACAAAAAAAAGCAAAAAACAAAAACTTTCTTCACATTTCAGAAGAGACTGATTGTCTCCCCTGAAGACAGAACCAGAGAAAACAGACTGAATTTGAAGCTTGAGATTGAGCTTAGATGGAAGGAGGAATGTTAACTCTTGGGGACATGAGAAACTCAAATGAGCTTGCTATATATGATATAAAGAACATTGGACTGAAAGTCAGGACATCTGAGTTCTAATAGCAGCTCTGTCACCAACCAGCTACGTGATCTTGGACAAGTCATTTAACTTCAGTTTCTTCATCTGTCAAATGAAAGGTTTGGATGAAATGTTATCTAAGATCCTTTCTAGCTCTAATCATTCTTTGATCTCTTTCCTAGAGGCCAAAATGAGATCCATATCAATCTAGGCTAAGGGAAAAGTTGTTTTTTTTTTTTTCCTGAAGGCAAAGAAAGTGGCCTTACTAATGCTCTGTATAGCCTTGTATTAGACACTGACAGTTAAGTTTTGCAATGATGTTTCTCATCGGAACATGAGAGGAGAAAAGCCTCGCTTGTGTACAGTGATGAAGGCTCCGTTTTGCTAAGCTGGAAGAGAGGAAGAATGGGAAGTGGCAGCAATCTGGGGAATGGATGCATAGAGGAGGAAAGTACATCCTATCCTGGGCAATATCCTAGCATCCTTGACTAAGGGAGCAGGGAATGAGACAAGATGGAGAGGTGACTGAAAAAAAACATACAATCAAAGCCACTTCTGCTCACTGTCCAGGACTTCCAGATGCTAGAAGAAAACAAAATAAAAACAACTGTATTTAGGGCCCACTCCATGGCAGTGAGTAGGGAAACTCATTCTAGCTGCCCTGAGCCAAAATCCTTCCTTCCTTTCTACTATATTTGATCCCTCTCTGTGTTTCCCTAAGACTGTCAAAAGTGAGGCTCCTGCCCCCTCAGGGCCACCAGTCTGCCCACTTTGCATGCCTTTACCATGCCTATTCCATGTCCACCCTACTTTCCTACTTAAAAAACGTTAAATGCCTGTGACCCAGTCTGGTTTGAAGAAAGCAGAGCTGTCAGTTTCCACAGGAAACTGTTTTTTCTTCTGCCCCCTCAGAGTTGGGACCCTATAATCCTCTGAATGGTGTGCAATTATAAACTCAGTTGGGAAATAGCTGGATGGTGGTAGAGGGCAGTCCTAGGCTAAATATAAATGGAGTTTCTAGAAAGCCAGGGGTTAGGGAGGACATTGCCTGCTTCTCCTGCCAAAGACCTACTGACCAAAATATGAAACAGAGACATGAAGCTCCAGTGAATTTCTGGGAGCCGGAACTTAAGGCAATATGTTGGTAGCCTTTGGGGTCTTAACATATGTATAAGTGATCCTTAGCAGCATAAACATACCCCATATATTTTAGATCCAAGATCAAATATTTATCATGTGGGCTTTGTTGACAATGCAGTTTTAGATTTTAGAGAAATGCCAGTCCTTGGTTTGAAGCATACAGAATATTCCATTATCTAATTCCCTCATCTGGAAGATTTAGTTTATCTGACTGATATCTGAGGTTAAACAGGCTTTTGAATGGAGGTATCATGGGATTCCAGGGGAAATAGAATATATCTCCAATCAGACTTTGTCTCCTAAGGGCAGGGATGTCATTGTCCAGATACGTGGTGAAGTCCAAATCCATAGTCAAACTCCCAGAAGTAACGTCACTATCCATAATCAGCTGAAATTCAGACATGTCCTGCTGAGTACAATTCAGAAGCGACTTTGCTAACCTGCTTTCTCTTTTAATCATTCACCAGCAACGAATTTATTGATTCCTATCCTAGCTATTTCCTTGGCATCGTATGCCTATGGCCCACCTAGACTGCTTTGAGAAGTCTTTTTGGCCTGGCCAGGAAATGCCATCCAAGTTGCATGGATGCTAGACTGAGCAGTTAGTTCCAAAATAGAGAGGAATGGGAAAGACTGTCACTTAAACTCCCCATCTCAGCTTCTTTATCTGTAAAATGGGGATAGACTTGGTAGCTTCTGAGGTCCCTTTTAACTCTAAAGTTATTATCCTGTGACATTTCTCCTTCTTAACCAAGGGTTCTTAACCTGAAGTTAAGGTCAGAGCAGTGAATATTGACAACAATAGACCCAGACTCAGGAAGACCTGAGTTCAAATCTTGTCTCAGACATTTTATTAGCTGTGTGACCCTGGACAAGTCAATAATCTCTATTTGTCTCAGTTTCCTCAACTGTAAAATGGGGATAATAGTAGCACCTACCTCCCAGGGTTGTTGTAAGGATCAAATGAGTATATAGTACCTGGCACATAATAGGCACTATATAAATGCTTATTCTCTTCCCCCTTCCCTGGAGTCCATGGATAGATTGGGGGGAGGAGGGAGGTGCCAGGAACTTGGATGGTAAAAAGTATTTCTTTACTGTAACTAATTTCTAATTGGAATTTATCATTTATTGCAATTATTTAAAAACATTATCCTAAGAAGTGGTCTATAAACTTAACCAGAAGGGTCCATCACACACACACACACACACACACGCACGCACGCATGCACACACACACGCATGCACACACACCCCAAAACTATTAAGAAGCCTTGCCTTAAGCACAAGTATATAATTCTCCTACCTGGAGAACTAAGAGATTGTCATCATAAGATTGTTACATATGCAGCATAGACAGAACAGTCTATTAAAAAAAAAGACATCCAAATTAAACCAAGTTGCATGAACCAAACATTATTTGGAAATGGCTTTCCAAGATCAAGAGGCCAACAGGAAACTAAGACAATGAAGTAACAAGTTATCTAGCTTGGATCCCTTGGAAGTACAGGGAAACCTCTGACTTTCCTTGTGGAGATGTACAGCATGAAAGATCATAGAGCTAGAACGAACCTTAGAGGGCATTTAGTCCAAGGCCTTCATTTTACAGATGAGGAAACTGAGGCTTGGCAAGACAAACAACTTCTCCAAGGTCACACAGTAATAAGTGTCTAAGGCAAGGTAGAAATGTACCTTTGTATGTTTGTATTACAGTTATGAAAATCATTCTTGGTTCTAAAGGAATCACTAAGTGGATGATAAATGACCTCTTCTCTTTTTCTCCTTTCAGTTATTTTTGGGGACTTCACATTTGGAAACCTTTGACATTCCCCATTTTGGCACCTGGTAGACTTCCTTCCTCACCTTTACCATGGAGCTTCCAATCTTCACTAGTGGTTCATCCATAACAACTGACTTCTCCGCTCCTGCATTCATGGTTGTTGAACAATTATGGAAGAGTATTGACCAGCAAGCTGACTTCTGCCACTCCCACTCGATCTCCTTCAACTCTGACCAAAAGCCAGTATGTCCCTGGCTCCTCTCCAGTCCGATTTCTTTCTCCTTAATGTTCTCCCTCCCACCCCTCCCTTACTCCACAAAACCCATAATTACTAAGGTCACTGGGGACTTCTTTACTGACAAGACCAAGTCATTTCTCTATCTGATTGCTCTTAACACTTACATAGCTTTCAGTACTCTGGTACTTTCAGTATTCTTACTACTGACTCTTTAAAAAAAACTTTAACTTTATTTTTAATTTATAGAATAAAATAAGCATTTCCATATAGTACAGTTAGAAAGACTCTTCAATATTATTTCAATCTTTCCTTCCAGGATTTGTGTATGAGAGGACATACACATGACCACTTCCTATTTATTTCAAGTCTCCATCCTCAACCCTTTACTTTCTCCCTTTATAACTGGCCCTTGGGCAATGCCATCCAAATCCACATGTTTGTCCATCATCTGTTATGCAAAGGACCCAGAAATCTAGCTTTTTCTAGCCTGAACAGAACCCTCAATTCAGTTCCATATAAATTCATTGATCACATGATATTCTGGTTTTGGACATCAAACAGAGCAAAGCAAAGATAGCTCTGTTTATTGTCCTTCCTGGAGCTTGGACTGGGCTGAACTTGTTTATTGGGGTAATAGGTAAGCAATTCCATAATTTCTTTAAATGTCTGTTATGGGCAGATACTTGGTTTTCCACTGAGCCCACGAAATAAGGGAGCAGGGAAAAAATGGTATGCCCAAGGAAAATTGTATGGAGATTAAAAAAATGCACACACATACACACCAGGTCATGTGATATTATTTATGTATTCTTTGGGATATTAGAAACTAAAATGTCCTACCATAAAGCTCCAAACCAGACTGATGATCATTGTGAACTGACTGAGTCCGCCATGGATATGAGATACTTTTGGTTCATTTTCATTTAAGTCACTTAAAAGCTATATCCAACTTACATAGTTTTATGGAATTATCATCTATCAGGACCTGGGCAGTAGCCTTTCTCATAGGACATATCCTTCTCTCTACTCTCAAAGACCCCACCCTACGTAGGCCCTTATTGCAATAGCCAGAGGGTTGGTCTCCTTGTCCCAAGTCTCCCTCCACTCCAATCTATCCTCCTTTCAACTACCCAAGTGATCTTGCTAATGGACAAGTCTGACCATATCACACATCCATCTCCCTTCACTTCAGCATGTCTTCCCCACTCCTCCCCATCAGTAAATTCCAGTGGCTCCATATTTCCTTGAGGATCAAATATAAAAGGTTCTGTATGGCATTTAAAGCCCTTCACAACCTGACTCCTTCCTATCTTTCTAGGCTTCGGACACTTTACTCTTTTCCACATTCTCTGTGGGGTGGCCCTGGCTTCCTTGCTGCTGTGTGGGGGGAGTGACCTGACCAGTTAAGGTCATTTGAAAGTGGGCTTCAGGGAGCTGTAGAGAGATGGAGCATAGCACTCCATCTCCCAACACTGTTCTGCTTTTTCCATTGGCTATCCCCCTGTCTCCCCTCTGAGCTCTCTTGGCTTCCTTCAAGAAGCAGCTCAAATTGTACTTTTTGCAAGAGATTATTCTTGGTTGCTGCCACTGGTAGTGCCATCCCTCTGAAATGACCTCCCTTTTACACTGTATATGTCTTACATGCCCGTGATTGTCTCCCTATAAGAGGAGGGCAGGGAGCACATTTTGACCTTTTTCTTGTATCCCTAGCACTTAGCATGGTGCTTGGCATTTAGTAAGCGCTTAATAAACGCTGACTGACAGAATGATCCTATGATCCCAGTCTCTAGGTATCTGCTTCTGTAAAGGGCAGGCTCCCAATATTCCCAAGATTTAATCAGCAGTTTCCCTAAGGGTCCTGTTACCTGAGCTTGATCCTCATGTCCCAGAATCCAGTTCTGTGCCAGCGAGGAAAATACAAGCTGTTTTGGGGGAATAAGCCACTTTGGAAATAGGCTTCAGGGACCCTACAGATGATAGTTTGGGGAAGTAGATGGAAACGTTTCTTGGTCAGTTTCACATACTTCAAGCTAGACTTCTTATTCAGGGCTTCCTTAGCACCAGCTACTCTATAAGACTTGAAATGTGGATCATGCTTTAGAGGTTTTCAGAGCACTTTCAGATAGGTAATTTCATTTAAGCTTCACAACCCTGTTAGGTAAGTAGAGCAGGCATCATTGTCTATTTGCTAAAAGAGGAAATTGGGGCTTAGAGAGGTTAAATGACTTGGTGGAAAGGCATCTACTAGAACCCTGTTCTCTATAATAGGAGGTAGGACCTTACACACAGAATCCTATCTTGTCGGAGTTCAAGAGGCAACAATTTCACCACCAAGCCCTGGCAGGAAAGGGCCTAGGTGCCGCCCAGGAAACCTGACCCATGCTTCAACAGGGCCTATATTCCAGGAAATAGAGTCTACCAAGTGGGAGGGATGATAGATGCAGCAATCCGGGGTTGCGAGTGTTGCTGGTCTGGTTCCCCAAGCTGGGGAGCACCCTAATGGGAAAAGAAGGAGCCCTGCGCCAGGCCAAACAGACAATTAACTCCCACAGAAACCCTGCTGTCTGGCAATTGCTCAAGGGAATGAAACTCTGGGCTTACTGGTTTCTGAAGCAGAGGCTAGGGTGAGTCAGACTCCCACATTTCTAGAGAACTCAGGAGAATCCCAAGGCTGGGAGGAAGTCTCACATAAAGCCCAACATAAATGCAATTGAGCTTGACTCATTCCATTATCAAGGCCAAAACAATCTCAGCTGAAGTGCTCAGGTTCAGAGTGGTACCAATAGGATATGAGCATCTCATCTCTGGACTCTACTTTTTTTTTTCTTAATATAAAAATTTCTTGAGCTGGTTTTGCCTATCATGAGTTCTGATTATCGTATTAGCGCCTTTTTGGCCTCTACTTGAAGCTTTTGCAGGAGATGTTTGTGGAAAGAGGGCAGGAAGAAAGGAAATGACTTTGGACAAATAAGAAGGAAAAGAAAGTTATGCTGGTAACAGAGGGATTTGGTCTAGTGAAATATGTAAGGGAAGGAATTTGGGGAGGAGAAATTTGAGAAATTGATCAAAATTTCATGGAGAACAATCTTCAGGTCAAAATATTGGACTGGATTCTACTTCCTGACTGAAAGGGAGAGCAGTAATAAGAATAATTAAGGGCATAAAAAGATTAAGAAGGATTATGAAGCAGAAACTGCACAGGACAGCTCAAGAAAGAAAAGGAAAAGGTAGCTGGCAAGGCAAGGTAAGTAAGAAAAGGCAAGTGGCACAATTGGAGGTAAAGCAAATTGGTAGGTGGGGCAAACTGATGAAACAGTAGGAGATTGGTGCAAGGTTGAAAGGAAGTTAGTGTGACCATGTGGCTGAGACTAGGGGAAGGAAGCTGAGTGGGACTGTCAAGTTATTAAGCAAAGAAAGTTTTAACCAAGTGCTTAGGGTTGAGGTACAAACATCTACAAATAGTTTTTAAAAAACACAATGAAAATCATTAGAGAGAATAGGGAAAATTATACATGGTGTGATTGTTTTTATTCTTCCATAACCAAGTAAAATTGTCTTCAAAGTGTAAGCTTATCTCCTGGGAGAGAAATGGAAGGGATTCAAGTAAATTCCTCCTCATTTCAAGTAGTTAGGGATAAGGAAGCATTCCTAAAGTATACAGAAGGAGATGGCAGAAGAAGTATTAGAGATAAATGAACTTTCTCAGCATTCCCCTCCAAACAACTTTAAAGTAATGCTTCAAATCAAATTTTGGAGAGGCAGAATCAACATCAGGTCAAAGTAAGACATTTCTGACCAAAGAAAACTTAGGAGGTTGGCAGGAGAAGTTTGTGATACTGGGGTGAAAGTCTGTCCAGAGCCCATGGCAGCAGCTTTGGGAGCTCTCAGTCCAGAGATAGTAAGAGGGTCAGACAACTTGTCAGAAAGAGATTACAGGGCACTCTTTGCAAGCAGTGACTCTATTGCCCATATCAATCCTGAGTTACAGTTCCAAGGCTAAGAGGAGAACTGGGGATTAGTCACAAAGGAGCAGGGGCCCTGGTTGCAGTTCTAAGGCAAAAGAAAGTGCTAGAGCTTGGGGCTTCAGGGAACCAGGGATCCTTTCTGGATAAGGACTATAATGCAGATCAGGAGAGCAGTGGCCAGACCTCTTATGGGATCACACCAGCTTGGAAGACTTGAAGACCCCAGAACTAGTTCTGAAAACAATAGTACAAAAAATCCTGAAGCTTGGCACAGTGCCTCCCCATGCTGAAGTGAGCAGAGCCCAACTTTAACATAAAATTCAAAGTCAAGAAATAAACTAGAAAAATGATCAGAAAACAACAAACAAAAAAAAATTGACTTTAAAAAAACTAGTATGGTGGCAGAAAAGACCAAGGTATAAATTCAGAAGAAGATGCCACTGTGAAAACAGCTACAAACAAAAGCCTCAAAGGAAAATGCTAATTGGACCCATGTCCAACAAGAATTCCTGGGAGAGTTAAAGAAAGAGATAAGATAGTAGAGAAAAAACTGGGGAAAGAAATGAGAGTGATACAAGAAAATTATGGGGGGAAAAAAGAGCCAACAGTCTGGTAAACGAGATGCAAAAGAGTACTGAAGAAAATAACACCATAAAAAAACAGAGTTGGCCTAATGGTAAGAGAGGTACAAAAATTCACCAAAGAAGAGAGCTCCTTTGAGGAGAATTTAAACAGAATTCACCAAATAGGAAAAGACATACCAAATCTCATTGAAGAAAATAATACCTTAAAAGTTAGAGGGGACAATGATTTTATGAAACATCAAGAAACAATAAAAGAAAGCCAAAAGAATGAAAAAATAGAAGAAAATACGAACTATCTCATTGGGAAAACAACTGACCTGGAAAATAGATGCAGGAGAGATAATTTTAGAACTCCAGCTACCTTTTCCTTTTCTTTCTTGAGCTGTTCTGTGCAGTTTCTGCTCCATAATCCTTCTTAATCTTTTTATGCCCTTAATTATTCTTATTCCTACTCTTCCTTTCAATCAGGAAGTAGAATCCAGTCCAATATTTTGACCTGAAGATTGTTCTCCATGAAATTTTGATCAATTTCTCAAATTTCTCCTCCCCAAATTCCTTCTCTGACATATTTCACTAGACCAAATCCCTCCAAGTTACCAACACAATTTTCTTTTCCTTCCTATTTGTCTAAAGTCATTTCCTCTTCTATTCAACTCTCTGAAAGTCATGGTCAAAGGAAAAGCCTAGATATCATATTTCAAGAAATTATCAAGAAAAAATTGTCCCAATATCTTAGATTCAGAACGTAAATAGAAATGGAAAGAATTCACCAATCACTTGCTGAAAGAGATCCCAGAATGAAATCTCCCAGGAATATGACAGCCAGATTCCAGAGCTCCCAGGTCAAAGAGAAAATATTTTAAGAAGTCAGAAAGAAACAATTCAAATATTGTGGAGCCACAGTAAAGATCACACAAAATTTAGCAGCTTCCACATTAAAGAACAGAGGGCTCGGAATATGTTATTCTGGAAGGCAAAGGGGCTAGGATTACAACCAAGAGTAACCTATGCAGCAAAAATAAGTACAATCCATCAGGGGGAAAAATGGATATTTAATGAAATAGAAGACTTTCAAGTGTTCCTGATGACAAGATCAGAGCTGAATAGAAAATCTGACATTCAAACACAATACTCAAGAGAAGCATAAAAAGATAGATGTCAGAGTTAGCATAAGGTTCTCAGTAAAGTTAAATTGTTTAAATTCCTAAATAAATATATAAAATGTAGAGAAATAAGGCTTCAAAGGAGGAAAAAGTGTACTGAGACTGAAAAGGGAAGATCTGACCCTTGTCAGAGGTTGAAGAATAGAAGGATTTTACACAGAGAAGAAAGGAAAGAAAAATGACACCTGTAACCATGAGACCTTAAAAAACACACACAAGACTTGAGGTTCTTTCTGAAGAGAGGAAGAGGGAAGGTGAACAAGCATTTGTTAAGCATCTACTATATGCCAGGAAATTCCCTAAGCATTTTACAAATATTATTTCATTTGATATTCACAGCAACCCTGTGAGGGAGATGTTATTACCTACATTTTACAGTTAAGAAAACTGAGGCAAACTTGCCCAGGGTCACACAGTGTATAAAGCCAGATCTGAACCCAAATCTTCCTGATTCCAGGCCCAGCACTATATCCCCAGTGCCACTTAGCTGAGGAGAATAAAGATGTGTGTCCTTCAAAGATAGTTAAGCCACTAGAAGTATCAGATGGGAATCCACACAGTGTCAGCGAAGGAAGAGGAGAAGTAGTTAATGATTCTCCACTCAGGGACAGTGAGGCAGCTATTTGCTGACCTATTATCAAAAACAGAATTTTCAGTTATTTTCAGTTAGATTTATCTTAAGCAATATATAACAGAGAATTATCAAGACATCAACATAGATGGCAATTATCCACTTTTGTTGATTCACTTGTGTATAAAAGATACTATTATAAGTAACCTAAAAAGCATTGCCAAAGATTATGAAATATTGGACAAGAAACTGAAGACTCCGGGTGTGGTATTTTCCTTCTTGTTACTCACTGAAGAAGGCAGGGGATTCAAAAAAGACAAGTTAATTTTGGAAGAGAATAGGTAGCTAAGAAGATAGCATCTAAGAATTGTATTTAGACTTTTGGTCCATGGCTTAAAATATAAGGATGATAGATCCCAAGTTAAAGATGAAGCATATACCTAAATAAAGTATGGTAAAAATGAATTTTCCAAGGATCTCAGACAGCTACTAAAAATACTTAAAAAGTAGAGAGACTGTCTATGCAAATTCCCCAAGCAGGTATCATAGAAAGTAGCTTCAAAGAAAAGAAGAATACACCCGGAAGTTCATAGGAGACATAATCTCAGAAAGGAGCCCGTGGTAAAAACCCATGGTCTCAAATGGGTTTATACAAAATGCCCAAAGATTAAGACAACAAACAGAAATCCTAACATAAGGAGGAAAATTTGGTTTTATAGGCATCACTGAGATTCAGTGAGATGAAATTCATGATTGGACTATGGTTCTGGATGGGTTTACTTCATCTTTTCAAAGAAATAAACTAGGTTAAAGGGGATGGGGAATATGAGTGGGTGAGGGTAGCAATGTATTTTAATAAGGTATATTCAAGTGAGGCAACCCAAGAACTAGAGTAATGAAGATGATTACTTGGATAGAAGTAAAAGAATGAGGGAAAAGAAGTGGTTTATGGATGACCTGAACAGAGAGAAAATAGATGAGGAGTTGAGTTAATACCACAAGTCCAGCTCAGAGGGCAGAAATTATCCTGATATCTGTGAGCATTCCATCTTTCTCTGCCAAAAGAAGAGGTGCCCAAAACTTCTTGACTTGCCAGAGTGACAATTTCATCCTTCAGAAGGTAGAGGAACCAACAAGGGTAATTCTATTCTGGAACTGATTCTTACGAAAAGGAGAAATGTCCCTTCTTGGGGTGGAAATGATGGGAATGCTGGGAGAAGTGACTATCCCCTTCAAGGGCTTTGGTAGAAAAGAAGAAATCCAGGTACCATGTGACATGTACCCTAGATTCGAGGAAAGCAAATTTCAAAGGCTTCAGAGGAAAGATAGGGTGCTATGGACTAAAATGTGTTAGGGAAAGTCAGCCCAAGAGGGATGGGAGATACTTAAAAATAAAATTCTGAAGGCAGAGAGGAAAAATTCCAATAAGGAAGAATAAAGGGTGTTTGTCTAAAGGGATTGGATATGGATGTATAGGAAATTCAATAATCAACTTAAGGTTTAAAAAGAAATGTACCAAAACATGGAAGCAAGGGCAGTTAATAGATGATAATGGTGGTTGTGAAAAATAATTAATGTCGGGGCACTAAAACCCAGAAGGAGCTGAGGCTGGCAAGGGAAGTTAAGGACAATGGCAAAAATTAAAATAAAAAATATACAGGTGGACCAACTGATCAATCGATAGATAAACACACAGCTATTTTGAGAGAAAAAGGAAGGAGGAGAAAAAAGAATATTGAAGAAGGGACAGGACCTTTGCTTGGGGGGAATGGGGGAAATGGGCAATGATAAGGGACAACAGAGAAAAAGTGGACCTGCTTAATTTTTTATTTTGCTCCTGTTTTCTCTTTCAAGGTTAATGATCTTTGTACTGGAAATGATGAAACAAAAAAAAAAATGACCAACAAGGAATCTTTAGGAAGATATTCAAGTAAATAGCAGTTAAATGAATAGCAGTTAATTGAAATCAATTTAGTCACTTGGCCCAAATGAACTATATACTCAGATGACAATGATGAGAAGGAAAGTTAACATTTCTGTGATACTCTATAAAGTTTTTAAAGGGCTTCACATATGTTCTTTCATTTTATTTTCATTACCTTATCCCCCCATCTTATATACAAGGAAACTGAGGCTGAGAAAGATTTAAGTAGCTTGTTTGATAATACAGCCAGTAAGTCTCTGAGGCAGGATTTGAACTCAAGTCTTCCTGATTCCAAGTCTAGTACTCTATCTGCTGTGCCATCTAATTGCTCCTGAAAGATGCACACATGCGCGCGCACGCACACACACACACACACACACAAACCAAAAAAACCCTGGCAGATATGACTTGCTGAGCTTCTGTCAGTGATATGGAAAATGAAAGAGGTATACCACAGGATTGGAGACAGACACGTGGTGTACGGGAGGAAGAGAACAGAGCCTGCAAATAGAAGAGTCAGTTAGCTTGACTCCAATTCCTGGTTGGCAAATATGTAAAAAGGGAACTGGTGATTAAGAAGAATCAGCATGGCCTCGTCAAGAATACGTCACGCCAGATAATCTCGCTTCCTTTTTTTGGTCAGGATTACCAAACTAGTAGATGGGGGGAATACTGTGACTATAGTTTGTACTTAGACTTTAGCAATGCTCTTGATACTTTGTGGAGAAGATGGAGTGAAGTAGACGGGGATGACGCCATTAATTAAATTCAGAATTGGTTGGACTGTTGAACCCAAAGAGTAGTCATTATTGTTTCATGTGAATGTGACAAGAGGTTTCCACAAAGAACTGTGTTTAGCTTTTTTAAACAAATAAATTACTTGGATAAAAGCACCATTGGCATAGTCTTCAACTGTGCAAATGACAAAAATCTACAATGCATATCTAACTCACAGGATGCAAAAAGCTCAGGAAGCAAAAAGATCTTGAGGCTAGGGCAACAGGTTAAATCTAGCAGGATAAAGTTCACTAGAAATGAATGCCGAATCTTGCATTTTTGTACCAAAAAAAAATCAGTTTCACATGTATAAGATTGGGGAGACATAGTTAGTGACTGTTATTATTGTTGGATTGTTTCAGTTGTGTCTGATTCCCTATGACCCTACTTGGGGTTTTCTTGACAAAGGTACTGGAGTGTTTTGCTATTTCCATCTCCAGTGCATTTTAGAGAAACTGAGATAGACAGGCTTAAGTGACCTGCCCAGGGTCACACAACTAGTAAGTGTCTTGAGACCAGATTTTAACTCACGGTCTCCTGACTCCAGGACTGGTGCACTGTGCCACCTAGCTGATAGCAGTTATTTTGAAAAGACCTAGAGATTTTAATGGGCTGCAAGTACAATATGAGTCAGCAGTGGGATGTGGTAGCCAAAAACGTTGATTTGATCTTGAGCTGTATTAAGTGAAATATAGCTTCCAGGAACAGGGAAGCGATAGTCCTACTGCCCTTGTCAGATGTGCCTAGAGTTGTGTGTTCATTTCTGGGCACCTCAATTGAAAAAGGACATTCATAAGCTGGAAAGAGTACAGTCAAGGGCAGCCCGGATAATGTAGGACCAGAAGTCCACGTCACTGGAGGACCAGTTAAAGGAACTGTTATGTTCCTTTGAAGCCTCAAGCTGGGGCATATCTTCAAGTATCTGAAGAGCTATCATGTAGAGGAGGGATTCAATGTTTCTATTTGTTCCCAGAGTATAGAAACAGTAACAGCAGGTGAAAGATGCAAAGAGGTAAATTTATGCTGGATAGCATGAAAATCCTCCTAATGAGACTGTTTCTCCCAAAGTGGAATGGAACTGCCCAGGGAAGTGGGCTGCTCTTCCTTGGAGGTCTTCAAGCAGAGGCTGAATGTTGAACACTCATTGGGTGTGTTAAGGTGGATATTCCTTTCATGGATGAGTTGAACTACATGGTCCCTAATGTCTCAAATTATGCATTTCTATCATCTTTTCTTCCATCAGATGTACTCTAAATTATGTTGCTTTCTAATCTCCTATTCAGCTACTACCACTTCAATAATTTCTCTCTCTTCTCTTCTCAACTATTCCCCTTCCTCTGGCTCTGTCTGGGTCTATCTTACTTATCTTTACCTCCTTTTCCATGAAGCCTGAGTTTACGGGGAGAGCTGCTAAAGATGTTAACACTGATTAAAATATTCTTCAGACAGAAAATAATAGAATTTTAGAGTTGGAAGGAATTCATGGACTTGTGTTCACCTGGCCTTGTGAGTCCAATGCCCTCATTTGATTATCTGTTTCTCTATCTGAATATTCCTCAGGTATAAGCAGAACCTATGGGAAATGGGTAAAGAGAGATATGAGCACAGAAGGGGTACTGAGACTCCTGACAATAGTAACTCACATTCATACAATGCTGTAAGTTTTACAAAGTGCTTTCCTCACAGCAACCCTGTGGGTTAGATATGATAAGTGTTATCCCTGGTACTTAGCAAAATACCTTAGCAAAAATAGCATATAGCAATTGATTACTAATTGCTTGTTGATATTGTAGCATTGCATTATTTTCTAGTTATGGTGTTTTAGCTTTTGAGGATCACAGCTTAGAAGCACAGGATTTGAAGCTAGAAGAAATCATTAAGGGTTATCTTGTCTAATACCCTCATTTTATAGATGAGCAAACATCTTCAGAAAAACTACATGACTTACCCATAGACACACACCTAGTAAGTGTCAGGATTCTTCAATGGCAAGGGACGTAGCTATTGACACAAGGTTTGACACTTGACACAAGGAGTTGTCGTATGGCTATAGGTTGGTTTATGTGGGTAGAAGAACTTGAGCACTAAGTTCCCAGGCTGTCATGAGATTCCTGCTCCCCTTGACTTGTAAGGCTATGATTATTAGGAGAGGATATAGTCAATTTCACACAGTCTGGACCAATTGTGGTAGTGTGTGTGTTTGTCCTTCATTGCCAAAGAAGACCAGGCCATCAGAGAAATAATGACATGACTTGCACTTGACTTTGTTTTGAGTGAGGGAGGGCTGTGCAGGTCACAAGCCTCACTTCTCCTCCAGAGCCATCTGAATCCAGTGACCAGATATTCATCAGAATGACTGGAGATGAACCAGGATGAAGCAATTGGGGTTAAGTGACTTGCCCAAGGTCACACAGCTAGTGAGTGTCATCTGAGGTGACATTTGAACTCAGGTCCTCCTGACTCCTGCACTGGTGCTTGATCCACTGCACCACCTACCTGCATATCCATATGTAGTGGATATATATATAAAGATGGATATCTAAGTGAAAGACCTAGGGAAGGAACCTCTGGGACTGTCACAGATGGTAGCCATTGAGCCCCAAGAACAGGAAGTCAGGGGATTTGATGATGGAGACCCTACTGCCCTCTCAATCCCCCAGCCCAATTCCAAGCAGCCAAGGGGAGAGGATTATCATCAAGGAGAGCTCATTACCACTCCCCTTTTCTACAGAACAGTTTTGTGTGACTTACCTGAAGAAGCCCTTGCAGCCTTCACAAGTCATGGCATTGAAGTGGAAGCCAGTAGCTCGATCCCCACACACCCCACAGATCCGAGGTACATTTCGGTCAAAATCACCATAGTTGGGATCAGGAAAGGAAGTACTAGCTGCCATTCCTACTGTTCCTGCAAAGGTAATACATAGTTCAGGGCCCATTCGAGAGTCAAAGACAAAGCTAATCATGGTCTTCCATTCTCTCCCTGAAACCTACTGGACACCATGGAAAATGTGGGATAGCACCTGAGGGTAGATATGCTTTCTCTCCCCTATCCTTTGATTGTCTCTACCACCTTGCCCCTTACTCCAAATCCTTGATCCTGAGTTCCTGTGAAGAGGTTCTTAGTGCCTAGGTTGCTAAAATATTGCCCTTGCTAAGGCCCTTTCACATTCTGACACAGATGTGTAGAGGTATTCAACGTTCATAGAAGCCAATAGTCCATAAGAAGGGGAAGGATCCTCAAATCAATCAAGTAATCCATTTTGTCCAATGACCCCCAAAGAGGAGGATAAATCTCCAGCATTCTCAGTCTCATATTTAATGGACAAAGCCCTGTTACTTTGTTGACTTGGGTAGGGAGGAAGGAGGCCAGACTCATGCGTTTCCTTCCAGATCTAGCTATGATTAATCACACACATCCAAGAAACTCAAAATTGACTCTCAAATTAACTGGTTATATGTAGGACAGAGAGGGAAAATAGGGAATGACCTTAAGATACTAACTCAAGGGAAGAGGGTATACTGGTATGTATACCAGTTATGGTATGTATACAAGGGAGCCAGAAGAAGTCCGTCATCTGATAGTTTTCTTGCTTAATTATTCTTGGATATTTCTATTTTTTTAATATGACTGATGATGCTAATTATTTACATAATATTGAACTATCCTTGCATCTCTGATATAAAGCCAACTTGATTAGAGAAAATGACTTTTTGGGCTGCATCGGTGTTATCTTTTCATGAGAATTTTCTTTTAAATTTGAATTGCTACTTACTAATGAGATTGATCTCTGCTGCCCTTTATTTGTTTTCTCTTTCCCTGGTTTAGGTTTCAGGACTATGTTAATCTTACAAAAGAAATTTTGTAGAGTGTTGTTTCTCAGTTGCTAAGAATAATTTGTGTAGCAGAGGCATTGATTGTTCTTTAAAAGTTTGGTAGAATCTTCTTATAAATCCATCTGGGTTTAGAGTTTTTATAACCCACATCCCCGCTCCTGAGCATTTCCTTTTCTGAAAATGAGTCATTTGAGATCTCTATTTGACACTGAATTTGTTAGGGTTTTTTTAAAATATATATTTCATGTAGATAATTGTGTTTGTTTTGAATTCTCATTTTTGTTAGCATATAACTATATAGGCTCTAATAATTCTTTTTATTTCTTCCCTACTAGTGATTTCACTTGTTCACCTTGTATTATTTTTTTGGCTGTTAATCTGATTTTTCATTCTTTTCTTTTTAATTAGCTTGGCTAAAAGTTTAGTGCTTTTGTAAGTTTCTTCAAAGAGCCAGATTTTAGTTTTGTCTATCAGCTCTTTAGTCTTTTTAAATATTTTATTTCTCATCTGATTTTCAAATTTTCTTTCATGCTTCTTTATAGGACCATAGATATAGTGCTGGAAGGGATCTTGAAGGTCATCTGGTCCAGCTCACTCTTTTTATAGATGAAGATATAGATGAAGAGGTAGAGAGGTTTAGTGACTTGCCTAGGGTCACAAAGTATCCAAGAAAGAATTTGAATTTGTCTTGCTGACTCCAAATATGTCTATCCACTATATCACTTAGCTGCCTCTGTTTTTCGGTTTGCTAATTTTTAAAGTTGTATATTCAGTTCATTAATATCCTCTTTTCCTAAACTTTTAACTTGTTTTCATAAACATAATTTTTCTTCTGAGGACTGCTTTAGCAGAATCCCAGAAATTTTGGTATATTGACTCATCATTATCATTGTTTTTTCCATATACTAATTGTTTCTATAATTTGTTCTTTGTCTCACTCATTGTTCAGGAAGTTGTTATTAAGATTCCTTGGAGGTCTGCATTTTTTGTATTTAGGTCTGTATTTGCTTTTTTCCTTGTATTTGAATTGCTATTTTTGTTGTGTTATGATCTATATAGGATTTGTTTAGAATTTCCTATTTTATTACATATATTTATAATTTTCCCTACGTTGTAGCTTATTTTTGTAAAGGTATCATGTCAAGAAATATGTATTTTATTTAATGCTCATTCAGAATACAATAAGCCTTTTGGATCTAACTTTTCTAAAAGTTTGTCCCACTTTATATTTTTCCCTTTTGTTTATCTTTGTTAGATGTACACAGCTCTGACAGAGGAACATTGAAGTCTCCTACTATTATTGCAATTCTATTTATATCTTTTTGAAATGCAATCAACTTTTCCTTTATGAACTTAGATGCTATGACATTTAGTATTAATATTTAATCATAATATCATTCCTTTTGATGTTGTGCTTTTCTATTTTTGCCTGATGGCATAATTGTAACTCCTGCTTTTTTCAATTCATTTAATTTTGGTTTTTATTTTAACCTCTTGTTTTATTTTTATGCATGTTTTTACTTTTTTGGTGTGTAATTTTTTTAATATACAACAAATTTGGAGTGTGCCTTTCTCACCCATTCTGTCACTCTCTTTTGTTTTAATGGTCCATTTACATTAAAAATTATGAGTGTTAGAATTATTTAATTATTCTTGCTAACTAGGTTTCTATGTTGATGAGGGGTGAAATTACTTCTTTATAAATAACTTCCTTATATTACTACATCATAGATATAATGCTGAAAGGGATATTAGAAGTAATCTAGTCCAACCTTCTCCTATCGCAGATGTTGAAACAAAGGCAGAGAGAAGTTAAGTGACTTGCTCAGGGTCACAAAGTAAAGTATCCAAGGTAGAATTTGAACTTTTCTTCCTGACTCCAACCCCAGCATTCTATCCTATTAAATTCTATTTTACAAAATCACTATTTTAAATTTCTTTGCTTATTAAATTTGGAAGCCCTGAGACAAAACTCTAAACAGACCATCCTACTTACAACTCTGTACTAGCCTCTTGGAGGGTTTCATGATAGGTGAGGTAGAATTAGATGGGTTTGAGACAAGGAAGAAGAGTCAGTCATTTTCTCTGCTTGATTGATTCTACTGGACCCAAGGACATCCTTGGCCCATCCTTACCTTTAGCCGAAGTCAATATTCCCCACTGATCAGCTCAACTTTTGTTTTTCCCTAAAAAAATAGTCAAGAAGATGCCTTAGGAGTTTCTTTCCTACTAAACACATGGGGAGGAATTACTGGCTCAGCTAGAACAGATACAAAAAGATATATCCAGGTCCATTCCTGGTAACAGATCAGAGAATCTCTAATCTTTCCTGCTGTCATTGGATGGGTCCATAAGTTGGCCTCAGAGGTGGGATGTGGGGAAAATAGGAAAGTGGAAGAAAGAAGAATTAAAGATACAATAGGTTTAGGAATCCTTGCTCCAAAAAAAGAATATCTCTAATTCAGCTATAATTGGCAACTTGCTTGATAATTGCTTGTTGAATTGAATGAATGACTCTGGGGATGGTAGCCTCTTAGATGAGACTCCAGTCCTTATGAAAAGAATTTGTTCTGTGAAATTTGGATTTAGTCAAAGGGCCACAGTTAAGGACCTAGAGTGCCGCATGTGGACTTATGGCTGCAGGTTCCTCACCTCTAGGGAAAGAAACTAAAACCAAAGATATGAGTAAGAAGCCACGCAAAACTGCAAACATGTAAAACCCTGGTCTCAGTTTTCTCCTCTGCAAATGCAGCCACCCTCTTCAGACCAATCAGAAGAAGGAAAGAACCACCTACCTGAAGGAGTAGGGTAGCAAAAGTAGATGTGGGTGGTACAATGGGAAGAAGAACTCTCTTCTGGAATGTCTTGGGCAGAGAAGATTCTGAAATAAGGAAGGGAAAATCATCATCTGGAACTGTGTCCCTACTTCAACCCCAGCCCACAACCCCAATTCTTTATGGAGCCCTACTACATAATTGAGGGGTTCTCTAAAGGGAGTAATAAAATTATATTAATCACATTCACAATGAGTTCTTCAAGTCTGCAAAATGCTGCACACACAGTATTTCTTTTGATCTTTACAAAAGTCCTGTAAGGTCAGTTCTACAGGAATTACCACCTCATTTTACAGGTGAGGAAACTGAGGCTCAGATAGGCTAACGAGTATCAGAGGTAGGCTTTGGACCTAGGTCCGTCTGGACTCTAAATTATAGCATGCTTTTCACTGCGCCAGAATGACTTTCACGTAAGATGTTCTAGAGCAACCGATCATTAAACATTTTAAGCACTTACATTTTACTAAGTCATAAGGATACAAAGAAAGTGAAAAACAGTCCCTGGCCTCAAGGGGCTTACATTCCCAAAGGGGAAAGAAGTTGCAGATAGTCAAAAAGGTACAAAGAAGGAAGTCTCTAACAGCTTGGGGAACTGGGAAAGACTTGCAGATCAGGGGACTGTAACTTTAAAAAAAGTATTCCGTTATTCCATTTTGCCAGCTTTTAGGGAAGGGGAGTCAGATAGTCACAGGCTGCGTTTCTCCTAAGTCCAAGGACGGTGGTGACCACAGAGTGCCATGATAGCAGCAACTAGTACATGTACAACTTGGCCCCAGTGTCATCTTGCTGGTCAGGAAAAGCTTTTCCGTAGAACTGGTCCCAGCAGCCCTCCAACCGAGGGTGAATACCTAGGGACACTAGTCTAACATCTCTGAGGTACTACTTTTATCACTATACAGACACAGAGTGCTCGTCATATACATGACACACAGCACTTTGTGTTCAGACATTCTGGGGACTTTGCAACTTTAAGCACAGTATCCCTACATTCAAGAGTTTCATTTTCTCTCTGGCCAACAATGCCTACTTGTATCTTCCAGAGCTACAGTCCAAAGTGACTAGAGAAAAGCAGGAGATGCCTAGTTTCCTTACCATCCCTGATACCAAACCATTTCCTTCCTCATTTTCTGCTGCCAACTCAGGAGTCTTTACAAGCAAACTGTCTTTTACAGCTGGTCACCTCTGTCTTATATAGAAAACCAGAATCATGTATACATTAACTGAAACAGAATGGCGAACACTGTCTCTCTGGTCTCCTGCTGAACAGATAAGTACATTCCAGAGTTGTGACTGAACCACAAGTGGATCAGCCAGTACAATTCAACTGACCAGAGACTGGGTCAGCCTAGCCAAGGCAGCCAACGCTGTGAGCAAAGATTCCCTTTTCTCCTTCCCACCCCATACACATAGACACATTCCTCTCCCGAGCCCTTTCCCCTAGAACACCCAGTACCACAGGCCCCTGGAACTTCATATCTTCTACAGAGACCACAGACCCCAGCCTTTGGATTGCTCCCCGGGGACTACGGGTTTCCTTCTTTCTCTGCTCTCTGCCTTCCAAGCTGGACACCAGAGAGCAGCTGGATAAAGGCAGCTGTACAAAGGAAATCAGCCAAGGGTGCTTAGGATGGAGAGGGAGGAGGTGGGAACATTGAGGGAGCCAGACCTCGTGCTCCCTAGCAGCTGCTGAAGGTTTCTGGGGTGATTTCTCTTCAGTCATTAGACTCTGTTGCAGGGACTAGGAGCAGATAGAGCTGGAACTGGCACAGCTTAATGCATGAAATTATTTCCCCCACCCCACAGGATTTCTAACATTTGTAAATCCTTCCAATCCTAGTAAAGAGAAAAAAGGTTCTCTTGGTGGCACTTAAGGGTTGGTGGATTTTTGGTGTTTTTTTTTTTTTTTTTACTTTTCCCTCTCTTTTCCACACACAGTATGAATGTAAACATTAACGCAGGATTACAAACTCGCCTCCCTACTCCCCTCACTCATTGTCACAGGTACTACTATATGCCATAGAAATACATAGATAGAGTTGTGCTGACAAAAGCCATTAAGATGAATCTCTTTATGTCTCTGTGACCTTTGTATATGCTCTTGATTGGAGAAGAGGAAGGAAACCCAGGATTCTACAGTGCAGCACCTCCCCACTCCAGATTTCTGGAGAGATTTGACAGGCGGGGAGAGGGAAGGGTTTTAGTATTAGAACTGTAAATTCCCACAAATAACATTACATATTGCACACTGTCCCAAGACTGGCCACCTTTAAATATCCCTTAGTGCAAGAGGGAGCTTAGATAGTCTCCTTTCATTTGCCTCAAGGAGACATCCATGGGGAACTGCCATCAAAGCATGGCGACCAGTGGAATCTGAGCCCTACTGTCTCACTCCTGAACCCTGGCCATCCTCTCAGGAAGCTCCACTGGAGGTGTTTCTCCTCACCAGCTAGTTGCCTGATCACAAATTCTCTTACCCTGACACTGCCCAAAGTCATTATTCAAGAAGATTCTGCTCTTTAGTCTCTAAAGATATTTCTATAGAAGCTTATTGGCTCCCCGCCACTATCCTAGTAAAGGACCAGGACTCTCCAAGGAGGGGGCTTCAAGATGAGGGGAATACCGAGTTGTTACCCCTATCAAGAGTCAACACGGGGGGATGCACTGGGAAACAATGTCCATGTGAAAACAAAAGATTCTGATAAAAATCAATTTTTTAAAACATTAAATCTGAACAATAAGAGGATCTTGTTTTGTTTATTATTCAGTCATATCTGACTCTTCGTAACCCTCATATGGGGTTTTCTTGACAAAGATACTAGAGTGGTTTGTTGTTTCCTTCCTCAGATCATTTTACAAATGAGTAAACTGAGGCAAACAGGATTAAGTGACTTGCCCACGGTCACACACTTAATAAGTGTCTGAGACTGAATTTGAACTCAAGTCTTTCTGACTCCAAGCCTGGCACTCTATCCATTGAGTGACCAAGCTACCATATAAGTGGATTCCTGCCCCTAGACTCCTTTCTTATTCCTTAGGCAAAGATGTACAACTTCTGTCTTCAACACTGGTCCTCTCTTGATACTCTTTCACTGGGTCAAGAAGCAGAATACTCCCCAAGTCCACTCTTATTCCAAAAGCATGATGGATGTGTTCCTAATAACAGGAACAGTAGGACATGACAAAAATCCTAGGAGGCCTTCTCATACTACTTTCACTAATTCCTAAGAAAAAAAGAGTCCCCTTGGGTATCTCCTCCTGGATTGTTCCATATGAACTATGGGTTGTTCATGGGATCAAAACTCTGGAAGAGACTTTAGAGATGTTCCAGCCCAACCTCCTTCTTTCACAGATGAGGAACTGAGGCCCAAAGAAAAGTGACTGGTCTAAGGTCACACAGTCAGTAAATGGCAGCGCCAAGATTGAAACCCAGGTCTGCCAATTCCAGAATCACTTCTCTTTCCACTATACCACACTGCCTAAAGGATAGAAATCTAACACAGTAGGTACATCCTAAAAAGTCCGCATGTGGCTGTTGCTCACAGACTTAAATCTGAAAGGGACATCAGCTGTCATCTAGTTGCAGGTCTCGGGAAATGGAGGGAGGGAATTTGGAAGAGTGCTCCAAGGGAAAGTAACACACATATGGTGTGTGTTGAGGATGAGGGTTATGAAGGAAAGAAAGACAGAGACTGTGACAAAGAGAGAGACCGAAAGAAAAATACTGGTGGAAAAGAGAGCCAGGAAGAAGTGAAAAATAGGAGGAAAGAGACAGGGAAGATGAGAACTGTGTGATCCAGGAGGGACCGTCCTTTTGGTCCTTGGGGCTTTTTTAAATATTTTTTTTTAATTTGACTATTTGTTTTCAAAGGGGAGACCAGATTGCCCATTTATTAAGGGATTAACCTAATCAGTGTGCAGGCCAAGGGCATCTTTGCAATAGAAAGTAGAGCAAAGCTGTGGGGTGAGAAAGGATGGGTGGAAAAAAATCCACTTATCTCATTTTCTCACCCAGGCCCTAGAATCCCTCTATCCCACATTTACCATTCTGAGTACACAGGACATTACACTAATCTCTGGGGCTGTCCCAAACTAACCCTATTCTGATGCTCCAGTACAAGTATCAAATTTACCCAACACCATGATAAGAAAGGTCAAAGGAAACTACAGTCATATTGAAAGGGGCAGACAGAACTCCTACTTTAAGTCCAAAAAGGGATATGAGAGGGATAAGGGAGTGGATTAACGAATGGAGAATGCTTCCTCCTTGCCTTTCTGGGTCACGTAAGTGTCAACTTTTGACAAAGAAAATTCAAATGAGGTACTTGCTGACTCACTGGAATCCCCCAGCTGTTGGGCCTCTCTCAAGTTGAAGCTACAGTTATAACTTAGGTTGTAATGTGTAACAGAAAAACTGTAAGGAGAAGATAGGAAGAGCCAAGTTCTAGTCTGGCACTATGTCAGCTAACAGTTGACAAACTGATTCACTGAGTCTCAGCTATCTTATCTATAAAATGAGGGATTAACTAATATGTAACAGAGTGGACCGAAGGATCAACCTCTTTGGGGCTCAAGTATCCTCATGTAAAAAAAGACAATTGATCTTGACGATCTCCAATGTAGTTTCCCTCAAATTATACTATTCTGCATAATGTTAATTAAGTTTAGATAATGTATGTAAATGTGCTTTGAAAAGAGATCAAGCTGATAGGCAAGATAAGTTTTTTCCAGGAGTCCTTAGCAACGCAAAAATCTCAGGAAAAAATTATGCATGAGATATAAAACAATAAAACTTATTCTATAAGGTGACAGACATTCCAGAAGGTAAAACAAAACAAAACCTCATGAGATAATATTGAAGAACTTACATATTTATTCAATGTCCCCATTCCCCTTATCAATTCACTCCACCCTCCTGGCTTGTCACATCTGGATCTGGCTGTAGGAATTCTCTGGCCTGATCCCCTCTCTCCAGAGGCAGGAGACACAAAGAGAGCAATGGAGAGGTGGGGGGAAGAGGGGAGAGGGAAGCACACAGAGTCACAGGCTAAAACAGTAAAGAGCTCTGGCACCTGTGGGAAACAGGACTTGGAAACCCCGCTGCCATCTATCCTCCCGACCCAAGCGTACTCTAGCCTGAAACCAGGGCATCTCAATATCCCCCAAGACAAAGAGGCTCACCATCCAGTGGTGGGATGGGAGGAAGAGGAGGCTCCATACAGCTGTGGAAGAAACCAAAGAATGAGGAAGGAAACCAGAGGCGAGTGGTCAGGAATACAAGAGAAAGCCTGAAGGTTCAAGAGAGAAATCCTGCCTAAGGTTATCTTCTCTAGACACAGAAACCAACAGAGAGAATCAGAAAGATACGAAAAGAGTTAGAAGGAAAAATAAATCCAAGGAGAGATCAGAGTTTATTGAATATGTATTCCGCTTTGAAGGAAATGGAACCACAATTACCTAATTGAAAAAAGAGACTCCCACAGACTCCAATAGTGAGAGGAGGACAATAGTGAGAAACTCCAGAATGGCTCAAAAGAGAAATAAAAGTTACAAGAAAATATTAGGGAAGAAATCTGATCAGAACTCAGACCTTTTTAAATTCCCAGAAACAAAAGAGTAAGAAAAATGGTAAAGTGAGGTGTTTGGTAAATGTGTTGGAGAGAGAAGGCAAAGGAAAAGCATCCCCTGTTAAGTCATCAACGAACAGCAAACTTTTTTTTAAAAAAAAATAATTTTTTTGTTTTCAACAATCACTTCCATAAGCCTTAGATTTTCTCCCCCATTCCTCCCCCGCTTCCCTCCCCGAGATGGCATGCAATCTTATGCATTTTATTAAACCCATTTTCACATTAGTCATGTTGCATAGAAGAATTAAAATGAATGGGAGAAACCATGAAAAATAAGACATAACACAAGAGAAAATAATCTGCTTCATTCTGCATTCCAATTTCATAGTTCTTTCTCTGGATATGGATAGCATTTTACCTCGAGTCCTTTGGGAATGTTTTAGGTCCTTGCATTGCTGTGAAAGGCTAAGTCTATTAGAAAGTCCTTGCACACTGTGGTTGTTACTGTGTATAATGTTCTCCTGGTTCTGCTCATTTCACTCAGTATCAGTTCATATAAGTCCTTCCAGGATTCTCTGAAGTCCTCTTGTTCATCATTTCTTATAGCACAATAGTATTCCATTACATTCATATACAGCAAACTTCTTTACATAAAATAAGAAGAAAGCAAGACAATTTCTTTTAAGAAGTAGAACAAGATTTACTCCCTGTCTGGAACTAGCACAGACAGAACCTGTAACACAATGATGTCACTCAACCATGGACAGGTCCTTGTACACCAACTACAAAAGCACATGTAAGCCTATGTCTTTTTAATAATATTTTTCCTTGGGAACTAATATTATGACCTCAAAATGTCAAAAATATGGATGATTTAAGTTTTTCATCTAGATATTTTGACATAAGTTTAATTGTTGCTGTTCTCTCCTCATTTTCTTCATCCCTAAAATTCTTTTTTCAAGAACAGCTAAAATCTTACACAGGAAGAGGAGGTAGAAAGTGAACTAAGACATATCATAAGTTGTGTCTGACCATACAAACTATCTTGCTTTTTTTTTTATTTCAACAATTGGAGGAGAAAGACTTGGGGTGACTTCTAAGATTTTAACATCCTGGGAGAAACCAAAAGATCTTGCTCCCACCCTACCACCATCGGGGTGGGGAGTGGATATGTGCAACATCCACAATCTCAACATAGAAAACTGTCAGTCAAACTCTGAAGGTTTCTCTTCCAAACCAGGTCAATAGGACCAAAATCAGGGTCTTCAGGGCTTTTGGTATGCTCAATATTTGCAACAGTGGGCTTCATTTTACTATAAGGTTCTACCTTGATTCCTGTCATCTTATTATAGGAATGAACAGTTTGGGGCTCAGAAGGTAACAGGGGACTGACCAACAGGAGCTCAGTTCTTCAGACATGCACAGTGTATTCCCAGCTGACCACCCAGGTAGAGGACTTGGTGAGCCTGATTCTGGGAATTTGGAATGGAAGGCCTTGCTTTCCATTTGGCAACACATGCAAATAGGTGTAACTGTTTCTTGTTGATTTTTAAATTGACTAAATGCTTATGAAAGGCATGAATAGTAAAGTCAGTGTGGCATAAGGGATATATAATGGGCCTTGATTCATGTTCTGCCTCTGACATATACTGGCTAGGTGATCCTGGGCAAGTCACTTAGTCTCTGAGTACTCTAAGCACTAGACTCTAAATTGCAGAGAAGTACTGGTCTGCCTTAGCCTAGAGGAAATTTCTTCACTAGGCATTACTTGCACCAATAAAATCACAGCCCCTTCTCTGCCCTTCATCCCCCCCTGCCAAAAAGGGCATGAACAGGTGTAATTTCACTTTCTTTTCTTAGTGGCTGTCAAAAAAAGAAGGGCCTTGGATTATTTTTCCTACCAGTACCGAGCCATGGATTCCCATCACTGGATCTTGGGTGAATAAGTGTTGAGATAGAGTGGATTGGGTCACCACCTTGTGAGCTTTGAAAGGTCAAGTGATGGCAGAAATTGTTATAGCTACCACATCTGAGCCAGGTGGGGAGCCAGCATAGCCCCAAGGAAAGACCAATATGAGCTAGCTCAGCAATGAATCAATCAAGTTGCAATCACCATGTCTTTCAAGAAAGGGAGCAACTCTTTTTGTGGAGACAAAGAACTGGAAATTGAGGAGATATCCATCAATTGGAGAATGACTGAACAAGCTGTAGTGCATGAATGTAATGGAATAATGTTGTTCAGAATTGATGAGCAGGGAGATTTAAAAAAAAAAACAAACCTGTAAAGACTTAAATGAACTGATGCTGAGTGAACTGAGTAGAACCAGGAGAACTTGTGCACAGTAACAGCAACACTGTATGATGACCGACCTTGATAGACTTAGCTCCTCCCAGCAGTGCGATGATCTAAGTTAATTCCAAAAGACTCATGACAGAAAATGCTATCCACATCCAGAAAAAGAGTCTGAATGCAGATCGAAGCATGCTATTTTCTCCTTTCTTGTTGTTTTTTTTCTTTCTCATGGTTTTCCCCTTTTGTTCTGATTCTTCTTTCACAATGTGATTAAAGTGGAAATGTTTAATAAGACTGTATCTTATACACCATATCAGATAGCGTGTCATCTTGGAGATGGGGGAGAGGGAGAAATTTAGAATGCAAAATCTTATAAAAGTGAATGTTGAAAACTAAAACTAAATTAATTAATTAATGAAAAAGAATGGGAGCCACTCTTCCATTAGCAGTGCCACATTCGGAAGTGGACTTGGCAGAAGAATGTTTGCAGCAATCATTTTAAGTTTGAGGAATCCATTCTCTCCAGGAATTGAGGTATATTAGAAGGGAGATTATGTTTCAACTCGGAGTGGGGAGAATGTTCTTGTAATTCTGTTCTTGCTGTATCTCCACAGTAAATATTTCTTCATAAAAACTAACTGCATTAATTTCTTGTTAATGATATTGAGGAGATATCAGCTAATTGGATGATTCAAGTCAATAATATTGGGGTAGTAAACACTGGCGATTGTTTATGGAGGGCACACCGGAATGGGGCTCAGGCCAGTAGCATTAGAAAACACTTCAGCTCTTTAGGGTTACATGGCTGAGCTCTGACCTGCCAAAGCCTAAAAAGCACTACAGTAGGGTCACAGATTTACAGCACAAAGTCATGGCAAAAGGGGGACCTCTGAGACCAAGTGCAAATCCCTCGTTATGCAAATGAAGAAAGCTCAGGATCAATTAAATGATTTGTCTAAGATCAAGCCAGTGCTAAGCAGCAGATTCAAACCCAGGTCCTGTAATTTCAATTCAATAATCTTTCCAACCCAATAATATATATTACATAGGCATCTACTATTAGCATATAATGTCATATATACATATATATATATGTGTGTGTGTGTGTGTCATTATATGGGTGTATATATGTGCAACACCCCAATATGAACTTATGGGTTGTATCACATACTACCTTGTGTCCTAACTCTATAGGTGTAGGTCATTCCATGTACTTCCTATTAACAGTCAGCCCATAGACTCAATTAATTCTTAATAAAGGTATTAACTCAAATGACAAAACAAAGAAAGCAGTTACAAAGCAATCTAATCCAAGAGGACCTGATGAGAATGGGGAAACTGGAAGTTCCTGGAACTCTCTCATAATCCCTACTTACAGCATCAGCAACTGGCTATTTTGGAGGGAAGGAAAGTAGACTTGAATGGGACTCACTGGCCCCAAGAGAAAGGGATGATGCTGTCAGGCACCTCCATTCAGAAGCCCATCAGAAGAAGCAAAGCAGTTACGACTCAAAGGGTAGAAAAGTCATAGAACTCCAAGCTAGAAGGAACAGTAGAGATCATTAATCCAGCCCGTTATTTTATAGATGAAGAAACAGAAAGACAGAAATTGCTCAAGATCAAGGCAAGAAAGAGGGTTTGAACCCTAATCCTGTAATTCTAAATCCCCAACACACACGCACACACACGCACACACACACACATACACACACACATACACACACACGCACACACACACGCACACACATACACGCACACATACACACACACACACACACACACACACACACTACACTCCTGCTACTGAGTGGGACCATCGGACAAAATCCCTGCTCTTTCCACTGACTGAAGTCGGACAGTTTTGACATTATTGCTGGTTCCTAGGCCTCTCGTTGAGCCACACGGGCAGCAGCTAAAGAGGTCCACGGTGAAGGGTGAGAAGAGTGCATGTGGCACACACACAAACACACACATTTCTTATCTAGAATGATTGTTCCCACACGGTGCTTTTTCCAGCGGAAACTGTTTTCAGCTTCGTCAACAAGATTCCTGGGCTGATTACCTTTCTCTAGGTAACAGCCTACGTTGCTGCCCACATCACTGCCCAGGAGAAGGGGTGGCAACAAAAGCCAGTGAATCACGAGAGACAGTTACTCATAGAATTAGAGAAAGGTAAGAAGAAAAATCATTTGAGCCAGTTTTTACTTTACAGAGAGGGAAGCATCCAGAGATGTGGTTTAAGGGAATACAGCTGGTTGGTGTCAGATTATCCTATTTTCAATTGCTCTCTGGCAATTTCAGTTCAGGAGCTCAAGTCCCAATTTGAATCAGCATCCATGAGATCCTTATATATGCTTATGTGTGACACCCCAGCCTGTACTTGGGTTGGATCATACCCTACCTTGTGTTCTAAGGGTAACCCTGTAGGTAGGTCATGCCATGTGCTTCCTATTATAGACAATAGACAATCCTTATCAAAGGCACTTAAAAACTGTAATGGCCTACCAAGATAAGTAGCTACCAAAAAAAATCCCCACGCACACTCTGACAAATGCAATACACATAGGAAGAGTGGGTTCTGACAGAGTACAATGGTGGTGAGAGACATTTATAACAAAGAAAACTCACAACTCCTGATACTAGCAGGACCTGAAAATTCTCTATCTCCTTATAGAGCCTTCATGTTAGATTGCCTGGGACTGTTCCTCTCCAAAATTCATTTGCCAAGGGGAACCACTCTTTGAAGAGGCCTCCTTCCTCAAGTGACTGTCTCTATGTATCTGTAACTGTTTGATTCCCACTACATGTAGCTTTCTTTCTGGTTCAGGAGTTCCCTTTCAAAGCTACATGACTAATGCTGGCTAAGGGGAGAAGAGAAAGAAATGCTGTATTATCCCACTAAAGGGAGTATCTTCCAAAAGGTAGTTCCTGGCTTGCTAGGGCTCAGAACTCTGAAATTCATCCAGAGCTTAGCTATTTAAAGTCTCCACAGCAGGAGCTAATTTGTTTGCTCAGTCAATCAAGTTATTTCCATCTTGACTCAAAGAGATGTTTCCTTCATAAAAGGATCAGGATGTACATACATCTTGTTTATTCATTATAACCTCATTATGTGTGACATCAGTGGAGTGGGGTAAGGTAGGGAGAGAATCACATCCGCCATCCCTTATAAATGTATGGTATAAAAGGGACCTCACTCCCTGGGGGAGAGAAGTAAATAGAAAGGGGAAAAATAAAGAGAGACTTAAAGGCGTGATGTAGAAGGGCAGCTGGAACTAGCCATTCCACTCAGGGATCTCTGCAGAGTAACAATGTGGAAAAAGAGCCTTATTTGGAGTCTATAGACTTGGTTAAATCTCAGCTCTGCTATTGACTACATACATGACTTTCAGTAAGTCATTATTCCCCTCAAGGCTTCAGTTTCTCCATGTGTAAAAGGAGGGAGATTGTACTAGATGATCCCTAATGGTTCCTTCAAACTCCTAAAGCCCTAAGTTTCTATACAAAAATTCAAAGAACTTGAGGGCTCACTACCAGTCATTTTCATTGTACTTTACCGTAGGTTCATTTTTTTAACCTGACTACATCAAGAGGGCTGGAAAGAAGTTTAATGTACTTGACCTCTTTCCCCTCGGTTAGGATTTTCTGGGACTTTGGAAAGCAAAATAATAACAGCTAGGTAGGACTTTAAGTTTTGCAAAGTGTTTTACAAATATCTCATTTTATTTTCACAATAATCCTGTGAGATAGGTGCTGTTATTATCCCCATTTTACAGATAAGGAAATTGAGGCAAAAAGAGGTTAAGTTACTTGCCCAAAGTCATACAGCTAGCATATGTGTCTGAGGACAGATTTGAACTCCTAACCTGCAAGTCCGGTGCTCTATCTACTTTGTTGCCAGAGGCAAGTAGGCAGAAGCTAGGGAACAAGGTTGTGCTAAATCCAGTGATTTTAGCAAGAGGAAAGAGAAGGTAAGGCCACTGAGGAGGAAGGACATTGTAAATATGGGAAAGGAGAGGGTCCAGCCTCCTTTGGCAACCTTCCTGACCCAAGTCATTACAGCCATTTGACCTCTTCTCACTCCTGATGTTGAGTCTCCTATTCATGTTGTGAAAGCCAGGAAAGTTAACTTTCCTCTCTTATTGAATGTAAGCACCTTGGGGACATGAACTGTTTCACTTTTGCCCTTGTATTTCCAGTGCCTGGCACACAGTAGGTGTTTAATAAATGCTTGTTGGTTGACAGAGTCTCCTGAGCTATATTTTCTAGCTGAGGGTAATAATCCTGTGGTCCTCTTGTGCACTTATCACACACCCCAGTTTGCCCAATGCTTAGGGACTCCATGCCTGATAATGCTGGTGGTTCACTCAACAGCTCAAATCTTCTGCCTCAGCCCACATGTTCCAGACCTGTTCATTGTCTTCTTTTTATTCTGTGATCACCATGGAAAGGATTCTCATATTGGGCAGCTGGTTGGATTAAGGTTCCTTAACCAGGGGTCAAATCCCCTACCTGCTTCCCCTTCTCTCTCCTGTACCTTGATTTGCCTGCCGCTTTTCTTTCTTCCTACTACCCTCCGGCAATTCCAAAAAGCCCCTAGAAGCAGAATCTAGCACCTAAAAAGAGAACAAACAGTGGGTCCTGGAGAGGAGCTGGGGTGGGCAGGAAATCTGCTCTCCTTAGCCATCCCAACTGCCCCACCCAAAACAAACATTGCTCAGAAAGCCACAGTTCTGCTGAACTGGGCAAAGACTGTGACCACTCCACCCACAAGCTCCAGCTTCCAGGAATCTGGATGCTTTTTGGAGGGGAGGAGGGTCTAAGTCTTTCTTAACTTCTCCCCTATTTGGCAGAAAACCAAAGGTAAAAAGCTGGACTTTCCCACCACAAGGCAGATAATCAGAACTACAAATCCCAGGCTCCAATACTACTGTTAACCTTTGGGTACATCCTGTTCAATCTTTCCTCTCCACTTGTGTCTGGTTTGTGGATGATTTCTTTTAGCAGAATGTGAGAAATGGTTCCTGGAGATTACCTCAAAGACTTGACAACACCATCATTTACCTGGGGCAGGTGCAAATCCCAGCTATAGTAGAGATGGTCACACTAAGGGTTCTGTCCACATTCTCTCAGGCTAAGCTGATAGAATAAACACCAATGGGGCACTGGGCCATATTCCTCCTAATTCTTATCTACCAGTGAAGGAAACAATCTGAAGCAGTCTTGGTCAGGTCTTACTATAGGCTATCCTCTAAAAGATCCCTGGAATAACATCCTGCATGTACTTTAAAGTCTGCTTTGCATCCTAAATAGATTTTCAGCACTTCTAAGGAAGTTAATGTTGAGAAAGTTTTCTATAAAATAGCTAACGCTTCCAAAGGACCTAATTCATGTTCTATTTCCTCAATTCATTCTGGACTACAATCTTCACCTACTAATGAGGACTGTCTTTAAATAGCTATGAATCTAGGGTCCTTGAACAGATTTTTAAGGGGGGGTCCATGAACTTGGGTGGGGAAAAAGACATATTTCTTTTCCCTTACTTCTAACTGAAATTCAGTATTTCCTTCAATTGTTTAAAAACATCATTCTGAAAAGCAATCCATAAGACCACTAGACTATCAAAGGGATCCAGAAGTTTTACTAGACTCTCAAATGTGTCTATAATGCACAAAATACTTTTGAAAAAACCTACTCCAGAGGTTATATGTCTGAGGCTGATGGGATCCAAACTGATTTGAGGGGGAGTTGCTATCTGACATGCACCAAGTGGGTAGCTCCTTCGTAAATTGTCAGAAATCCTCCAGATTGTTATGCCTACAAAAAGGATATGTAAGTGGGAATGTCAGTCACAAAAATTACAAACTGAAATTAGCTGTTTCTTTCTAATATGTCTGAAGAATTCCTGAAAAGCTGTCCTAGGCTACTATTCTATGAAATCAATGCCAATGAATGCTGTCCTGGTCTCCCTGGGAAGCTAATGTCTTTCTCTCTCTCTCACTGTAGCAGTAATACTAGTCTACTACTTCATCTTTGAAAGTATCGATTGCATAATTTGTCTTCTCCAGGTGTTTTCTAATGATAAAGGACAATGTGGCACATGGCTCTATGAAATGTTATTTCAAGGGGATTAGAGTATCCCTGAGCTGAAAAAGACCCCTTCAAAGGTCATCTTACCTGTTCCTTACTTCCAATAAGACTGTTATTTAAACTATTTTGGACAGGTATCTACACTATTTAAATACTTGAACGAAGGTATATTCCTTTGGTAAGCCAATTTCACTAACTTTAGGAGATTTAGATTATATACGCTTACTGAACTGAAAGATGAAAATCCACATAATACTATCTGTTTTTTTAATCATTATCATTTAAAAATCATGATTAGATTAAAATCATCCGTCAACAAGCATTAATATCTTGAAGCTGAGAATTTTTCAATTCCTTTTACCCAAATACCTCCTCCAACTTCAGTTAGCCATGTTAGAAAGAACCATGAGCTCTTTCCTGTCTCCTGATCCATAAGAGATTCTTACATATCCTCCTAGAATAGCTAGAGCCCTACCTAATTTGCAAGCAGCAGCTGTCTTTAGATTTCTCCCTGAGAAATTTTGGGTAGCTCACAAAGAACTTCATTAGAAGGTTCCTTCAGCCTCTGGATAGCTCATGAAAAGGTCCAGAGACAGTTGAAATAGTATCCGATATCCGAGATGAAAGGAGAGAGTAAAATTCAAAAAGTAAAAGAAATTGTTCAGAGAAGCAGGGCAAATTAAATTACTTTGTTGGAGAAAGCCAAATGCATATGGTAAAAGGTAAAGTAAAGAGGAGAGAAGAGGAAAAACTGAGCTTCCACAACTTTCTTCAAACTCAGCACCCTATTCAAGATAACCAGATATGATTTCTGAGAGTGAGGCATACTGCAGTGTTTAAAGTCAACACACAGCACAAATCTCCCCATACCTGCTCTCCGTTTTGCCCAGTCTTACCTGCCATTTAACAAACTCACTTCCTTGTGGCCAGGGATTGCATTGGAGATGGGAAATAAAAGTATAAATTGACAAAAACACACACCATATACAAAGGCATTAAACAAAGAGTACCAAGTACATATGTAGCCCTGGTTTCCCAGGTTCCCAATGCTGCTATGGACACCAGCGACTCAATCAAGCAGACGCCATGCCAGAGCTCACCTTGCTTGAGATGTCTATTTAGTTTGGCTCTCTGGAACTATGTGTTAGAGAATTTGGGGAGACAGAAGCTGGAAAAATCCATTATCTATGTTGCACCATGTACAAGTTTGAGAGGTAAATCCAATCCCTGGCCCTTCCTTGTGAAAACTTGGTAAGAATGCAGCTGTTGCCAAATGGAGGAATTAAAGTTGTGAGGTGCCCAAGAAACTGACAAAAGAAGACATGCCAGTCCTTCACTAGAACATCTTAATCACCTCACTCACCCCAAATCTGTTTCAGATGAGAGAAGAACTCTCCATTAATGGTCTAGTTCTGTCTCTCCTTCCTTCCCACAAAAGGAAAAAGTGAAAGTGAAAAATTCATCTTGCCTCCTTATCTAGTAGAGACACCAGTTTCTTCCTATCCGACAAATTGTTCCCTCCTCTCTCCACTACTCATTGTTCTTTTAGTGCTATCAATTATCTCCTTTATACAAAAGAGAATCCAATGACCACTAGATCCTTCTCTTGTATGATTAATGTTGGCTCCAATAGGGGAGAGAAGAGGATCTCTAGAGAGCAGGGATTCATAACCTAGGGATATATGGACAGATTTCAGGAGAGTCTGTGAGCATGGCTGGGGGAAAAAAATCTTTCTTTTCTCACTAACCTTGAACTGAAATTTAGAATTTCTTTCAATTGTGAATTTAAAAAAAATTTTTTAAACATTATTCTGAGAAGGAGTCCATAGACTTCAACAGCCTGCCAAAAGGGTCCATGACTCAAAAAAGGTTTAAGAAGCCCTATTATAGAGGGATAGGAAGTACATTTGTGGTTCAGGGCACCTGAGATGTGGGAACAAGAGAAGATACCAATTCCATTTGGTAGACCCAAATACAATATCGAAATAATACCTCTATGCAAGTGCAAGTTTCCGTAAAAAAGAGAGTCCAAAAGCAGAAAAAGAATAATTTTATATTTAAGCCCTTTAAGCAAAAGCAAGGCAAGCCTGAGAATGGGGCCACTCATCAAAGCACCCATCACTTAACATGTATGGGAACCCAAACTTACAGAAGCCCAGAACTGAGGCCCCTTGTTGGGAGGGAGTCCTGTGCTATAACATGTCAGTCAATCAGTCAATAAATATTCATTAAGTTCCTATTATGTGTCACTATAATGCTTATGAGATTAAATATCTTCCCTACCCATTAATGGGCCTTACATTAAGGAAAGCTTGATTAGGGGAGGCCCACACCTTTTGTGTGGGCCTCACACAACAAAAGTTGTGATGCCCTTTGGCTCTGAAAGATGTATAAATACTCTGAGGTGAGATTTTACTTTGGGGCTTATTCATTGGAAGTGTTTCTTTGGCCAGAGGAGACTCTGGGCAGCTGCTAAACACCCCTCTTTGAAAACACCAAATATTGGTGTTTCTCTCTGGTAACTATGTATGTATGGTCAGACAGTTATCTATCTGTTGATCTTTCAGACAGTTGGAAGCCCTGTCTGTTGGTTGATCTTTGTTTCTCTGTTGATATTTTCTCTGAAGTTCAAGGTGCTGCCTTTTTCCCTGAACTAAGTGAAGGCTACATGTGCTTGATTGATTGTTGATCCCTCAAAAGTGGCTTTACTTTTAGGAAAGCAGATCTAAGAACCTGTGATAGCAGGCCATCCTGGATGTGTCAGGGTGCTTGCTTTTACAGTCAGGCACGGGGCTAAATGCTGGAGATACAAAAAGAGGCAAAGACAGTCCCTACCCTGAAAGAGCTTACAATCTAATGGGGTAGGCAACTAGCAAATAAGCTATATGTACAAACAAGCCATATACAGGATAAATAGGAAATAATTAAGAGAGGGAAGGCACTAGAACTAAGAGAGATTGGGATAGGTTTCCTGTGCAGAAGATGGGATTTTAGTTGGGACTTAAAGGAAACCAGGAAAGGCAGCAGTTGCAGATGAGGAAGGAAGGCATTCCAGGCATTGGAGATAGCCAGAGAAAATGCCCAGAGCTGAGAGAAGAAGTGTCTTGTTCATGGAACAGTCAGGAGGGCAGTGTCACTGGGTGGAAGAATATGTAAAGTGTAAGAAGACTGGAAAGGCTGGAGGGGGCTAGATTACGGAGGGTTTTAAATACCAAATAGAGAATTTTGTATTTGCTCCTGAAGATTAAAGAAAGCTATTGGAGTTGGGGAGTGACATTATCAGACCCGTGATTTAGGAAAATCACTTTAATAGCTCAGTGGAGGATGAGAAGCAGGTGGGCCCACCATTAGGCTATTGCAATAATCAAGGTATGAGGTGATGAGGGCCTGCTCTAGAACGGTGGCAGTGTCAGAGGAAAGAAGCAGGCATATTTGAGAGAAGTTTTATGAATTAAATCAGTAAGCAAAACTTGGCAACACACTGGATGGGGAGAGGAGGGAAGAAACTCTCAGGGAGTTTAGCCACAAAGGGCAGAAGAGATATAAGATGATGGTAGGGATCAAGTGAGGGAGATATAGCCATATTTGCAGACAGTAGGGAATGAACCAGTAGACAAGGAAAAACTGAAAAGAGATTTAAAATAAGTGAAAAAGTGGAGACCACAGAGAGCAGCCTGTTGGAGAAGACAGGATGGAATGAGATCATACACATAGATGGTCATACCCTTGATCTTGCCATCCCCCACAAATCTACCCCCTCCATGTTCAAGAATTCTGAAAAACCCCTATCCAACCATAATTTATTGGGTTTGAATTTGGTAAGAAGTAAGGCCACCTTATCATGTGATATAGGGGTGAAGAAGAAGAAGAAGAAAGTGGCAGAAACCCACAGTGATAGAAGATAAAGAAGAAGAGAGAAGAGGAAACTCTTGATTTTTTCTATAAATTATGAGGCAAAGCTCTCAGCTGAGAGGGTGGTAAGAGGAGGAGCCATGAAAGGTTTGAGGAGGGATGAAAGGTTTAGAAGAGCCTCTACGGAAAGTGGGATAGTGAGTTGATAAGGGAGATATAGTAAGATTGCCTAGCAGCAGTGAGGGCCCCGGTGAGTTTGTATGACATATTTGTAGTGGACCTACTCGGAATGGTTGCATAACTTTTTCAAGCTTTGTTCAATGGTCCATGTGTGGGAGTGGAGGTATATATGTATATGGTATGGCATTATTCCATCCTGAGACCTGGCAGGGTATGGCAAAATTATAAGGGGGCTAGGGACTTAAGAGAAGAAGGAGTCAAGAGAAGAAGTGGCTAGTGCAGAGGAGATGACTTGGGAGAGAACTGAGGGGTCAAGGGGTGAGAGGTTATGGTGTAGATGAAGAGTAGGGTTGGTAAGGGAAGACAGGAGAGGTTAAAAGTCATTTTTCAGACTTCTTGAACACAGAAATGGTACATTTGTGGGGGATGGAAAAATCAAGGGTATGACCATATTTCCGTGTGACTAACATAGTAGATTGAGGAATTAATTGAGTGGTTAGGGTGTTTGAGAGAGAGTCAACATGTATATATATTTAAGTCCCCTAGTATAAGGGAATTGGCGAAGGGAGAAAAATTGTGAGCTATGTACCAAACCCAATGAGGAAGGAAAAAGGGTGATCTAGGAGTCTGTAGACAACAGCTACCAGGATTTTGATTGGATGGTGGAGATAAATTGATGAATATTCAAAGGAGGAGAGGTTACTGAGTGATAGAGATAGGGGGAACAGCTGGCAGTGGCAATGGGGAGCAACAAGTATTCCTACTCCCCTGCCTTGACCAGTGAGCTGAGGAGAATTAGTAAAGATGTAGCTAGTATTGGAAAGGGTGGCCAGGGAGGCTGGCTCATGGGGGTTGAGAGGAAGTCAGCTTTCAGTGAGAGTTAGAAGACTGAAGAAGGTAGAATAAGATATTTATGATGAAGAGAAATTTGTTGCCTGTGGAACATGTGGAAAAAAGATAGTCCCCTCATATTCCTTACCCTCGTTCTTTAATATTATATCTATATGTACTACTATATAGTATTATAGTATATATAGTAATATCTATCTATATGTTTCATATATTATATGTAATATTATTATCTATATGTACTATTCTCACACAGACACATACCCAGAAATAGCATTTCTAGAAGGTGTGCCAATAGCACAGCATAAACCTTTTAGTATCCTCATATTTAAAAGGCCCTCTTGGGAGCTGTACTTTTTTCCATACAAAATGGGGATTTTTTCCCTTAACCCTCATCTCTTTGGTTGATTCAGCATCCAGAGTATCCACTGATATACCTACACATAGTGCCCTTGTCTGGGAATTTTCTCTAGAGGTATATGCCCTTGTCCATTAACTTTCTCAAAGCTTCAACTTCCTGGGTCAGGATATGGATATGTGTATTTGGGGGCAAGGGAAGGGGTCAGGATAAAGATGATGGTATAGAATCCTTTCTTCCCTTTCCTTGTTCTCTTATATACGAATATGCCTCTCCTTATAGTCAGAGGCTGCGATGGACCTGAGCTCATTCAGGAACCAACCACCTCCTTCTGATGGGCCTTGGAAAGGCAAAGCACAAGGCTGTGAGGGAAAAAGTGTCTTCTCCTTCTGTAATCTGCTATTACTTACCAGCCCAACATCACAGAATCATAGCTTTAGAGCTGGAAGAGACTGTCTGACTCAACCCTTTCATGTTACAGTTGAAGAAACTGAAGTCCAAAGAGATCTTGTGGCACATCCAGTCATACACTCAGTAATTAGCGAAGTCAGGATTCTAACTCAGGTCCTCTGACTTCAAATCTGAGCCTCTGAACTGAAGACCCAAACAATGCCTCCCATTGCCCAGTGAACTCTCATAATCCTAAGAAAGGGATAAAGTCAGTTCTAGTGGACATTAACCAGTAGATGAATCCTCGGATCCAAAGCCAAAACTACAGGAATTCTGAGTGAAGCCATGCTCCATCTTGGGCTGCTTTGGAGCTCAGGTACCTTACTTGCCTTAGGCATGGAAACCCAAGTAGTTTGTGGGTGTCCCACAGGACTCTGTCCTGGGCCCTCTTCTCTTCTATACTCTTACCCTTGTTGATCTCATCAGTTCCCTTGGATTCAGTTATTGTTTGATCTTTTCAGTCTTCTTAGAGGTATAAGTATACACCTATATAGGTATTTATATAAGTATACATATACATATAAGTATATAGGCATATATAAGCATACACCTATATAGGTATAAAGCATAGGTATCTATAAGTATACACCTATATAGGTGTTTATAAGTATATATATACATATAAGTATATAGGCATATATAAATATATACCTATATAGGTATAAAGCATAGGTATCTATAAGTATACACCTATATAGGTATTTATATAAGTATACATATACATATAAGTATATAGGCATATATAAGCATACACCTATATAGGTATAAAGCATAGGTATCTATAAGTATACACCTATATAGGTGTTTATAAGTATATATATACATATAAGTATATAGGCATATATAAATATATACCTATATAGGTATAAAGCATAGGTATCTATAAGTATACACCTATATAGGTGTTTATATAAGTATACATATACATACAAGTATATAGGCATATATAAATATATACCTATATAGGTATAAAGCATAGGTATCTATAAGTATATACCTATATAGGTGTTTATATAAGTATACATATACATATAAGTATATAGGCATATATAAGTATATACCTATATAGGTATAAAGCATAGGTATCTATAAGTATACACCTATATAGGTGTTTATATAAGTATACATATACATACAAGTATATAGGCATATATAAATATATACCTATATAGGTATAAAGCATAGGTATCTATAAGTATATACCTATATAGGTGTTTATATAAGTATACATATACATATAAGTATATAGGCATATATAAGTATATACCTATATAGGTATAAAGCATAGGTATCTATAAGTATACACCTATATAGGTGTTTATAAGTATACATATACATATAAGTATATAGGCATATATAAGTATACACCTATATAGGTATAAAGCATAGGTATCTATAAGTACATATAAGATATGTTTACGTAAGTATACACCTGTGCCTTATACCCGCTTACACACACACACACATATACCTCTATAAGTATATTTTTATAGGTATATCCTGTCCCCCTCCTCAACATATTCCAGCATCCAGCCTCCTCACTGTTCCTCACACAAAACACTCCTGACCCTGGGCCTTTCCTCTGGCTGTTGCCCATGCCTGGAACTCTCTTCTGCCTCATCTCGGCCTTCTGACTTCCTTGACTTCTTCCAAGCGGAAGCTACAACCCTACCTCCTGCAAGAAGCCTTTCCTCGTCTTCTTCAATACTGGTGCACCTTACTTTTGTTGATGGTCTCTAATTTATTCTGTGTTACGTTATCTCTAATCTGTGTACATCTTATTTTTACGTAGTTGTTTGCATGTTGTTTCCCCATTAAACCGTAAGCTTCGTGACTTGTCTTTTGCCTTTCTTTGGATCCCTGGTACTTAGCACAGTACCCAGCACTTGATAACGGACACTTATTAAATGTTTCTTTACAGACTGACTGACTCAGCTGAGGCGTGCTCCGTTTTGGGACAGCAGAAAGCGGGTCAGAGCCCAGGATAAGTGTGCCATGATAAAACGAAGGCAGGTAACATTTACAATGGATATCAAAAAGAGCCATAACTCACTCCATGGCCCTCAATGCCACAAGGTGGGAAGAAACATCTAATTCCTGTAATTCTCAGGAATGCTCTACATCTGAAAAACAACTACGTGGGTAAAGCTCTCAAACAGACTGGGTTCGAAGTTTAACAAGAACAAAAATAATTCCTATTAGTGAGCTATTTTTTGCTCAGTTTTCAAAATAGCAGATTTGGATGACAGTTCAGGAGGCTGACCTAGTACTAACTGCCAAATTAGGTGTTTTCCCACCCCCAGGTTAAGGTATCCCAGAAAGCTAGGGACCATGGCTACTCAGCTTTTAGGTCACTGTTTAGCCTGGTCAGTTGCTATCTTAATTCTCAAAGACAGGAGTTGGGAGGGTGAAGTAAGACTAGTATACATTCGTCTTGGCTAGTTCATTTAGAGGGGAAGGGCAAGAGATGGGCATTAGCATATATAGAACACCACCAGGTACCAGGCCCTATGCTAAGCACTTCTCACAAATATTATCTCATTGGAACTTCACAATAACCCTGTGTGGTAGGTGCAAATATCCCCATTTTACAGTTGAGGAAACTAAGGCAAACAGAGGTTAAGTGACTTGCCCAAGGTCACGCTTCTTGTAAGTATCCCAGACTGGACACATGGGGGTCTTCCTGACTCCAGGTGCAGTGAGTACTGCACCACTAGCTACCTCTAAAGTCCAGGAAGGGCCCTAGGGCAGCAGATTGTCATGTCTTCCTTTTTCCAGTAACAATGGTAGCATTGATTCAATTCTTATTTCCGGGGCAAGAACAAGAGGTGGAAAGGGGTGGATGGTAGGGATGTGATGGATATGGTAGCAGAGCAGATGGCGAGCTGTCTGCATGGAGTAGGTCTGTGCTGTCTTGTTGGCTGGCTGAATGAGAAGAAAAACATGCCAGTTAGGTGAGTTAGGTGAGTTCTCACTCTCTAGTCAGGGTAACTCAGAATCAGAGAAGAGTCCCAAAGCGTAGTGGATCAACTCAATAGCAAGATGCCCATGCTGAATATGTGAGGTATGTGTCATTAATAAACTGTAATTCATTGTCAAGATACTACAGCTTATCTCAGTTATATCCTGCTATTCACATATAATAAAATATGTGAATAATAATAAGCTATTCACAATGCAAGCACCAGCCAGCCAACTACTTACCTACTCTTTTCCCTGGAGGCCAATTATTATCAAATGGACAGAGCTTCCCACTAAGTTGTTTGGGTTTTGTTTGTTTTGGGATTTTTTGCCCAATTTCTCTAGACAGAGAAATCTAGATCAGAATTCTAGCTTGTGTGAATTTGATCAGAACACGAGCTCTGTGGGCCTCATTTTCCTCATTTGTAAGATAAAGGAGCTGGTTCCACTGACCTACAAATAAGTCATCTATACGTTGGTATAGTAGTAGAAAGAATTGTATCAGGAGTAAGGAGTACTGGATTCAAGACTTGACCCAATTTTGGCCAGGTGATTTTTTTGGGCTTCTGTTTCCTTACTCCAGAAATAAGAGAAAGATGGGATTAAATGATCTCTGAGATTCCTTCCAACTATCACATGGAATGTGGAAGAAGAAATCCAGTTGCAGAGTTCTTTAAAGCTGTTTTGTCCCCAAGTGGAAATTCTGTGCTACCAAGAGCTCAGAACCACCCAGTCATCTACACAAAATACAAAACTCTCAAACTACACCACAGAAAAGATCTCAGAGGCAATACAGGGAGTGGGGTTCTATATGACCTTTCCCTCCTTACTGCCCTGAGGTTGGATTATTACTTTTTACTTGCTCCTTTAGTACAGGGAGGTTGGGCAGTAGCTGATTTCATTCCTAAGTACTACATGCTGGGGATGGGATTTCTTCCATTGTATACATTTAAACAAGATTCCATCACAGCGAAACAGTTTGGAGTTTTGTAGAGTTCATCATAATGGAATTTCACCTGAGGCATCCAGAAAAGTCCCCCATTCTCTCTCTTAAAGTTGAGGCAACCGAGAGGTTGGTGTGCCAGGTGGGAAGGGCAGAGATAACTTCCCAGTCCTGGCAGGAGCATGTAGAATAAATAATTGTGCCCTGCAGGTGTTTTTCCCTGAATCTCTATGACCAGCCTAAGCATTGTCCTATTCCCCCCTCCTCAAGCACCACCAATGACTACTGTCTCTTCCCAAGATTTCCTAAGCTTGGATTTGAAGGGAAATTAGCTGGACTTAATAACTAGTTTATTTTATGAGAAGATTCACAGAATTCAAATTGGAATCTAGGAGAGGGATCCCCTAATCAGCTTGGAAGAACAGATTATAATTCAAGTCCAGTCATGATTAGTATATGGGGCTCACTCACAGGAGAGAGGAAGGCACAATGGGCCATTGGAAAGAGAGCTGGATTTGGAGTTGGTTGGGACCTAGTTCAAATTATAGCTCTGCTACTTACTACCTGTGTGATTTGGGACAGGTTTCTTCACCTAACATCTGTTTCTTCATTTGTAAAACAAGAGTTTTGAACTTAGATGGTCATTAAAATTTTTTTACAGCTCTAAATCTATGACCCCATGAAATGCTCACTAGAGTTACTTGGTAATTACTGAATTGCTAATGGGAAACAATTTTGAGGAGTGGAAGTTGATTGGAATAATTCATATATCTACTAACCTGGACCTAGGCCTTTGGCAAGTGGGTGGAAGAAAGGGAGAGCAGTTATTAGTGTGGCCAACCAAAAGTCAATAAGTGCCAATACACCTTTTCCTACAATTTGTAGAGTACCCTCAGGGGCACGGTGCTCAACTATGCATGGCTTAGAAATGGATGAAGTTGTTCTTTGCTGGCACATTGCCCCATTCACATCCTGCCCACCCCCCAAGCTCAGTTCTGCCCCACCCCCATTCCTTCTAAGGGTAGACAGAAGTCAGAGGCCAGAGCACATGCCAACCTCTAAGTAATTGGTCACTAGATTCTATTAAACATCAACCAGTCATCCAGAACTCTGAAGTCCTTAGGGAGCTCAGAGGACAGTTTAAGGTCCTCCCCTTCCCTACTACTCACCTCTGCCCTCTACTTCCCCTCTCTGTCCCTCCCCCTCCCCCATATATCATTCTCTCTGTCATATACATGCATCCTTTCAAATCTCAGTTCGTCTCAGTGGGATTTCTCAGAAAGAACCTGTTCTTGGTCCTATCAGAAAAAAATCCTACTGAATTCTCTAACCATTAACTGAGCAAGCATTCCATGCTTAGTCAGGAAATAAGCATTTATTAAGCTCCTACTAAGGGGTAGGGGTAGACAAGAGCTGGGGATACAAAGAAAGGCAGTCTGCTCTCAAGGAGCTCATAGTCTAGTGATACATGAATACAACTATGCACAAACAAGGTATACAGGATAAAGTGGAAATAATCAATAAAAGGAAGGCACTTAACATTAAGAGGGATAAGGAAAGCCTCCTCAAAAAGGATAGGATTTTAGCTGGGACTTAGAAGAAGCTAGGGAAGCCAGATGAAAATGAAGAGAGATTGTTCTAGGCATGGGGACAGTGAATGAAAATGCCCAGACTCAGGAGATGGAGCATCTTATGTGAGGAACAGAAAGGAGGCCAGCTTTACTAATCATCAAAACTGGGAGTGGGGGGAAGAGGTAAGGTGGACGGACACTGGAAAGGTAGGAGGGGGCTAGATTGGGAAGAGCTTTGAATGCCAAATAAACACACTCCAGACAAATCCCAGGCACTTAACATTTGTGGAGAACTGCTGTGCACAAAGACCATGGTGGGGTTACAAAGTAAATAGTCTTCAAGAAATCAGAAGATTAGAGAATGTTGGCCACTGAAAGTAAAATGTTTTCTAGTCTAACACTTTTTACAGATAAGGAAACTGAGGCCTAGAAAGGTGAAGTCGCCTAGCTCCTCTGTGACAAATCCTAGATCATGGGATTTAGAAGTAGAAGGGCCCTTTGGGATCATCTTCGATAACAGTGTCCTTATTTTGCAGATGAGTAAACTGAAGCCCAGAGTTCCACGGTTCCAAGTCTACACAGCTATGGTGTGGCAAAGTCAAAGTTTGAACCCAGATTTCTGACTCTGAATCCATTGCCTTGTGTATGAGATTCATTTTTAATTCTAGAAAATGCTTCTCTTGCCCCACCCTCAGTGATTTTTTTTTTGGTGAGTCCAAAAGTCACAAAGGATTCGAAGACATATTCTATGAGAGATTTTCAGTGCTCATGATAAATATTAATAGATCCTTATTGAATAATTGGTTATTAATTATTGATTAATCAAAAAGGAAAACTTACTGCTTGCCTTAACTGAGCTTTCAAATTTCAGATCATTCCAGTGATCATGAACTCTCTTCACATAATTTATTTAATTTTCATCTCAAGATTACTGCTTTCCCAACTTTATGTTTGTTGTCATCTGGAGTCAGAGATCTGTCCTACCTGGGTTTTCTACCCAAAAGGGTCAAACTCAAATCAAACCTAAATCAAAGAGATAAATCAAACAGTTAGTTAGTGTGAAGTCAATCAGCTCTTTGGCCTTGATGGCAGAGCTGTTCTTACATCTCAGCTGCCAGCAGGTGACACACACCAGATGGGTCGCCAGCTGGCCCGAATGAACCACAGTGACTGAGATTTTGCACCTTGCACAATACCTCGGAGTGTAAATGGCTGCATGAAGTCTAAGTGTCAGCCAAGTGTCCTCGGATTCCTTGGCCTGCTCCACTCTGTCTAGGCTATATATTTTCCTGCTGGCACAATTGACCCCATCTTCCTTGAGACCAGGACTTTTCCCCAAGCAGAATGAGGACTTTATGTAGTATCTGGTTCCAGGAACACTGCTTAATTTGTTCCCTGGCAAGGATCCCAAATAGCAAATGAGAGTCTGTAAGTGTGTCATGTACATATACTCCCATAGCCTCTATTTCTCCTGCCTGACTTTTTTTATAACTCTTTAAAGTTTAAAGACTGCTTTAGATATTTTCTCATATGACCCTTATGATTTACAAATAAAGAAACTAAGGTTGAGAAAGGTTAAATGATGTTCAAGGTCTTAATATGAGCCTTTAATCCAAGTCTGGCTAACTTTAAGATTGGCCCTTTAGTCACAATGCCTTTTGTGATATACAGTAAGGATTCCTATTCTCATTTTATGGGGAAGAAAGGGAAACTGACTCTCAGAGAAGTAAAATACCTTACCTATCCTTGAAATCATGTCTCCTGACCCCCAAGCCCCACGTACTCCTCTGCCTCATTCCTCCCAATTCCCCTTCATTCTTACTGTGATCTGAAATGTCTCTACCCCTAAGCATTTTGCCAGACCTCTCTTCTAGTTGCATTCTCTTCCCTTGCCAGTCTTGACCCCCTGCTGAACCTGTTCGACTCTATACTCTCCTTTTGAATCCCATGTTCATTTGTCCACTGACTCTCATGCTTTGCTGAACCCAGCCCTGAATTATTCCTATTTATTTGCCTCCATTCCTTCTCAAGTGCTGCTGAACAGAGCTGGAGGAAGTCACACAAGCATGCTGACTAGACCTAATACAAATTTATGTTATCCAATTTCAACTGGGCCCTCAAGGCAAGCAGCGAGGCAGTATTTTTTGTTATTTGGTGGGATTCAACTCTTCATGACCCCATCTGGCGTTTCCTGGACAAAGATACTGAATTGGTTTGCCATTTCCTTCTCTAGCTGATTTTACAAATGAGGGAACTGAGGCAAATTTTTACTCTTCTGTAATTGATTTTCTAGCCCACTCCTGAGATAGTTAAATGTGCTAAAGGATAGCACGCTGACGCTGGGCTTATAGTCAGAACGGCTTGAGAAAAATCCTGCTTTAGGTACCTATTGGCTGTGTGACCTTGGACAAGTCACTTAACTTACCCAGCCTTAGTTTCTTCATTGTAAAATAGGAGCAATAAAAGTATCTACCTGACGAGTTGTTAAAAAAAAAAGACATAATGAGATAACATATGCAAATCTTACAGTGCTATATAAAAGTTGTCAAGTCTTTTGAATTCTGCCTCTATATCCCCTTCTCTCTACTGACAGTCACCACCCTAGTTCAAGCTTTTATCATCTCTCATCTGGACTATTGTAATAGACTCCTATTGGTTTCTCATTCTCATGCCTCTCCCCATTCCAATCCATCCTCCACATAACTGACAAAGTGATTTTCCTAAGATACAAGTCCGATCATGTCACTCTTGCTCATTAAACTCAAGGGGCTCCCTAGTGCCCTGAGGCTCCAATACAAATTCTTGCGTTTAACATTTAAATCCCTTCACAATCCTGAGCGTTTCTACCTGTTCTTACCCATTACTGCCCTCTTTGAACTCTGTGGTCCAGGCACACTGACCTGCTTCCTGTTCCTCCCACTCTATGCTTTATATCCCATCTTCCGGATTTGGCTCTAGCTGCTTCCCACATATGGAAGGTACTAACTCCTCACCTTCATTTCTTGGAATCCTTGGTTTGCTTCAAGACTCAGCTCAAGCATCACCTTTACATAAAACCTTCCTGATCCCTCCAGCTGCTGGTATACTCTCTCCCTAAAACTATCTTGTATTCACTTTGTATATGTTATGCATACTTATCTACGTGTGTATTGTGTCTACCATTAGAAGGTAAGGTAAGCTTTCTGAGGGTAGGGACTGTTTTATTTTTCTCTTTATATTAGATCATGAGTCCCACAGCCTTAGAACAGAATGGTTATCTTTTTTTTCCCCATATGTAGCAACAGTAGCATGCAACAACTGAAATCAAACCTTTTGTGTCCAAGGAAACCCGCTCTATCTTTAGCTAGTTAGTCCCTCTCTCTATCTCTGATCACCAGGGAGTTGTTTTTTACCTTGCCTACCATTTCCCCCGGGACTTAGTACATTTGACCTGTGGTCTTTTGACCTTTATCCTTATGTGGTCAGGATCCGGCTTCCTTCATCTTTCCTCATTAACTTGCTAATTTAGATCAAGGCTGTTCTGCTGATTGGTAGTTAGAACCATAAAAGCCTGTTAGGAGAGAAAAACAAGAGTTCTGGTATGCCCTGCAATTTCCCTTCATATTGGGTTAAGGGAAGGTGAAAGACCTTTCTATATTAGTTGGAAGAAGAAAATAACCTGAAAGTGAAAACCCATTAGTCATATATCAAGAATTCAAGGTGAACCCAAATAAGTGGTTGTGTATTCGGTAAGAGTGGCTTGAGGCAGCAATGTTTCCCAAGGGGTGTGAAACTTGGATAATCTGATGGAAAGAAAAAAAGACTGGAGGGGATGGTTGTTTGCCCCCAAACCATGTTTTAGAACTCAATCATAGTTGCCCTAACCATAATCAAGGGAAAAGGAAGTGTCTAAAATGACTCTAGTGTATATAGCCATGGCTCTGATGAAGGGCAGTACAAGAAAAATGCTGAAGTTAAGAAAGGTAGTTTTACCACTACTAAATAAAATACCAGAAAGCAATTTCCATGTTGCTTGCCTTGAGGGCCCAGCTGAAATTAGGTAACATAAGTTTGTATTAGTTCTAGACAGTGTCCTTGTATGACTTCCTTCAGTTCTATTCAGCAGCACATGTGAAAGAACAGAAGCAAAAAATGGGTTGCGGTTTGGCAAAATATAAGTGGCAATGGACAAATGAATGTGGAATTCAATAGGACCACATTGGATTCAAGAATAGAAGGGATGGTTCACCATTAACTACAAACATAACAGACTACATTAGTAACAGAACAATAAAAAATCATGAAATTATTATCAGCAAATACAGAAAAAGCCTTTGACAAAATACATCAGTTATAGTAGCTATCTAAAATCAAATGTTAGCATAATTTATAAGGGACAAACACTGGAAGCCTTTCCAGTAAGATCAGGGTAAAGCAAGGATGTCCTGTGTCACTGCTAGTATTTAATGCACTCCTAGAAATGCTAGCTATAGAGATATGAAAAGACAGATAAATAAAGGGAACTGACAGAATTTTATCTAATTGCAAATTACATGATAATTTGCTTTGAGAACTTATAGAGTCAATGAAAAAATTAAGTGAAATAATGAGTAACTTCAGTAAAGTAATAGGATATAAAAGAGACTTACTGTAGAAAGAGACAGAAAAATAAATTCCATTCGGAATGTAACTCATCCTTGGCACTGATTGCTGCTTCCACAGAGTCATTACCATGGAGACTGGGGGGGAAGGGGGGCAGCCTTGTCTAGCCCACATGTTACCCAAAGTTCCATATCTTTCCATGGCTTTTGACCTTCCAAAAGTGGGGAGGCAGAGAATCCAGGCAATGAAATGATACAGAGAGATGGAGATAAGGACAATGGCCACATCTGGTTCTATGTTTCTCCTAACAACACTGGTGAAAAGCTTGGGGTAAGAGAATCTCCTCCCTGTTGATAAAGGCAGGGAGTAGCAGAAAAGAGTAGATTAGGAATAGAAAGTAGGTAACGATCAGCCCACTGTTATAGAGCCAGGAGTGAATGCATAAGTAGAGGACAAAGTATTAAATGCACATGGTTGGTGACAGAAATTTAAGTCTAGTGGACATTCCCTTTGGTTTCCCTCTTGTGAGAAAGCCCTGATCCTTTAATCTGCCTGAATATATTTCTTCCTGTTTACCCCTCTAATCTAGGGGAAGGGAGAGGGAGGAGAAGATAGCTCTATCCTCCAGCTACAAGTCATATTATAGTCTGCTATACCTTGTTACATCTGCATTTGTATGCTCTTTGATACTTCTATTAAAGTATATGAGTATTAACAATGATTTAATTTAAGCCTATAAGTGCACAGTTCGAAATTTAGAGAAGGGAAGTTAACCCATAGGGAAAAGAGGTTTCTCCAGGTAGGAGCTATATGATTACAACCACAAAACAGACTTCATAATAAGGAAGACAAATAATTAGAAATCTATTATTCAAGGTTGGGCCACCCTAACAGAATAGAAATGGTGGTATTAGCTAGATTAATTTATATATTTAATATAAACCATACCAAACTACAAAGTAGTTATTTTATAGAACTAAATACAATATGAGATTTATCTGGATGAAGAGAATGTCAAGAGCCACTAGGGAAGTAATAAAAAAAAGAAGGAAAGGGAAGGGATAGCATTTTGTTACAAGGGAAGATTCTATTGGGAGGAGTCATTGGGGAATGAATGTGATAAAGAAAAGAAAAAGCATGATCATTTAAAAAGAAAAAATGTATACTATGCAAAGGGAGGGAAATAGAGAGTGGGCCAGTGAAATAAGTGGGAAAACTACCTAGAAAAGTAATCTTTATTGCTCAAGGAAGAAACAACACTTCATATTTATAAATTGCTTTAAGATTTACAAAGCCTTTTCTTTCCAGGGTAGTTAGCATAACTTAAACCTACTTTATACATAAAGAAACTGAAGTTCAGAGAGATAAAGTGACTTGTCTGAGGTCCCATATTAAGTGTCCAAAATTTGACCTCAGGTTTCTCAGGACATGGCTTTTGTCCTCTTCTCTCTACTGCCTTTAGAAACCAATTCAACTCTGGCCCAAGTATAAAGTCTCATAATTCTTCCATACTGTGGCTGTCAGGAGAACAAGAATATGCATGACATAATAGAAAAAGTACTGAACTTGGAACAAGTCACTAAAGAGTCTTTTTCTTTATCTGCAAAATAGGGCAACAATACCTGTCCTATCTACCTCATAGGAATACAAGAGATAACATGTAGAATACTACATACTACATAAATATGGAGTGTTATTATTAGCTAGACTGTTGTCCCAGCTCAGACTTGAGTCCCCCTAACTCTTTAACTCTCTGCTCAGAGGGACCCAAGTTAACAGCCTGCTCAAACTAGGAGGTTGTTGGAATTGGTTCTAGAAGAACTCTCCTGGGCCAGTATGTAGGTTTAAGGGTTAATATGGGACAGAACATAGTAAGCTAATAAACTGCGTACTACTCCATTCCACCTTGAGGGGATGGAACTATCTTGTTCTGGCCCAGTATCATTCTCCAAATTTTCATCTTGCCCTGGAGAAGCTTTGGGTTTGTGCTTTGGGAGAGTTCAAGAGTTTCACTTTATTTTTATAAAGCATTTGATATCAAGGAAAAAGCAATCCTAAGGCAAAGTGAAAAGATTCCAAGAAATAAATTACCTTAATCCTACACATTACTTATACAAATAAAGAACAACCCAAATCCAGTCCCAAAGAAGTAAACCCACTGGACTTTCTCCCTTCTCCCCTTTAATCTCTTCCCAGACTTGAGGCTTGGAAGGGCTCAAAGTTTTATCTCCTCCAGAAGTTCATATCACTAGAGACCCAAAGACTCACCAAACCCATAAGCCTGAGATCTGGTTGAAACATGGACTGTAAATTTCCTAACTTTCTACAATCTGAGTCATCCCCATAGCCCAACGAGGCATTAAGGCCTCTCCTCAAATGAATTGAAAAAAGGAAGCAGCAGGGTCTGGGGCCAAAGAAGAAACTCTGATGCCTCTATTATCCCCTTAGGGATCTCTATCCCCTTCCACCAAAGAAGACCAAAAAGATATTTAAGGACTACTCTCTCTAGGGTAATCTGGCTATATAACGATCCTGTCTTTTTTTCCTCCAGAAGAAACAGAGTCTTTTCTTATACCTGAGCAGGGAGAAGAGCAACAACCAAGAGGGTAAAGGGTTCCAGTTCCACCCCTCTCACTGATAGCCCTGAGTAAAGGTGAAGAAGCCTGGTTGTCCAGATCTCTTCTTCCAGCTCAAGGCATGACCCCTCTTTTGTCCTTCTCCAAACTCATTTGGTGAAAGGCACAGCCCTTGTCTCTGCACTTTGAACTTACCAGCTGAGGTCATCTGCTGAAGAGATCATTCAGGAGTGAGGTGGTAGGCAGGAAAATGCTGGACCATTTCAATGACAACTCTGGAGTACTAAGACCTACCACCAAATCCTGAGAAAAAAATGGGAAAAACGTAGTCACACCTGGGGGTGGTCACTCCTCGCTCCTTTCAGAAGCATCCCAGAAAACCTTAGGGCCACTGTTTCCTTAGAAATGCCTGTTTCTTTGCCCTAACTAGCCCATACTAACCTTCCCATGGAAGACAGCCACCTAACAATGATTTGGGGGCAGAACTGAACTCTGCCCAGGAGTGTTTCCGCAAAGCTCAAAGAAGATCTAACCCAGGCTCTAGCCCCCCTGGCTGTGTCTGAGCCCAGACAGGAGGCTGAGTCACTCACCGCACGGAGGAGGAGAAAAAAGGAGGAGGAGGACCAGGAAGGGCCCAGACACAGCCCGGCTAGGGGCAACCCTGCCTGTCCCACCTCCCTCACTCCCCAGGTATCAAGGGCCTCGTCCTGGATCTTCTATTAGCCAGAGGGCTGGACCCTCTCACCTGGGCAGACCCCGCTCTTCACAGCTCCCTCAAGCCCCATAGGCAGTTCCTTCACAGAAACTTTCCCAAATGGCTTTCACTCATTTGCTCACAGAAATTTCCCACTTCAACTCATTTCCCTTGCTCAGAAGCAACTCCCGAGTCCCCTCCTCACTCTGAAACTGTCCCAGAGGTACTGAAAAGAGCCATTCTACAACCCACCTAAGGCTCCCCATCCCCTCGACCACCCGCGCACTCTGGAGGCACTTCCTTCATTAAATGGCACCGTACTAATAATGATAGTGTAGAAGTTCTACTTTAAGAAACTCTACCTGATGGGAGCCTTAGAGACCCTTCTTGCGCGCCTTAAGATTCCCTGGGGGAATGGACAAAGATAAAAAGCGCCCGATGGACTCTAGCACTCCCTGTAGTTACCGGTTTCCTTCCACTCTCTCCCGAGAAGCGCCCCAGACTGCCTTCCCAAGTCCAGCTCGAACGCTTTTTGGCTTTTTGACTTGGGAGCGCAGTCATTCAAGCCTACAGTCCACTTCCTCGCTGGGCAAAACCTCCCAGGACTCCGTTCTTTCTCCTAGCTAGCTCGGTGTCCAGCCTGACTCGTGGCTCCACATCCTGGCGCTCAGACCGTGCCCTCACCTCCCAGCCTGGCACGGGGGTCCAGGGGCGCGCACACTCGCGGGCATGTACACCCCCCTCCTCGGTCCCCGAGATCTCGAGACCTCTGCGGCGAACCCGGTCCCAGTGTCGGTCCCGGTGTCGGTCCCGGTGTCGGTCCCGGTCCCGGCTCGGAGCCCAGTCCCGGTCCCAGCTCCGCACCTGGTCCCGGCACACGCCCGCTCGGAGATCGGAACTGCTCAGGCTCGGAGGCTGCCTTTTGACAAGAAGAGACAGCCCCGCACCTGGCCCCGCCCCCGGCTCTGACCCTGCCTACAGACCCGCCCCGTCGTTTTGGCCCGGCTCCTGGGTCCCAGTCCTCCCAGCCAGCTGCTGGGGCAGGCTGCGCTCGGTCTGCGCCGTCCCCATCTTGAGTTCCGAATCCGTCACTGCCGTGGAGGGTGCGGGGAACCTGTTCCGTGCATCCCCGAGGCTCTGGGCGCAAGACGGATTCCTCCCGGCTGCATTCCTGTCGTCTCAGTGACTGAAGATGCGCGTTCTGGCCGTTCTGGCTTGTTTCGTGGACAGGTCTCCCCCTGCACCTTACAGTGGTACGATCCACAGCACTTTCCAGGTGCGTCGCCCACACCTGGACGGGTCCGCGCCTTCTGAAGGCTGTTAGCGCGTCCCGCGGAACGCGGGGCTTAGATCTTTTCTTCCCACCGGCTGCGGAGAGGAAAACAAAGGAGAGCGTAAACCGCCCTTTGGAGGTTGGCCCAAGTGCCAGCGCAAGCATGCTGTACTTTCTCTTCAGGGTTTTAATTGAGTATTTTGGTGTTCTGAACTTGTAGTCCAAAACTTGACTTTGTTATCCTGAACACCATCGAATACGAACAATTCTACGTGTTACAAGGGGGGAAGAAGTGTTATATGTGAAGCCGAGAGTCTCTTATGTATATAGCTTTTTTTAAAGTACACAACAAATTTCATCGTTAGTTCCAAAGCTGTCCTAGTTATCTACGTCTCCTCCAGAACCTCCTTCGGTTCTCTTCTGTGCTTTTAAAAATATGTTCTTCATACTTTTTTCCCCCTTCTTTTTTGCCATCGCTATCACTAACCTCCTTCTTACGCTCCCTCTTTCCCAAAGCCTTCCCTTATAACAAATAAACATGGTCCAGTGAAAAACAAATCCATTGGCCACGCCTGAACGTGTGTGTTCCGTTGGGCACCTCTAATCCATCACCGGGTAGTTCTGGAGGACTTGGGTCCCCTGGGGTTAGAGCTGCTGCGTCAAAGACCTTCGCTGACAAATGGATTGGGCTGAGCCTGGCGGACTTATCCTTGGGGGGGGGGGAGGGGGAGGGTATTTGGACAATATCAAGAGAAATGTAAAATACCTAATGAGCAGTTTCTTATTTTTCAGTCTTCTCCCAATGTTATCACTGGATCAGAGGGTATGGATAGTGTTATTTTGTTGTTATGATTCCATGTTTCTTTCCAAAATGGTTGGATCAATTCTCATTGCTTTAGTGAGTCTAATTCCCTCCAAAAATGCTCAATTCCATTTTTTGGTCATCTTTGTGAATCTGTTGAGTATGAGGTATTTTAATTTAATGAGAATTATTTTAATTTACATTTCATATTAGTGATATCAAATGTTTTTTCATATCATTATTGGTTGCTGCTTTTGGGAATTGCCTGTTTATAACCTTATCTATTGGGGAGTGGCTCTTTTTCTTCTATATTTGAATCAATTTATTATATGTCTGAGACATCAGAACTTTATGAGGGAAATTTTCTGCAAACTTTTTTTTACTAGTTGACTGTTTCATTTTTCATTTAAATTGCACTTGTGTGCTTGTGTGGAAGCTTTTCAAAGTTATATAATAAACTATATATAATAAATATATAATAAATAAAATAAAATATATAAAAAATCATTTTATTTCTTGTGATTTTCTCTACTCATTTTTTACTCAAGAAATCTTTCTCTATCCATAACAGCGAATGTTATCTCCTTTCTTGCTCCTTATGATGTGACCTTATATGTCTAGGTTATGTGTCCATTTGCAATTTATACTGGTATATGATTACAGATGTGGGCCTAAATCTAATTTCTGCGGGACAGCTTTTTAGTTTTCAAAGCAGTTCTTGTCAACTAGCAAGTCCTTAACTTGGAGTCCATGGGTTTATCAAACACTGTGTTACTATGTTTGCTTGCTTCTAGATTTTATATATCATGTTTGACCAATCAGTTTTCCTATTTTTTTAAACCAATACCAAATAGTTTTCATAATAATTGTTTTCTAGTATGACTTAAGATCTAGTGCTGCTAGGCTCCCTTCCTTTTGACTTTTTTCATCATTTCCCTTGAAGTTCTTGATCTTTCCTTCTAATGAATTTTGTTAGTGATTTTTCTAGTTCTATTAAGTAACCCTTTAGTATTTTGATACTGAAGGCAGCTACACAAAGCAGTGGATAGAGGAAAGGGCCTGGAGTTGGGAAGACTCATCTAACTGAGTTCAAATCTGGTCTCAGATACTTACTAGACAATTTTCTAATTGATAAATGGAGATGGAGAAGGAAATATTAAATCACTCTAGTATCTTTGACAAGAAACCCCACAAAGGTCACAGTCAATTACAAAAAAAGATTTGATTAGTATGGCACTGAATAAGTAAATTAATTTAGATAATGTAATTTTTATTACATTGACACTATCCACCTATGAGCTTCAGTTTCTAGGTTTGTCTTTAAATCTGCATAGAATTCTCTATAGAGAATTTTGGAGTGATATAATCCCTGTGTGTTTCTTGATATGTGAACTCCCAGATATCTTATGCATAGATGTTAGGAATGTAATTTGCATTTCCTTCTCTTTTCCTTTTGGGTTTTGTTGCTTGTATACACAAATTTCAGTGATGTATGTGAGTTTATTGTATATCCTACTTGGCTGAAATTATTGTTTCAATTAATTATTAGTTGAATTTTTAAGGTTCTCTAGTAAACCATCATTGCATGGGCAGTCAGTCACTCATCGGTCAACAAGCATTTATTAAGGACTCACCCTGGGCCGGGCACTGTGCTAAGTACAGGAAATACCAATAGAAAGAAGAAAGGAACCATCTCCACTCATAAGGAATTTACATTCCGCCATTAGGCGGAAGGCAACAGGTAGAAGGAATCTGAAAAATGGGTTTGAAAGAGGAGAAGGTAACTGGTAAGGTAGAATGCTAGAGAAGTCTGGCATGCAGCCTTGTGAAAAATTAAGGGGAAAAAGGTGATTATTGTGCCTTTTTTTTGCTATGTTCATTCCTTAAATTTTCTTTTCTTGTTTTGTTAATATACCTAAAATGTCTAGTACTGGGTCAAGTAAGAGAGGTGATAATGAACATTTTTGCCTCAAGTCTGATCTTATTGGAAAGGCCCCTACAGCATTTCCCCATCACAGATAGTACTGACTTAATTTGTGATTGTTCAGTCGTTTTCTGTCCAACTCTTCGTGACCCCATTTGGGGTTTTTTTGGCAAAGATATTGGAGTAGTTAGCCATTCTTTTCTCCAGCTCATTTTACAGATGAAGAAATGGAGGCAAATAGGATTAAGTGACTTGGCCAGGGTCACACAGCTAGCAAGTGCCTGAGGCCAGATTTGAACTCAGTCTTCCTGACTCCTGGCCCAGCCCTCAATCCACGAGATCTCCTAGCTGCCCATTCATTCCATTACTATTGGGCAAAATAAATTCTAATAATTTCCGTTATTCATTTGTTGTGATTTCTTCTTACTGATATTTTTCATTTGGTCCACTTTTCTTAAAAATCAGGTCAGCCAACAGTTTATCTATTTTATCATTCTTTTAAAGCCCATTTTCTAGTTTATTATCAATTCGGTGAAGTTTTTGCTTTCAATTTTATATCTTTGACTTTCAGAATTTTTATCTTTGTGTATAGTTGCAGGGTTTTTTTGGTTACTTTTCTAAATGTTTTTTGGTTGACTGCTCAAGCCAACAATCTGTTCTTTCTCTCTTTTGTTTTTTTTTTAAATTAATTAATTTATTTTTAGTTTCCAACATTCATTTCCAAAAGATTTTGAGGTTCAAATTTTCTCCCCATCTCTTCCCTCCCCCCACCCCAAGATAACATGTATTCTGATTACCCCTTTCCCCAATCTGCCCTCCCTTCTATCACACACCTCCCTTCCCTTATCTTCTCTCTTTTTTTGTAAGGCAAGATAGATTTCTATATCCCATTGCCTGTATTTCTTATTTCCCAGTTACGTGCAAAAACAATTCTCAACATTCATTTCTAAAATTTTGAATTCCACCTTCCCTCCCTTCCTCCCTCTCCACCCATCCCCATTAAGAAGGCAAGCAATTCAATATAGGCTATACATGCGTATACATACATGCAAAAGATTTCCATAATAGTCATGTTGTGAAAGACTAAATATATTTCCCTCCATCCTGTCCTGCCCCCCATTTATTCTATTCTCTCTTTTGACCTTGTCCCTCCCCAAAAGTGTTTACTTCTAATTACTCCCTCCTCCCATTTGCCCTCCCTTCTATCATTCCCCCACACTCCACTTATCCCCTCCTCCCCTTCTTTCTTGTAGTGTAATAGAGATTTTCATATCAAATTGAGTGTGCATTAAGCCAAATGTGATGAGAGTAAGCTTCACTTTTCCCCTCTCACCTCCTCCCTTTTCCTCTCCATTGAAAAAGCTTTTTCTTGACTCATTTATGAGAGATAATTTGCCCCATTTCATTTCTCCCTTTCTCCTCCCAATATATTTCTCTCTCAGCCCTTATTTTTATTTTTTTCAGAAATCATCTCTTCCTATTCAACTCACCCTTTGCTCTCTGTCTACATATATGTATATAATCCCTTCAACTGCCCAAATACTGAGAAAAGTTTCAAAATTTACAAATATTATCTTTCCATATAGAAATGTAAACAGTTCATCTTTAGTAAGTCCCTTATGATTTCTCTTTCCTGTTTACCTTTTCACATTTCTCTTGATTCTTGTGTTTGAAAGTCAAATTTTCTATTCAGCTCTGATCTTTTCATCAGGAATGCTTGAAAATCCTCTATTTCATTGAATGATCATTTTTTCCCCTGAAGTATTATACTCAGTTTTGCTGGGTAGGTGATTCTTGGTTTTAATCCTAGTTCCTTTGACTTCTGGAACATCATATTCCAAGTCTTCCAATCCTTTAATGTAGCAGCTGCTAGATCTTGTGTTATCCTGATTGTATTTCCACAATACTCAAATTCTTGTTTCTTGAAATATTTTCTCCTTGACCTGGGAACTCAGGAATTTGGCTACAATATTCTAGAAGTTTTTCTTTTCAGACCTCTTTCAGGAGGTGATCAGTGAATTCTTTCAATATCTAGTTTATCCTCCAGTTCTAGAACATCAGGGCAGTTTTCCTTGATAATTTCATGACAGATGATGTCTAGGCTGTTTTTTTTATCATGGCTTTCAGGTAGTCCCATAATTTTTAAATTTTCTCTCCTGGATCTATTTTCTAGGTCAGTTGTTTTTTCCAATGGGACACTTTACATTTTCTGCTATTTTTCATTCCTCTAGTTTTGTTTTATAATTTCCTGATTTTTCATATAGTTTTTAGCTTCCATCTGCTCCATTCTAATCTTTAAGGAATTATTTTCTTTAGTGAGCTTTTGGATCTCCTTTTCCATCTGGTCAATTTTGCTTTTTAGGGCATTCTTCTCCTTATTGGCTTTTTGGCTCTCTTTTGCCATTTGGGTAGTCTATTTTTTAAGGTGTTATTTTCTTCAGCATTTTTGGGTGTCCGTTAGCAAGAAGTTGACTCATTTTTCATGATTTTCTTGCATCACTCTTATTTCTCTTCCCAATTTTTGCTCTGCTTTTCTTACTTGATTTTCAAAATCTTTTTGAGCTCTTCCATAGCCTGAGACCAATTCATATTTTTCTTGGAGGCTTTGGATAAAAGAGCTTTGACTTTGTTTTCTTCTACTTCTTTCTACTTTGGTCTTCCTTGTCACCAAAGTAAGATTCTATAGTCTGATTCTTTTTCCAATATTTGCTCATTTCCCCAGCCATTTACTTGACTTTTGAGATCTTTGTCAAGGCAGTTCTCTGCTTCCAGTGGGTGTGGGAAGTATACTGTCACTTGTTTGAGCCCCCCACAGTCTGTGGGCCTAGAGCTCCAGAAACAGTGGCTCCAGCTGCCCCTGCTACTGCCGTGGCTGCCACAGGTTTCTCCATCCCCTCCCCACTCTGCCTCCATGGGCCTGGGGCCTGACCACTCCACTCTCTGGTCCTACAGCCTTTTTCCACTTATCTTCCAATTTATCCTCAGTGTTTTGGGGTCATGAAGTCTGGAAACTACCACAGGTGCAAGAGATTCAGTCTCCCCAAGGCCTGCTCAGGTCCCCCTCTGTGCACTCAAGGCCTACACTGGACTGTGCTGTGCTCCCAGTGTGGCACAACAGACACTTCCCAGCTAACTTCCAGGCTATCTTGGGCTGGAGATTTGCTTCACTCCATCATTCTGTGGGTTCTGCAGCTCCAGAATTTGTTTAGAGTTATTTTTTGCAGGTATTTGACTGGGCTTGGAGGGAGCCCTCTAGAAAGTCTGTGCTGTTCTTCTGCCATCTTGGCTCTGCCTCCTTAATAAATATTGATTGACAAATCAAATTGTAAGTCTGGCAGAATAGCTTAAAAAAACATGGAAACTAAATAATTTCACATCAAAGCACATATTTCTATGTCTTGACTCTTTCTCAGTAGGCTTACTGTGAGGGTTGGGGGAGTGGTTAACAGCTATGCTATTAGAGTGGGTAATTATATAGAAGTTGGGGTAGCTCTTCTCTCCATCAAGCTCTGCTCCAATTCCTTTGAGGTGGGAATGAGAATGGAGCAAAACTTCAGCAACAGGGAGCAAGCCTAAATATAAGGCATGGCTTTTGGTGAAGCTTATGAAGGTATAGGGATGGTTTTTTATGGAAGCTATATGGAATCTTCCTCCCTGGAATGCTTTTAAAAGTAGGAGAGACTTTCATTCCATGAAAATCGTAAAATCTTAGCATTAGAATCAATCTCATCTGGCTTAATCTGGAGCATGAATCACCCATTTTTCTGAATTAGGGGATATGTCACTCAGACTGGGAAAGGGAAGAAAGTAGATGACCTTGTAAGGTGTTCTGATTTTCTTAAGATTCAAATATAGCTGATGTGATCAGAAGAATTCCTCAGTTTTATGAATCTTTTCCCCTCCATCTTGAAGCGTATTCGAAGAGATTTCCATTAGGTAAATCTTTGTTAGGAAGGGGAATCTCCCAAAGAGCTAGAGCTGCCTTAGGACCTTGGTCCTCAGGGATTCTAGACAAAGATTGGTGAGTTACGGGGTGGGGAGTGAGAGACTCCAATGAAAGACACCTCCCCTTTCTGTGTCTACGGAAACAACCCGACCTTTTTTTGAGGTCTTTCTTCCTTTCCATTAAATAGCTCCATCCCTACCCCCGACCCCCAACTCCCCAAGGCAGACAATTTACATAAGCAGGTGGCAGTAAGAGATACTTGCTTATCCAGGCAAGCCTGATATAAGGATGGGATTGAGATAGCCTTGTTTGCTTCCGGTACCTTGATTAGAAAACTCTTTTTGATTGAATCAATCAGAATGGAATATGAATTGGACCAGCACATCTCTCTGAATCAGTGAAAGTCAATGTATTAGCAATATAATCATATCCTAAGCAATTTGTATAAGGGAGAAGCTATCTCAAAACAGGGAAGAAATTATTTTGAGCATCTGAGTGTCTGGATTCATCTGGATTTGAGACATTGGTACAAGCAGGGAGCAAAGGAAAGACTGCACTGTGACAGAGTCACTGCCTCAATGAGTATCTTAGAGAAGAGGACCCAGGCTGAGGGAAATTCCAAGAAAAGATTGGCTCTTTCCCTAACTTCCCCTCCTGATGCCTCAATATAGCCACAGAGATCATAATAGTAATCTGCTGTTTCATCACCCAAATGTTTCCAGTAAACTTAATTTTGCCTCAACCACAAAGACGCCGTGGAGATAGATATGAATGTAAGGTTAATTAGAGACCCTTAATGCTAGTGATCTTGTTCTGAAATTATCTCCAGTTTATCTTGCATATGTCTTTTTTGTACAAAGCTGTTTACATGTTGTCTTCCCTATTTGACTGTAAACTCCCTGAGAACAGGAATGGCTTTTGCCTTTCTTTGTATCCCTAGCACTTAACCCAATGCCTGGTACAAACTGGGTGATCAATAAAAGCTTGTTGTTGCCTAGTTGTTAAGAACCTTTCCTAAGTAGGAGCTCTAGTGGGTTGTGACTAACCTCAGACCTGTTGTTCAGTCATTGCAATTGAGTTCTACTCTTTGTGACCACATTTGGCCTTTTCTTGGCAAAGATAGTAGTTTGCCATTTCCTTTTCTAGATTATTTTACGGATGAGGAAAATGAGGCAAGCAGGGTTAAGTGACCTTCCTAGGATTACATAGCAAGTAATATCTGAGCCTGGATTTGAACCTGGGTCTTCCTGACTCCAGGTCTAGTGCTCGACAACAACAACGTTGAAAGAAGGAAGTCAAGTGGGCCTTAGGCAAGATTGTATTTCCCCCTAAGTTTAAATTAGCTGGTTGTTATAATATGGTGTTACACTGAGAAACCTCCAGTTTCTTCCTGCTTTCTACCTTTCTGTTTCTTTTTATAAGCATAGGTCGGTGACTATCAATCCTGAGAAATGGAGAGAGTTCAGGATTCTGGCATCAGACAAACAAAGATAGATGACTCCTTTAATGTAGTTCTTGAAAGAGAAGGGGACCACCAACAGAAGGAGTATCCTGTCCCTGGAAACCAAAAGTCATACGAAGGCTGACCTAGAGATCTGGACCTTGCCAACCCTCCATGATAATTATTATTAATTACTTAGTATCAGTCCAAGGTGAATATGAAATATCTGCTCAGGGGTCTCACATTTAAAAAACAAAATCTTCCAGGGAAGACATAATGAATGGAATGATCTTTTTAAGTATTTGAGTTGTATGTATTTGTTCTTGCACACCTGTGAGTCCTTTGTACCTTATTAAATTTCTGTGGTGGAGGAAACAGTAGCTGTCCATAGCCAGTAACAACAATGGACTTTGAATACCTTTGTAGGATGAAACACTGTTATCCACTTTTAAAAGACACTACCACAAATCATAGCTAAGCTTTGCTTTATAGATTTCTCTGGAATTTTACTATGCTGGGGCAGCAGAACCAGTCAGTCAGTCACTTAATAAACAATTATTAAGTATTTATTATGTGCCAGTCTAAGCACTAGGGAAACAAAAGAAAGGCAAAAGATAGTCCTTATTCTCAAGGAGCTCACAGGTCTGCGAGATAAAATGAAAACAAACAAATACAAATAAGTCACGTGCAAAATAAATTAAAAATAACCAACAGAGGGAAGGCACTAGTATTAAGGTGGATGGGGAAAGGTTGCCTACAAGATTAGATTTTTAGCTAGGACTTGAAGGAAGCCAGGAAAACCAGGAGGTGGAGATAAGGATGGAGAGCATGACATGCATGGGGGATAGCTAGAGATATAACCTAAGCCTTTTGGGAGGTAAGGCCCCCTAAGGATGAACATGAGGTCATGTGAGCTCAGTTGAACCTGCCTCCTAAGAGAATCGTTCAGTTTGGGAAGCAATGTAAACAATGCTAGATTTTGAATCAGAGTACCAAGGCTTGAATTCTAGCTCTGCTGCTTACTTCCCTTGAGCATATCGCTTGATTTCTCTGGGCCTCAGTTTCCTTACCTATAAAATGGCTACAGTGGGAATAGATAGATTCTAAAGAGCACGTCAGCTTATAAGCCTATGCCTCTATACACAGATGAGTCTGTGATCTCACTGATATGGGAACTCCCTCCATCAGGTTATGATTGTAACCCATGAGCCTATGGAACACAACACAAAATAAATTTTAAAATCATTCAAATTCAACAAATCATGGACGAAACAACCCTTGGGAAGAAAGGTAAAAAAAAAGAACCTCTAACAGGATATTTTGAGGAGGTTAATGCATTAGAGGTCACCTCACTGGTATTTTTTCAATTGAAGTACCATTTAGAGGGACTTGGAATACTGAAAATTTTGTGTTTTACATTTTTGCAAAAAGTATCACAAAGCAAACTTATCACTCTAATGCAATTACCTATGTTTACCTATTTCTATTTGATTTTGAAGTTCCTAGTTGTATCAATAGAAAGGCAGCAAAACAACATACTTCAATCTAATGGACAGTCATTGGATTTAAATGGTTCAACCATAACCTACCGTAACCAACATCATAGATATTGTAGGTATTTTCACTTGTCTCCTACACACGCTGTTCTCAGTCCCACCGCCCTGCCTTTGCTCATATTATTCTCCACCACCACCGGCCTACCCCTACTCCTTGCTCTCCCCATTTCTTTCTGCTTGTCCAGATCCTATCAGTTTTTCAAGGCTCCTGTTCAACTAACTAAATCAGGGTTGAGGAACCCGTGGCTTCAGGGTCCTCAAGTGCAGCCTTTTGACTGAATTCAGACTTCACAGAGCAAAGCCCATTAATAAAAGGATTATTTCTAATACACATTTTAACACTTGATCATATACTCACATGTAGGATACATATTATATATGCATTAATGCATTGTCTGTAAGTATGTTCTCTTCAATAAAGAGAAAATGAGGAGTGAGGAGAGGTGGGGAGGAGAAAGAGACAGAAAGATACAAAGAGAGAGACAGAGAGAGGGTTAGAAAGATAGGGATAGAGAAGGAGGGGGTGAGGGATGGTAATGGATAGCCTATGAAATGGAAGGTATAATGCTAGGCACAATGTTTATCTTGTCATTTTTTGCAGAGAAGAAAAAGGAATCCCCACTTCTTTGATTTCTAGGAGAGCCATTTGGAAAGGAAAAGCTCTGAAAGAGCTTAGTATTCACTCTTCTAGACAGAGTCCACCCTTGAATGCTTCATTTCATAGAAGTCAGGGAACGGAAAAGGGGTGGCCAGCTCTCAACTATCTATGCCAGGTTCCTGTGGCCAGTTTAGCTCAGGATGTAGTCAGGCCACAGCAATACCATCTGTTCTAGGCTTATGAGCCTTCTTCCTGGCCCCCCACACCCACCCCCAGGGTCTGGGACACTGTCACTAATGCTGGATGGCCTCCTCTGAAACGTCAGAGTGCCAGAGGTAAATCAAGCAACTGTCCTTTCAGGGGCTCTTGAAAAGGACTTTTAACGGATGTTAGCATTTAGATGGTTCAGAGACTATTCTAGGTAAAAATATGCCCTTTGAGCTCTCCCTGGAGCACTCCTCTGTGACTGTTTGTTTTTCCCTTTTTTAGGGCTCTTCTTTTTCCTTTAAATATTTTATGGCTAAGAATGGAGGTGGGGGGAGTTCAAGTCTCTTGATTTCTTGTGGCAATTCAGAGGTAGATTTCTAGTTACACTAGAATTCTGTGCTTTTTTTTTCTCTCCAAAGACCACATCCATAAATTTTGAGTTATAAAATGGACTTGCAGATAGGATCATAGGGTTCTGAGAGGATCTCAGAGATCACTTAGTCCAATGACTTTCTTTCATAGGTGACCTGCAGAGTTTGTCCATACCCAGGGTGACACAGGGATGGGACAAACACTATCCCCAGTTTTCATCCTCCTTATTCTTTCTGTAGCATTCAACACCATTTACTACCCTCTAGTTCTGAATACTCTCTGCTCCCTCGACTCTTTTGACCTGTCTGAGTTTATTGGTCTTTTACTGGTTTGGGAAAATTGGAGGATGCAGAAAGTACTTTCAACTGGGGATGGAAGGGAACCTGAGAAGGCTTCATAGAGGAAGTGGCATCTGAATTGAATCTTAGAGGAGATAAGGACAGGGAGAGGCAGAGATGAGTCACTTAACTGGTCCATCTTCTATCCTCTCTTCACACTCTTTTCCTTATTAAGTTTTTCTGTTGCTATGTGTGCAATTACAGATTCTATGCAGATATCTCCCAAATAAACATATGCAGCCCTCACCTCTGTCTTGAACTCCAGACCTGCAACTCAACTGCCTATTAGATATTTCCACCTAAAGATCCCTATTCTAGCACTTCAAACTCAATATATTCAAAACTGAACTCATCAACTTTCTCCCAAAATCTGTCTCCTTTGCCACTTTCCCTATTTCTCTTAATGCCACCAACCAGCTTTCCAATAACTCAGACTTGAAATCTTGAAGTCATTTTCCACCTCTGTCTGTCTCTGTCTCTTCCTCCTCCCTTCCTGCCCACATTTAATCACTCACCAAATCCTATAATTTCTGCCTACACAACATCTCTGAAATCTATTCCTTTCTCTCCCCTCGTACTGACACCATCCTACTTCAGGCCCTCATCACTTCTCACCTATACTATTGTAATAATCTCTTAAGTGATCTCCTTTCTCTAGTTTTCACACAACTGCCAAGATAACCTTCCTAATAAACAAGTCTGACCATAACACTTGCAAACTCCTGCTTGCAACCTTTCAATGATGACTAGTCATATTTCTTATAAAAGTTTTTCCTTTTCTCTTTTCCAGTTAGAGGTCAGGGAAAATAGATTTTTGAAAACTGAAAAACAAATTAATTTTTTAAAAAAATCCCTCCCATGGCTCCTTATTTATTCCTTCTAGAGTTAAATATGAGTGTTTTAGTTTAGCATTAAAAGCCTCCACAATATCACCCCAATCTGCCTTTCTGGACATAATCTCCTCTACTGTTCCTCACTACACTCTATATTCCAATCCACCAGACTATTCCCAGTTTCTGAGACTCAGCATGGCACCTCCAACCTTCGTGGATTCATTCAGACCATCCACTTGCACATGGAATATACCCCCTCTTCATTCCTGCCTTTTTCGATCTTTTTCTTCCTCTAAGACTCAGTTTAGGTACCACTTCCTCCATGAAATCTTCCCAGAATCTTCCTAGCTGAAAGTATTTTCTGCATCCTCAAATTTTCCCAAAGTCTTCTGTCTTGATTTCTTCCTTAACCTTTAATGCATCCTGCCTTGTATTGTACTTAATTGTATACAAACTGCAAATCTTGCAACATTACACAGGCTTCTTGTGCCTAAGAACTATGTCTTAGTTCTACTTGTTTTTGTATCTCCAATATCTAGCATGAAAGTGGACCCTTAATAGATGTTTGTCAAATGCATGAAGCCCCCTCATTTATGTTTTAAAATGGGGAAACAAATGCAAAGAAGGAATGTGACAAAATGTCATAATTCAAACCCTTAGAGAAACTAAACCTGGCACTCACTTTGATGTAGAAATTGCCATGGTATCATTGATCTAGAGCCAGAAAAGTCTTTACAGGTTAGCTAGTTCAACCTGTGCATTTTACAAATGTGGAAAATGAGGCTGAGAGAAATCTAATGATCTGCCTAAGGTCAACGTACCTAATAACTAACAGAAGGAGAAACCAAACCCAACCCTCTTTCAACACCACCATGCTCAAGAAACTCCCTTTATAGTAAGAGGTCCTGTTGAATTTCACTGGAACATAAACCCTTCTCAGAAGGTGTTAGCAGTGAAAAATGCTCCCTACACAAAAGGGCTTTCCTTAGCATGCTAGGATGACTGGACTGACTAGAATTCTGGGGCTTTAGATTATATCCTGACTTCACCACATGATCTTTCTAGGTGACAAAAGCAAGTCATTTCCCCACTAGAGATCCCTGTTGTAAACCATTAAGCTTGGGTTTCACATTAGAGAAGTTCAGATCAATCACTCCATCAACATTTCTTAAGCTTCTTGTTATGTACCAGGTACTGTACTAAGTGCTGGGGACACAAAGAAAAGTATACGATAGTCCTTGCCCTAGAGGGGCTCACAATCTAGTGTGAAAGAAAAGAAGCAAAACACTATGTATAAACAAGCTATATGGGGGCAGTTAGGTGGTACAGTGAATAGAAAATGACCCTGGAGTCAAGAGGACCTGAGTTCGAATTTGTACTCAGATACTTACTGCATGACCCTGGGCAAGTCACTTCATAGAGGAAGTGGCATCTGAATTGAATCTTAGAGGAGATAAGGACGGGGAGAGGCAGAGATGAGTCACTTAACTGGTCCATCTTCTATCCTCTCTTCACACTCTTTTCCTTATTAAGTTTTTCTGTTGCCATCCACCTCCAAAAAAGCCACAAACAAGCCAAAACAAAAACAAAAAAAACAAAACAATCTATATACTGGGTAAAATAGGAAGAAATCAACAGTGAAGGCACTAGAATTAAGAGGACTTGGGAAAGGCTTTCTGTAGAAGGTGGGATTTTAGCTGGGACTCTAAGGAAACCAGGGAAGCTGGAAGGTGAAGAGAATGGAGAACATTCCAGACATGGGGGATAGCAACAAAAAAAAAATGCCCCGAGCCAAGATATATCGAGGGTCTTGGTTGAGGAACAGCAAGGAGGCCAGCACTGGGTCACAGAATGTATGGGTGGGAAGAGGCATAAAGTGTGTGAATGTTGGAAAGGTAAGGAGTGGGGCTAGGTTTTTGAAGGGCTTCGAATGCCAAATGATTTTATATTTTATCCTGGAGGTGATAAGGAGCAACTAGAATGTATTGAGTAAGGGCCAGGGGGTAGAAGGTGACATGGTCAGATCTGCGCTTTAGGAAAATCATTTTGGGGGCTGAATAGAGAAGAGACTGGAGTAGAGAGAGGCTTGTGGTAGGTTGACCAAGCAGCAGGTTATTGCCATAGTCTAGACGTAAGGAAATGATGGCTGAACCCAAGTGGTGCCTGGTATCACTGGTATCTGCAATGCTTATTTGGAACTCTTTGGACTAGTGAAAATGTTTTGCAGGGCTTCGCAGGTATAATGGTTTTTGTATTCCTTGCCTTCTCAATGGGTGGGGGAGGAAATAGGAGGAGAAAGAGTATTTAGAATCAATTTTTTAAAAAAGTTAAATATGGAATCCCCTTAGAACCCAGTTAGAGGTACTGTTGATACCTTTGGCATCCAGATTCTCAGTAACCTACATTTATTTACCTTTGTGGTCTTTGCTTCCAAGTGACACTATACCCTTAAGTTTTTGTCTCCTTTGAAGCTATTAGGCTTCTATCACCATGGATAGCTTGACCTTGCTACAGTAGGCCTACTCTCAGGGTGACTGGGCACAGCTCAATGCAATGGAATTTCTGGGTGCTGAGCTTGCTCTATAGAAGCAGCAATATTCTGACTCCTTCAATTCCAAATTTGTTTGGCTCCAGGGCTCCATTCCCAGTAGCCCAGCTCATGTCTCCATCCTTGGGATTTTTGGCACTTCTATTTTTCCACAATCCTCAGCCCCAGGCTGGCTGCTGGCCACACACAGCATCTTCTGGCACAGGGAACAGTTAGAACCAAAGGGCAAGAGGAAGATAGAAACAGACTTCCACCTCTATCTCCAAGCTGAGACACCTCCAGAGTGCTCCCAGTCTTTTAGGTATTTGCTGGGCCACAGTCCGAATCCCAGCAGACAGTGATGACTTTTCCCCAGCCCCAATCCTTCAGTGCCAACAGTACAAGCTACAGACTATTGGGTTCTTTACCATCGAGTACCATCTGAGTTATTAGTTGCTCTGATTATTACTGTAAGAGAATGTAAAAAAATAGTCTTTAATTCCTCTAGAAACCTCTCACTGGGCTCCTCTGGAGAGTGAAGAGCATCAGACATCTAATTCCATGATTGTGGGATTTGTGTTGGGAAACAGACCGAATGACTTCTGTGATTTGAGTTAGGTGAGTCTAGTTTGTGACACAGAGGTTGAAGGAAGACTGGTCTTGTTAAGACTAGAGAGGCAGTTGTACTGTTTGCTTCTTCACTTCCTAAAAGTGAGCAGGAATTCCATACTCTTACTGAGGGCACATCTACAGAAAAACAGGAAGGATATTCCATAAGCAGCTCCAGAAAGAATTCAAGAGTTTTCCCTTGAGGCCCTAGCTCCAGAAATGTGGCGTGTTGACATCTTTTCCTTCACCTTTACTCTCTTTCCCAGGATAAATATACTACAAAGCATGGTTATTCCTTTTTGTTTTTATTTATCTCATCAGTCTTCATAATCAAAGATAACTGCTGTTGCTAAAACTGCTGTTTCCGGTGTTCAATATCCTCTGTCATCAGGTTTTATGATCAACTAAATTATAGTGATGATGGGTTGCCTTGATGCAGCCCTGAGGAAAACAAAGCAACACAGTCCTAGATGAAGCTGTTACTTGGTAAGAATATTCATCTATGTCCTCCATAGCACATTTTAAAAAATCTTTTCTGCCTTAAGGGACAGAAGAATGGAATTTAGACTTAGAAGGTAACTTTAGCAGCCAGACAGTCCAACTCGTTCCATAAAAATGCCCAAATTGAGGACTTGAGAGTTTAAATCACACTGGACTAAAAATCCAGTAGTCTCTTCATTATGCTATATGGTATTTTCCTTCTTTTACTTCATGGGGTTAAAGGAAGGATCTTGGGAACAAAAAGCAGAGATTGTTATATAATAGTCCTATTCCCCCTAGCAGTTTTCCCACTAATAGCAGCTACCTGCTGATGTCCAGAGCAATCTATACT